>VWZT01015833.1:5595-55002 GCA_013397055.1 Pachycephala philippinensis
AGTCTTTGCTTTACTCCAGTAAAGGTTTGAGGTTCCCTTGCTTTGGGAAAAGCTCATTCTAACCCCAACAAATGAAAATTTTTAAGTACTTGAAATTATATAGTGGGACAGAAAAGAGTGATGACGTGTACATTAAAAAAAAACCAAAAAACAAACAAACAAAGAAATAAAAAATCCACAATAACAAAAAAAAACCAAACGAAAAACCAAAACAAAGAAAAGAAACAACAACAAAAACCCTAAAAAACAACAACAACAACAAAAAAAACAGTCAACACAAAAACAATACCCAAACGAAGCCCTATTTTTGCTCCTCTCAGCAGAAACACCTTCTGCATGCTTGGCCTGAAGTTCCTGTTGTTTTTTCTGATACAGTTTGCCAAGGGAAATGCACAGACTTTAGCTCTGATGATTAAATACCGCAAGACAACATTTAGAGATAGATTTGGCTTTAAATTGCAGATGAAAATTCAGCATATTTTACTTATCCAGTGTTGAGTTCTTCAGTGAAAACTGAACAGTCATGTATTAAGAAATTCCCTTTCACATTTAAATTCAGTTCTTTCAAAACTTGATTAACTTTGAGACTAAAGCAAAAGCTTTGAATCAAATGTTCAGTAATAAGATCCCAAAAAGCATTCGTTAAATAGTTAAAACTCTATTAAAATGAAAGGAACAATTTCACTTTTAGAAAAGAAAAATATCACAGAAGTGGTCTGTAAGATATACTAAAATATGTACTAAAATAATTCAAATTATAGTGAATTTTTTACAGCTAAAATTATGCTGCCATGGGTGGCATGGAACCTTATGGGTTTTTGCTTTTAACATTCTGTTAGTGAACTGCTTCCAAATATCCTAAAAACAACAGCTCTAAGAAAACAGGGTATATTGTGAATCGGTAATTGATTCTATAAGCTGCAGAAATAAATAAAAAAAATCCTGAATAAATATTTTTTTAAAAATTAAGAAGTTAGACATGGCAACAAAACCAAATGCAAATAAACGCACTGCTTGCACCATTGCCAAGATTAGTCAGAATTAGTCAGACTTTGTCTTCTAAGAGGTGATTTTGGTAGTGGTGATAAATTGAACTAAAATGGGATGTATGCAAACTAGAATTAAATGAGCTGGATTACCTGCAAATTGGAATACATCTTATTTGTTATTTCCTCGCATGCAAAAGGAAAGATAATGTTTTAAAAAGGCATGGGCAACATTACAATTTATTACTGCAGCACAGCCATGACCTGCTGTACAAAGCAATTACACAGCTGCAGAAAAGCCCTGCTTAATTATCCCTTCTAGTTTAGGTTCCTTCAGAACTCCACTGCAGTCTCAGCTTCCCCAATCCCAGATTCTCCAGCCTGCATGCCAGAGACAGCAACAATCCCAGGGTTTGGTTTCCAGTGGTGCCTGCAGAGGGCTGCAGACAGGCTGACAACTCTGAGGCGTGAACTGATCCTGTTTGTCAAAGCAGGTGCTAATGAAAATGCAAAATGATAACAATCTAAAAGTCAGTGTTAATTGTTCCGCTGCTGAACACGACAGAAGGAAAAAGTCACTGGTGAATCTACTGTTATTGAATGCAGCAGCAAGGAGTGATACAGTGGATGGAGAAGGCAACATGATCCTTCTACCAAAGGCTCCTGGAGGTGGCAAGGAGCAATGAATCATTTCCCATCTAGGGTTTAGGGTATTATTTATCTTATTCCAAGACAGACATGAGAGGAACAGACATAAATTTATGGAACTGCCTGCTGTGGCATGATAGGACCAAAAGAATCAATGAAACAAAGTCCTGAAGGAAAAAATTATCTCCTTATTTACAGAGCACTGCTTATAAAGTTATGCTGGTACTGACCACCAAGAGCTAGAGAGCAGCCATCATCCAAATAGGGCACAAATCATAGAGTCATAGAATCGTTTGGGTTGGAAGGGACGTTAAAGATCATCTAGTTCCAAACCCCCCTTCCATGGGCCGGGACACCTTCCACTAGGACCAGGTTGCTCAGACCTTCAACCTCACCTGAATACTTTCAGGGATGGGGCATCCACAACTTCTCTCGGCAACCTTTTCCAGTGCCTCATCACACTCACAGTGAAGAATTTCTTCTTAATACCAAATATAAACCTGCCCTCTTTAAGTTTGAAGACATTACCTTTTGTTTTATAACTACATACCCTCATAAAAAGACTACAACACCCTTGTAAAGTGAACGAAGCACGAAATTCTGGGCTTGCCCTGGTTCTCCACCAAGTTAAATCCTGTTGCATTTCATTATTTCAAGCCTAGGAGTATTTGACACATTTTGTTCACAGCACAGCTCTCTCCTCCAGAACCTGGAGGAATGGTGGGACAGGCTTGGTGCCCCTTGGTCCCCACCCAGCAGCATCCAGGAGGTGGCAAACACAAACTACAGCTTGGAGACTAAAAAAATAATATTTCCAGTCCTTTCCACATAAACCACAGCCTGGGCATAACAGGGCTGTCCACAAGTTATCCATGTGGAAAACTTAGATTGTTTTTCAAACGTAGCCATAGTTTTTTGACAGTATCTTAATTGCTGTTTTGAAATACCACTTACCCTCTAAGCTCTCAACTACTCCGTAATAAAATTCCCCACGAGGTGTTGTCAACAAATATCCCACCCATTCAAATATGGTGCTGTTATAGTAGAGTGAGCACAATATCACATAATTTCACTAAATTCATTGTAGATATTTTAAACTGATTACTTTTTTTTTTTTGTTTGAGGAAGTGATTTGTGCAGGAGCTTCATCATATAAGCAATATTCTTAGCTGAGATTACATAGCCCCTTTCAAACAATGTGTGGTAAATTGTTGATTATAGTCAATTAAAGGATACAATATGAAGGGGTTTTATGCTACACAGTTCTTTCAACCATAGGAAATGACTAGCAAATGCTATCAAACAACAAAACCTATGAAAACTTGTTAAAAGCAACAACATACCTTGTACACAATGGATAAGTTGTAGAGATTCCCTAAATCCAAAACCATTCTGGCACCTGTGTGCCTGCAGTACAAGTCTTCACATTATAGAAATGATCAAAGCAGTACTCTATTACCAATTTCAGCTAAAGCAATTGTCAAATTTTTTTTCTCTTCCCTTTCTGAGGCTTGATGTTACCTCATATTAAAAAAAAAAAAAAAAGCTTTTCACATATGTAAAACTTTAAAAATCCGACCCACAACTACAATGTTCCCACCTCTTTGCAGGGGAAAGAGAAAACAGATGGTGTCTTTTCCAGTGATAAACTAGGTAATCTGTATTCCCTTCTAGAGATGCCAGTCTTGGTCTTCCTGTGTTTTATTTTATCTGGCACATCAGCTGCAATATCATCCTGTTTTTATCACCAGTTCTCCAGACAACCACCAATGTCTAGCACACTCCTCTGTGAATTAAATGCAAAATCAGATGGTTTAACCTGCCTTGTTCAACTCTGTACTACAGCACTGCAGAGAGTTTCCTGAAGAGATCTTACACAGTGCATCTTCTTAATTTTATTAGCTTTATGTGTCAAAGTAAAAGCTTTAAACAAACTCTTAAGAAGATTTTACCACTGCAAATGGAAACAAAGGAGAACAGGCTAATCAACCACGTTCAGCAAGTAACTGATGGAACAACAAAGAGCAACAATAATAAATCAAACAAACGTCTGCATTAATTGATTCTGCCAAGTGCCTTTTCATTAATACCAGGTCATACTTCTAGAGTATGTCAATAAGTATAAGCAAAACACAGCCTTCAAGAAAGAGCAATCACTGCTGCTAACAAGCAGAACGTTCCAATGATTGCTTCCTTGCCTAAACATTTGGATAAAAAGCCCCTCCACTGGAACAGGAATCATGACACTTCTTTTCACTGGCTCTCTCTGCTCTGCTCTGGGTAACACTAAGCCAGGATGAGGCCCCAGGGCAGGAAGAGCTCTCTGGAGGATGCTCATGGTCTTTGCCCTTCATGAGGAGCACTGGTTCTCCTCAAAACCATGCCATGCCCAAGTGGGCCTAGACCAACTCAGAATAGGCTTGAATCCTGAGTCAGGCAAGCCTCAAAATCAGGCAACCTCCACAAAATCACGCCATGACAAAGAGAGTCTGGACCAACTCAGAGTCAGGGCTTAAATCCAGAGTCAGGCAAGTTCCTGGGTGCCATGGTGGAACCTCACTCTGGCTGCCTGGAGCTCAGCGGTGTGACTGTACTCACTGCTTTCCTCACTGAGCTTTTGAAAGGATTAGATAGCTAATATTTTAAAACCTTTAAAAGATTAAAAACTTGTAAAAGACTTGCAAAGTGACCTTGCAAGTTTGAGTTGTTTAGGAACTTCACTTTATGAACTCGATTTGTTTATGTTTACAGGTGTGACAAAGATATACTTCAGTCTTCGGAAATTAGGATGCATATTATATTTGTCCCCTCAAATATTGTAAATCTATAATACTACTGTGCACATAAAAAATACATAACCAGAACTCCATTTTCTGATCAAAATCTAATTTCATGCCCAGCTTTTTATTTGCTTATACCAGTACTACAGTGGAATAAATATGCCCACAGACCAAGTAGCCTCACAGTTTGAAGTTAAAAAATATGGGGGAAAAGTATATATGCAGATTTGCATCTATTTAATCACAAATAAAACCCATTGCATTTTCTTGCAGTCTGGAACTGTACCATGTTACCTTAATCATCAACAGAAGGCAAAAATCTATTTCACAAATGTTTCAAAAAAGCACTCAAAATGTAGATTTCAATGTGCTGACTAAAGCTGGCGCAAACTGCTAAGCAAATAAAACAACTGAACCTTTGTTATTGATAGAGAGCACTCAGACAGCCCCAGGGTTCAGCAGAATACTAAACAGATTACTGGAACCACAACCAACACCACTCCGAGAGGTGCCGAATTAATTCTCAGCGTTTTCTACAAGATGGAAACCTCTATTGTTTTACAAAGAGCTGATAAATGAGTTATCACAAATGTTTCCTCCTGACATTTTCTTCTTTAGGTTCTGTTAGCTATTTCACAGGACTGCACGTGTAACAAAGTCCTTAAATTTAATCCCTGTACCCCAGAAAGCCTCGATGGATGCTACACATCCCATCAGAGGTGACAAACAGACTTCCAGCTCCTTTGTCAATTAAGCAACACAGCTAGAAGAGGAGATGCTCTCTCTTGGAGGCCTTATCTCATGCATAACCACGCCACATAAATTGCTTTAAAATAAAATAATCGTTACTGTTCAGACAGAACAATTTTCCAATGAATTTCACCTTTAGTTCCACAAACAATTAAGGCAGTAAATGTCTCCCAGCCTATCACTGCTGCTTCAAACATTGTTCCTGAATGCACAGCTTCAGAATCAATGCAAATGCTTTTCCAGCAATGTGAGCTGTTTGGTGATGTCCAAAACAAGTAGTGTGGGCCAACTGGAAGCAGATACGTAAGAAGAAACAGCTGGCAAAGAAGAACTTCTGTCTGTTTCACACATTTCTACAACAAATCTTGCCTCTCATCAGCTGTTGGAAGCTGGAAAATCACACTGAACACTGCTAGAGAATTTTACAGATTCTTATTACTGCAACTCTACTTCAACTCCAACATGTTAGATTCTTTCAAACGGAAATAAGAAAATGAGTATTTTTAAAACATTTATGTGATAGATTCTCTGATTAAAAAAAAGTTACAAATAAGCAGGATCCAGAACCCTCAAACTTTTGTGGAGTTCTGTGAGAGAAAACAGCCTGTCTTGAAAACATTCCTTGAAGATAACTAAGAAAACAACCAGCAAGAAGCACCTGCTTCCATCAACCAAATCATACTGTCAGTGTGTGAGGAAGCTATTACAGATAAAAACAAAGCAGAATTTCATTTAAATAAAAATTATAGTCTCAAATGAAGACATTATTAGTTAAGTTAAATGATCAACGCAGATATAATAATTTATGCTTTTATATGATAGCTAAGCCTCCAAAACACTAGGTTATTTTTCCCAATTCTAAATACAAATTTTAGAACTATGTAGTAAAATAGAACAAAAGCTACCTGTTCACACTAACACAGTTGAAGTGGGGGGGAGATATTGTTTACAATACAATTTTAAAGACTCATAATTTTGTAAACTGCAAATGAAAATTCCCAAAAGCAGTTCATTAGTTTTTGAGGTGATCTGAATAACATTTTAAGAAAGCCAATCTATTTCTTCAAGAATTTAGTACTAAGTATACGATGCAACCATGACTCAGTCAGCATTTATTCTGATATAAAAAGTGTTTACATTTCACTTACAGAAATAGCAAATTCTTGAGATCTGAAGATTGTTTAGTCGCTGCTCTATGAGCACTAAATTGGTTTCACTCCCAGGGGTATTCAATACTATTGTATTTTCCATTATTTATTTGTGATTGGATTTATTACTTGAAGATTCTGCCAAATACATACCATCGGTACTTTAGGAGTAATAATTTACCTCCATCACCATTCAGTATTAGCTCAAATGTTCCTATTTAATAGCTGCAATATTTGAGCAATGTGGCCTTTAGAATATCACATCAGATCCAAAGAAATTAGGAAGAAAACACATAAACAACTAATCTGTCATTTTCTGGCTATTCCCCACTGCTGCATTTACCAGGTGCCTGCTCTAACAAACTCAAAAATTTCCAACTTAGCTGCTGAGAGCCCAGCTCAGAGCCCCAGGGGCTCCTGGGCTGCTCCAGCTTCTGTCACCCTCCTATTCCATCCCTTACATGGCTTATGCACGTTTGGTTTGCTGTTGATTATCACTCCTCCTTCCAACCATTTTTTTTTCCCTACCTAATTGCTTCCAAGTTTCTTTAAGTACGTTATCCATCTTCCAAATTCTCCTCGTGAGATCTAATTGGACTGCGTTTCCTTGAAGCTGAAGCTCACTGTGGTACTTCTGCAGTGTTTCTAATCTCTCTGTGGACCTTGTATATTTTTCTTTTTTTCTAAACTTTCAAGTATTTCCATCTCCTCACAGTTTAGTATTACGTGTTAATTTTATTAGCGTGTTGTTAAACACACTCTCCCAGATCATTAATAAAGACATTAGAAATGACTGGTTCTAGCAGTGATCCCTGTGGTACCCTCAAGACACCCTTTGTTTGTAGTGTTTCAGCCAGCTTTTAAGCCACATGACAGTGCTCTTATCCAAGCCAATTTGAATTAATTTTGCAAGTCTGGCTTAGCAAAGCAACAGCCAACCTTTTGCAAAAATCCAAAATTACTAGACTGATTTCTTCCTCATTCCCCTCCCCCAGGTTTTGTAGGTTTTTGACTCAGCTAAAACAATAAGCATTATTTACCAAATCAATTGACAGTTATATGCTATGTATTTGTTCTATCATATCCTCTGGAATTCATATACAATTTTTAGTGCTACATCTGCTTTTTTCCTGGTATTTTACATTTCCTTCATAGCTTCTGGTATTTTAGGAGTGACAGGCAGTGCTGTATTAGACACTGCCTCGCCAAGTACTGATCTGATGACTAAAAAGTGGTAAGGAGTATAGCCTTAGGCTCTACAGAAAAAGTAAAAATAGCTTTATCTAGGAAATTAATCTGTATGACCATTGGCAGAATTTCTGTAGGACGCTGTAGTTTTATTGAAATGGAGTTAGGACCAAACAAATCCATTTTCAGCATAAATGGCACCCAGCCTTCACAACAGAAATTGTAAAGGTAAATATCAAAAGTCATAATCTATGTCAATTGCTGAGTAAATAGTAAATAAGGAATATCTGAACCTTCCTGTGTGACTGTATGTGCAGTTAAAGACATTTTCAAGTTATTCAATTTCTTGCTTTTATATCTATAATTATTATTTATTTTACAGGATTTTAACTTAATAACTTTCTAATCATAAATGCTTTTTTTCAATTTCCCTTCAAAGAGTCCTACTTAAAATTGATTTCAGTATCCCAGGCAACTGATCTCCTGTATTTGGTAACTTGTCTAGGATTTTGCATGCACGTGCCTTAACCCATAGTTGTAAAATCAACTTCTGAAGATTTTTAGTTTACTTCACCTTACTGTCATGTTTATAAAATACTACCTCTAAAAAGCAGTGATCAGTCAATTTTTCAACTTCATCAAGAATGTAAGAGTTTTGCTATTCTCACATGGCCTAAACTCCTCCTTTCTAAAATTCTTCCAAAGTAGATTTCTAAACTTTGATGTCCCTATATTACTACATTACGCAAGATCACTCTGAATTTTGATGACTGCAAATAGACAGCATTCAGTAGCTCCAAACATAATTTAATTTTATACAGGGTTCTAAGAAGAGCCACAAGAAACAGATCTAAAACTTCAATCTTACCATGATGGGCTACATAGTTTTAATAATATTCACGTCAATAAAGCAAAGTGATGTTATCTTCGTACACATAAGAATCCCTCTGTAAGAATTAACAAAATAATGGACAAGAAGTACAACTCCTTTTCATTAAAAACAACATGTTTTCCTTTTCAAGGCAGAAGTAGCCAGTGGGTTTTTCAGTACTGTGGAAGTTAGAGAGATGTGAGGACGCATGATAAAGAAACGTTTAGTTCTGTGCTATTGGAGTCAACACACTTCATGAAGAAACAAGTAAACCCTTCTTTATGAAGTGCTTCCTTCCTGTCATCGGCACACTCAGTAGCCCATTATGAAGAAATTATACCTCATCTTGAAGGCTGAAGATTTCAAGCTTACTCCTCACTTAATTTTATTAAGTGCCTACAAATATCCCCTTTTTTAAATCTATACTAAAGGTACTTCTCAATTACTGCCTGCTTAAGACTCCCATTCCAATAAGTTTTCTGCTAAAAGAAGGGAAAAAATGAGTTTATAACTTCTGCTTATCTGTGAGCTTCTGCTGGACAACATGCACCACTGTACTGCTGGGTAAAGTGGCTGAAGAGAGAGCATTTCAACTGCTGCAAAGAATGTATGGTACAAACACATGGCAATTGTAGCTTTTAGCTCTTGTAATTGGCAATTTCACTTTGTGCTTTTATACTGTCAGTTACATCCACTGGCATAGCTGTACACATTTCCCATCACTGATCTCTATCCAGAATATTCTCATTTTGTGTTCTCTTTGGGAATTCAATCATATTCCTTCTTCCCTGCTCCCTCTACTCCCTGTTCCTCCTGTAGTGCTTTCTCGTATCCTATTCCAAGTCTGCACTGCTGGATCGTGCCAACTGCTATTCAGTCATGATCTTGCACAAACAAATCATACAAAATCAAGAAGAAATAGATTAAATCAGCAATGTGGGACCAGCAATGTGCTGTCGAGGCAATGGCAATTCCCCTGGTCTTGTTTTTTCATGGATCTCCTGGTCCTGATGGCTGTGCTACACCTGAAAGAAGGAACTTGTGTGGGCTGAGAGGTGAGAAGAACAGGATATTCTAGATCTTGGAGATTCTCCTTCTCCATGACTACAGCCACAGGCATCTTTCCCACTCACTGAAATGGAGGAAGAAAGAAGCCACCCCTTTTTCATTCTCCAGTGCTTGATTCTGATGAATCAGAACTTCATATGCAGATCTCTCCTTCCCCCTAACAAAACTAAGTAGTTCAAAGTCCTTGCTGTCAAAAGTTCCTTTTGCTCTCTCTCTTTCTCAGGTTATTCTGTATCAAAAGTACATTCCTGTACATACTTAAAAGCAGATATTGCACAATGGAATGTATTATCCACTGCGCACACTTAATAAGCATTTTTACATAGGTTTCATGCTCAAATTTCAGGGATTTTTGTCGAGCCATTTATGTAGGTACAAACTCCTTAAAGCGTCCATTGGGGACATCTGTCTTTCCAATTTCATCATTTCAAGTGAATCTAATACTCGTGTCCCCAGGTAAAAGTCATGATGCAATTCTATCAGACAGTTGCTGTACTTTGTGCAGTGTGGGTGTGAGAGCTAATTTTGTCCTTAGATTCAGAGGCTTCATTAACAGTCTTAACACATTCACTGCAGCTTTCTAAATCCTTTCAGGCTTTAACACTTAAGCTACTGTGAAAAAAAAACCCCAAAAAATAATGGAAGTTCATATATAGAAAACGTTATTTCTCTAACCCAAATAAAGCAGATCTGTTAGATAATGCTAAATGCCACATTACAGCACATCATTTCACTGAAATGAAATTTATGAGAAATAAATCACAGCTAGTAAAGGCTGTAAATCACTATTTTGGACAATTTATCCTGATATAAAAATATGTGAAACTCTGAATTGAGATGCATAAGGAAAAAGAATGAAAATTACGTGTCTATTATATGAAGGCATATGAACATCAACATAATACATATTCCACCACTTTGCTGTTATGCCTTTATATTCTAAGAATTTCATCATGTGAGAATATTGACTACAAAATTCAATAATTAAAGTACATTGAAAAAAGCTCTCTTTTTTTTTCCTGTAGACAGGTGGGGTTTTTTTTAGCTTTAAGGTTTCATAGAGTGGGGTAAATTCTAGCTATTTTCTGAAAAAAAAAAATTAAAATAAAGTAAAAAACCAACCCTGAAACTCTTCATAATATTTTTTTCAGTATTTGTCACTTACAGGATGAGGAAAAAAAAGATAAATTTGTCCTTTTCATGGGTCACGCAAAGCTTCCACGTACAAAAAATATTTTCTTCAACTGATAGATGTTGGATGAGAGAATCTGTCTCAATTGTATTTTATTATTTAAAAACTGTCCGCAATATCAAATTATAATACAGATAACCAAACTTTTACATGTTGCTGTTTTGGAGCTAGGAGAATTAAAATTCTGCATTTAAATAATACAGAATCCAGCTATATTTCAAATTAATGTGAAAAGTTACAGCTATATTTACAACTTCAGTAAAAAAGGGACGCTTTACTGTTATCTGGATATTACTTGCTGATTCACTTCTGCTCCTTTTCATGCTCACTAATCCTAACCCAAAGGCTGCTGCTTTTTGATTCTGACTTTACGACTGAAGTAATACAAGAAATTTTAAATTATGGATGAACTTCATTCCAGTTTGCCTTGCTCCACACAAAATTACTTCCAACAGCTGCAAAACACAACATTATTTCTAGCAGCAATGAGGGAGGGTTGGTATAAGAGTTATTTGTGGGAATTTCGCTTTCTACAAACAAGCATTTATCTGGGTGGGTGTCTCCAAAAGCAAATCCCATTTTTTTCAGACTGAGGCCTTTTATAGAACAAAGGGACCCAAACTGGCTGAAGAACTGAGGTTGTTAACTAGACTACACTACACAAAAATTTTCTAGGTGCTCCCACATTACTCCTTGGGAGCAGCAGCAAAATCCAAAAGCATTTCATGATGAAAGCTAATTTTTTCAGAATGCAAAGGCCTTTCTTACAGTGAATCATGTCCTCTTGTAGGCTTCATTCATCAATACCTTGAGAAAAGAAAAACTTGCCCCTTTGTACAAACTACAGATTTTCTGGGGATGAACAAAATACTTAGTGGATCCGAAGCTAAAGCAATAATAAAAAAAAAAAGACTGGCAAGTTCAGATTCTTTTTTAAATAAGGAAAACTATACAGACAGAGAAGAGAGAAGGGAGACATTCATTTTACAAGACCATAGGAACAAAACCTGTCTGGAGCGAAACTTGCCCAGGAGATAGAAAAATGCTTCATTTTCCTCCTAGTCTTCAGGATTTCTGAATCACTAAGTTTTCATTATCTATTGCTCTCTAAATTAAATGATGATCTATGCTGACTTCTGTCCTGCAAAGTGGGAAAAATACTTCCTTACACCTCGAGAGCCAGGTATCTGGAAGGGGTGTTATATGTGATCTGACAGTTCTGGGGATGTACCTGTAACTCATGTGTAGGGGTTTTATTTCCCTGATGGCGGATTTCAGCTCAGAAAACAGGTTCTCATATTCTCTCAATCAGCTGAAATGGTATAAATGCTATTTTTGGCTGCATCTCAGATTTTCTTGTGTCTCATTTTCTTGTCCTCCACACTAGACAAGTAATAATTTCCTTTGGATAAAAGCTACTAATTCCATATAACATGAGTTTTATTTGAGAAACTTCTCTTAGATAGATAATTGTTTTAGTGTATGTAATAAAAAATATTCCTTGAATAGGTCTTACACATCTTTTTCCACATTCACGGAAATTAAGTATATTGCCAAAGTGAAAGCAATTTTGATTAACATTGAAATTAGATTTAACACTGCATTCTATATTTTTAATTTAATATTTGTTAGATTTTTCAGTCTCTAAAGATACTGTATCAATTACTGAGTAAACATTCTATAAAAGGAACTTCTCTTTCTGGGATGAATTACTGCCCTCTAGGAAGGGTACACATGAATATAACAATACTTTTTGTGACTCATTTCTCACTTATATTAAATGAAAAAGAAGAATTTAAGACAAGTTGAAAGTTCTCACATTAACAAAACAGAGGACATATACAACAGATACACTAGCACTCCTGGAAAAGCTGCTTCCAATAAACATAACTCTCTGCTTTATATTACCGAATTACAGTATTTTAAGGTTTTTTTCAAGGTTTGAGAAACATTTTTAACACTGTTTCTGGTGGCAGTCTACAAACATTTTTAAACCTTTCCCTGTCTCTGCTGGTCTCCACAAAAGGGAAGGATAAGCTCCAATAAGAAAAGCAAACTGTCAGTAGTCTATTTCAGAAGGGTTTTCTTGCTCTAAAACACTTTGTGGGCAAAAGAATCTCAAGGCTAGGAGCTATATTGTGTTTTGGTAACTTCTCCTTTTACCACGAGCTTAGTAAAACATGACAAGTGAATGGCCAAGTGACAGGTTTGCAGAGGGAGCTTTTGGTCCTCCCCAAGGAAGGATGGTTGCCTATCAGTAGATGGAGCACAGCAAACCCCTCTGGTTTCCTCCAGCTTGCAGAGAAAGACGAGGGGAAAAGCAAAGTCACAATAGAGGCTTAAGCTCTTTTGTACAATAGAAACAGATTTCAGCTACTGAAAAGACATTCATTTGTAGTCACAAAGTGTTTGGGAAAAAAAAAAACTCTAAGTAAGTGGATTCAGAGGTATTTTTCCCCATAAAGGACAGCTTTAGTCAGATATGGTAGACTGAGGAGTCAGACTACAGCAATGCAAAGGTCCACAGGTGTTGATATGAAACTGATTGACAGAGGTCACAAAGGCTGTTACTCAGAAACCTCGAGTCTGACTCAGCAGAGGCTGCTATCCCTTAAGAATTGTAGAGTAAACACAGGATTAATTCCAGAAAACTCACACCGACTTGGCATTGGTAAAGGTGGATCCATGTGGTCATCTGGATGGCTTGGCATAGACTTTGCCCACCTGCTAGCTGGCAGGAGACTTCCCAGTTTTATTGATGTGGACGTCATTTCTAAGGAGCTTCAATCAATCTGGACAACTTTCTACCCTTTCCCTTCCTCGTCTGGCGGATGATAAAGCACGTTTAGCAGCTCTTCTCAGAAGTGTTGATTCTTTGCCAAAGGTTCAGCAATATTGAGGGCAAAAGCAATATTGCTTTCTGTTAGTTGTTGTGAAAAGGCATCTTCACTTGAAAGCTTTTCTAGCGAGAGGGCAATGACCATGGCTGCATTCCCACTGAACTCTCCAGATAAAAACTGCAAAACACTCTGGAAAGTGCTGTGTAATCATAGACTATTACAGGATGAAATTCCACTCCAGTGGATCGCTACATATGAAGACATATGTTATATTGGGTCATCTTTTAAAAGACAGGCTTAGCTCCCTCAGTGTTTGCAGTAACTGGTGTCAAGCACTGCCATGAATGATAATAAAGAAAATAATACATAATCAGTTAACATGTATAGTAATTAAATAGAACAATCTCTAGAGATTTATCTTCTAGCAATGTTAGCTCATCAGAAAAACAAGAAAAGAGTAAGATATGTCTTTAAAAGAAGTCATGATATTTGGGATAATCAAATAAGATTAAACACCAAAGTTAAAACAAATATGAAGATTCAACTTATATGGTCAAGATGTTTAAAAAAATATATCTATAATCACTGTAAAGAAAAATGATAGGATAACTAAAAACTCAGAGTAAGGCTTTCCAAGAGTAAGTAAAGCTTCTGTAGGAAAATGAAAGCAGACAAATAATATCGATATGAGACAGCCAAAAATTTATCTGTAAAACAGGAAGAGAGAAGCTCAACATCATTATAGAACCATAGAATATCCTGAGTTGCAAGGGATCCACAAGGATCCAAGTCCAGATCCAGGCTCTGCACGGGATACCCCAAGAATCACAGCACACCATTGAGGGTATCGTCCCAAACATTTCTTGAACTCGGGCTGATGCTGTGACCACTTCCCTGGGGAGCCTGTTCCAGTAATGCATTCCAGTGCCCAACCACCCTCTGGATAAAGATCCTTGTCCTAACATCCAACCTAGACCTCTCCTGACACAGATTCACACAATTCTCATGTGCCCTGCCACTGGTCTCCAGAGAGCAGAGATCCATGTCTACCCCTCTTCCCTTCACCGGGAAGCTGAAACTGCAATGAGGTCTTCCTTCAGCCTACTCTTCTCCAGGCTGGACAGACCAAGTGACCTCAGCTGTTCCTCATCAGGCTTCCCCCTTCAGTCCCTTCAGCATCCTCATAGCCTCCTCTGGACACTCTCCAATAGATTTATAACTTTGTTACATTGTAGAACCCAAAACTGTCCCCAGGACTGGAGGTGAGGCCGCCCCAGCCCAGAGCAGAGCAGGACAATCCCTCCCTTGCCCTGCTGGCAAAGCTGGCCCTGGTGCCCCCAGGACAGGGACATCCCTCCTGGCTGCCAGGACACTGTGGACTCACATTCAACTGGCCATGGACCAGGATCCCCAGGGCCCTTTCCATGGCACTGCCGTCCAGCCTCTCATTCCCCAGGCTATACACACAACAAGGGTTGCCCTCTCCCAGGTGCAGATTCCAGCACTTGCCCTTGTTAAACTTCCTAAGGTTGGTGATTGCTCAGCCATCTGATTTGTCTCTCTGCAGGGAATTCCTGTCCTTGAGGGAGTCAGCAGCTCCTCCCAGTATAGTATTATCAGCAAAGCTCCTTACAATCCCTTTGAGTCCTGTGTCCAAGTAATTTCTGAAGATGTTGAAGAGCACAGGGCTGAGGATGAAGCCCCGTGGAACCACACTAGTGGCAGGTCACCAGTGTGATGTCACCCCAGTCACTGTAACCTTTAGTGCCTGACCTGTGAGCCAGTCACTCACTCATCTCATGATGTGTTTATCCAGCTGGGGGATGGACATTTTGTCCAGAAGGATCCTGTGACAGATAGTATCAAAAACTTTACCAAAATCCAAAAAGTGATCGAATATTGGAAGACAGACCAGAAATTCTAGCAGGAAATTAAAAGTGTGGCCTGGCCAGCAGAGCAATACACAGCCAGCATTGGGATCAGCTTTGCAGGCAGCAGTTCTGACAGGGAAACTGAAGTCCTGAATCTCCTACACCCTCCCTTCAGAGGGGAATGACACATCACTGGCTAGTGGGTCAGCTGACCAAAACCCATTCCCCTGTTCACTAAATATAGACCTGACAGAAACACACCTCACCCTACCAGGGTAAATGGCAATGAGAGTGGGACTCTCGCCTAATTCCATTAAGAAGTAACCCCTGTATCAATCCTGAGACAACAGAGAGGACCATCCCTACCCTTAACTCCAAACCTGAGCCCTCAGCTCAAACTAAAAAAGACCAAAATTAAACTAAGTCAAAGCAAAGATGAATACATTCAAGAAGTTAGATCAAGTTAACCATTTTGGTGAAGCTACGATAATGATTATTTAGAGGAGGATGAACAGCCAGAAGAGCGAAACTGAACCTAACAAGAGAAAATAAATAAACTTCAAGTAATATCAAGAGGGTTTATTATAATTAACTACAACAAAATCCTCATTTTTCTGTTGTAATTAAAATTGGAGAAATAAGAGAATTCAGCTTGAGTAGTACAGCTCTATAACTAAGCAAAAATGATATGTGAGGGAAAACAGCATTTAAAAAGTAAATTAAAGATGACAAGAAACAAAAATGCCAATTTATCCTTCAAATACTACACAGCTCCACTCAGTGAAATGAACTCAAAACTCCAGTCATTTATTGCAAACTCAAGTTATCATCTGACATCTGATCATATGTAACCATTGCAGCTATCAGCACATGGCAGTGACCCTTTCACATTCCCACACTGATGAAGATTAGTCTTTGAATTGGCATTCACTCCTGTTATGCTTATTAAAAAAAAAACAAACCAAAAACAAACAAAAAATAACAAAACCAAACAAGAAAACTTCCCATGATCACAGAACTTTTATTTCTTTGCAGCTACCCTCCACAGTGCCAAATATTCAGATAAAATGAGAACTCATTCATGGCATTGAGCAACTAAAACTGACTAAAACGACAGATACTTAAAATGCCATAGTGAAGATGGCACGACAGTATTAGCGGTTACCTCAAAATATCATCAGTATTTCGAACAGTTCTTGTTGTGAGGAACAAAAATAACACTTGTCATGTTCTCTCAGGCATAAAAAAACATTCTAGTATTCAAACATAGCCTACATTAATCATAGGGCTGGAGCACCTCTCCTCTGAAGACAAGAGGAGAGAGTTGGGTCTGTTCAGCCTGGAGTAGAGATGTTCCAGGGAGACCTCAAAGCACCTTCCAGTGCCTAAAGGGAGCAAAAAGAGTTAGGGAAGGACTTTTTGCAAGGGCATGTATTGACAAGACAACGAGAAAGAGCTTTAAACTTAAAGAGCATGGGTTTAGTATAGATATTAAGAGGAAAATCTGTACTGTGAGGGTGGTGAGGCACTGCAGAAGTTGCCCAGAGAATTTGTGGATGCCCCACAAGGCCAGGTTTCATGGGGATTGGAGTGACCTGGTCTAATGGAGGGTGTTCCTGCCAATGGCAGGTGAGTCAAAACTAAATGATCTTTAAGGTCCCTTCCAAGCCAAACCATTCTGGGATTCTTTGATCTGTCCTTAATCACACCAGAGTCTTCTCACCCTTCTGTCCATCAGTTTTTAATATTTTTTACGTAATCCCCATCCAGCACAGAAATTGAATTGTTCAAATAAATAAGCATGTGTAAAACCTCGAGGAATTGTTTGATGTGAGTAGACATGCCACAATATTTCAGTAAGTAGTAAAAAATATTACTAGAAATCCAGTGAACCAAATACTCATAACCTTTATTGCTAACCACAGTTTTTCAAGATTTCACTAATCAAAATATTTTACTTATGAAATTAATAATTTCAAGCCACAGCTAAGAAGGTAGAAAATCAGGAGGAATGAAGGCTTATACGATGGGAATGGACAGTAACACAAACAGAAAAATGAGCGGTCTCAGACTCTGGTAACTGGAACTGCTGTAACCCTGAGGTCGTGTGTGACCACCCACTCACCACTGCTGCCTGGCTGTGCATTATAAATATTACTTCTAGCAGAAATCATCTCAGAGGCCTCAAGCCTGAGACCACTTTTTGCCACTTAAACCCATTATTTCTGTCAAATCTCTTAAAACAGAAATTCAACCTGCAGGCTGGTAAGGATTTTTTTTTTCTTTCAGTAGTTCTAGCACTGCTTAAAAAAAGAGGCAACTCTTTAAACAGTCTTTATAAACAAAACTAAGTCATTTATACCAGAGAAAGAGCTAAGAGGTGTGTGGTTTACACCTCTAGCTTCACAGTCTGGTAATTTCCTTGGCATCTTGGCTTGATCTGTTTATTCACCTTTCTTTTTTTTGTGGTTTTTTTGTTTGTTTGTTTGGGGTTTTTTGTTTGTTTTTTTGGGTTTTTTTTGTTTTTTTCACAATAGGACAAAGCTTCCCAATGTTACAAATGACAAAAAAAAAATCCCATTCCCAAGGAGACCTGCTAGCTTAAGTTTTCAGATGAGGGACCAAGGGAGCATTTGGTGCATCAAGTTAAAGAAGTTCTACTCAGCCCTTGTGTGTTCCTCTCCACATCCACCAAGACAGCAACTAGATCAGCAAGGCTTCCACAGGACTGGCCAAGAGATAAGCCACAACATCCCCCACTAAATGGGTAAAGGAATATCAAAAAGCTTAAGTATTGTCTTCTACGAAGACTAAAAAGGGTCTGTTAGGAAAGATTCTGCAGATTATGTACTCATGAGAAGCTGTTTTCAGATCTTTAGAGGTGAAAATGGATGGTCTAAAACAAATTCAGAACTCAGCTTTGAAAGCTGCTCACTGAAAATTAATAGTTGCTGGATACAAGATCAATGTGTGGGAGTCCTAAGCGCATAAATAAGAACCCTAAAAAATATTATGTATAAATACCTCATTTCAAAACTGCTGAAGCATCTGCTGCACAAAGTATGGGATGAAAGTACTATCTATCAACAGAAGTTTCTTGATGCTAATGCATTTTTACATTAATCAGAAGCCCACTAAAGATGTTCATTGCAGTAGCAGTATTAGTTACACAGAAGGATACTCTTTCCAACCTAAATTAATTTGCAAGTGTAAGTATATGGAATGTAGACAAATTGTCTCTTTAACAGAGAAACAAATGAATTGGAGCACCTGTCCTCTGGTTTCCTGTGACACATGCTTTTCCACACAAAGTTTGTCTGGTTATAACATTTTCTTTTTATCTCTACACTCTAATGACACAACTGAAATCAATCATTGTGCTCTCTGTTGCCATAGACAGAGAGATGAATCTGCCACAGCTTGAATTGCTATTACAATATACTTAGGGTAAATTATCTACTCAGGAATGACAGAAATCCTGCCAATTAAACAAAGTTATTCTGACCTCTTAAGTGTCATCAGACTATTATTAGAATCACTGACACACTGGATTTGAATATTTGAGATTCAGAAAGCTTAAGCATGTGTTCTGCACCTAGAACACCTTGGTATGCAGCTTCAGCTCTTCGTAAATCCAAGTTGCTTCAAAAGGCAAAGATCATACTGCAGACTGCATGGACTTGCTACAGAATACTTAACTTCTATTCATTAGCATTTTTATCACCCACAGTGTCCCACTAAACTGTTACCACTGCCAGGATGGGTTTTGCTTCTGGGCAGCATTTCTGTCAAAACATGGCTTTTTCAAATTCTGAACATCCTCTTTGCACTACTATTAAACCATTTTGCAATAGCAATATTTCTGAACAAAGCACTCTTATCGTTGGGTAACCCACATTGCTGAGGGTTAGATGACCTTGGTGGTGCTGCAACATTTGTAATTCTCCAGCACAATCAATTATTTCATGATAATGTCTTTTGTCAGAGAATATTGTAAGGCAATGAGGACTTGATTTTTTTTCCTGTGAAAGAAAAGATCTGCTTTGACTGGTATACAGAAATGTTCATACATGGGTCACTGACTGACAAGGGAATTGTAAATTACTCAGTAATAAAAAATAATAGTAGACATTTATACAGCACTGTACCTCACACACAATGACCTCCAGGCTCATTACAATAAGTATTATTTGTCAAAAATAAATTGCAGTGACCATCATATCATCCAACAGTTTTTATTTTAAAATGGGCCATGAAGGAAATCTTAGATTTCAAATATTCTCTATCAGCCTAGCATATTAAAGTAGCTATAGTAACCACTCTGTAAATAAAATACAGATAACAAGTTAAAAAAAACCCTATAAAAGATTAAGTGTCATAAATTAAAATTTTGGGCAGGAAACTTGTGTTTCAAACTTATTAGCAGGGAGGAAAAAACTTGCATGCTAAAAGATAGGCATTACCTCATGTTTTCAAACTTATCCTCAGAGTCACAGACACAGTCACAGCAATGAAACAATAAACAACAAGCAATGGAGCAGAAATCACAACAGTGAAACAACAATCCCCCCAAAATGTGGGGCATCCTGGCAAATATATCAAAGAGCAGAGAAAAGAAAAAAAAAAGGCTGAATTTACTTGTGTGTAAACATTTCCTGCACTAAACAACACTATTCCATAGAATTTAGAAAATATCTAGAAGTGAGAGCAATTGAGCACTGACCTGGGCTAGATGAAGCATTCCTTTAAGTGCCAGCTATTGCCCTTACTTTTACTCCCAGAAGTGCCTACAAGCCTCAATTCCCTAAGGATTTTGGCAGCTATCTGACCATGGAGAAGATGATAGACTAAGCTAGAAGGGACATTCAGAAGTTACCTGGTCCAAAGCTGCACTCACAGCAGGGGTGGCCTCTGTCATGTTAGGAAGTTAGACAGCTGTGTCTTGAAATAAACCAAAGTGCAGTGTTCTTTCCTGCAAACAGCTATTTCTAGCTTTTAGAGTATCAAGCACTCACATTAAAAATGGAAATTACAATAAGAAATATTTCAATAGAAGCTAATATTTTATAACATCCAATCTAAAAATCTTCAGTGCGATGGAATATATCATCTCACAAAGTAGGGCCTGATACCAATCAACACTAAGACATCCCAGTAAACATGTCACAATAAACTGCAATGAAAGAAGATGATACATAAAAAGTGATGAATGACCATACAGGGGAAACCACAATTTTTCAAAGTGTTGCTACAGTTAAAAGACAGTAACATTTGAGAATAATAATAACAACTAATTAACAATGTATCTGCAGTACATTTCCTGTGTTAACTGCCACTGCTTGTGGAGAGTTACTTCTTAAACCTTTAATATGTCACTAAATATGATCTAGGGCCTTACACATAAAATGCAATAGTCAAGAGCATAAATAAAACATACAAGGAATAGTTCTAGGATCATCTTCAGGTGTTCTAAAGCCATATTTTACTTGAGGTTACAAAAAATACTTTCTTCTACAGCCTTCCAGCTATTTAGGCAGTAGGACACAATAGGTATAAATATATTTGCATGTGTGTACACTCGGATGCACAAACAGCACAATGATCTATTAAACCTTCCTTCAAATACTGCATGAAGAAACCTAATAAACCCCCAGAGCTTAGATTTATTTTCTTGCTGTAAATCAACTTGAAATTTCACACATCTTAATAAAAAAAGAGGAATTTTCATCAAGTTTCTCATGTGATATTTGATCCTAAGTAAAAATCAAGCATATAGGTTTATAAAATTAAAAGGAAAACCTCAGAAACAAAGTCAATGGATTAAGAAGTCTGGCTTTTCCTCTAAGGATGCTGCCTAACAGCACTTGGTGAGAAAAGGCAGTATTGTCTCTATTCTCTCCAGCCCCATACCATCTAGACACATGTAATCAAACCACTTGTGTAAAACAAAAGTAAGTAGCAGCCAATTTCTAAAGCATAGCACAGGTAAAATATCCAGCAAGTAAAACTCTAAATTGCTTCAAAAATCTACTGGGCTGTTCAGCAGTTCTAGTTCTGTTCTGATCTAGCACCAGCTGAACAAGGGTCACCTCCCTCCAGAGACCACCAAAGACGCGGTGACTGGTAACAGAGGCTGCACTGCTGCAATTGACTCAAAATCTCTTCACCTACAAATATAATGAATGCTGAATTTCTACCATAATAGGAGAGACCAATTTAAAAACACATCCAAGTTATAAACTTATTAGTCTTAAACTTAGATTCTACTTTTTCCACAATAACAACATTTTTCCATATGAATAGAGGGCGAAAACATCCTCCATAGCCAAGCTTTCAATGTCATCATGTCTGTCTCAATTGTGACAAAGTCAGCTTTCCCTCATCATAAACCAAAAACCAAGCAGACTTTTTAATTTAATGATTGATTTTGTTGTACATTCAGAGAAGGTGGAATCCACTCCGTTCAAAGACTTGCAATTCAGGGAAACAACAAGGTTTTTTCTTGAACTTTCAAAATATACCACATTTCAACAACATCCAAAGGTAGCATAAGGAGTAAATACACAAAACTTTGAGCAAGACTTAAAAATAAGGAAGAGTTTGGCGCTTTTGTAAAATCTGGCCCTCAGTAATTTACCTAAGATCACAATAAAAAGTCGTGTGCCAAGAGAAGTATTTCACCAGGTTTCCTTTGATTTATCTACTAGTACATTGGCAATTGAACAATTATTTCCAGCTTCTGAAGCTCACTTTTTTAGTTGCAGATTCATGGCAGTCATGTTTTTTAAAGCACAGTACGCTCTCCTGAACAACAGGAAGTAAGTTTATATAACAGGTCAATAAACAATAAGCATATATTTAAATACCATGGACTTTCCAGGCTTCATCCACAAGGGAACAAAATTGATACTGAGCAAAGATTTCTCAGATCACCATATAAATAATACAGTAAAAAGTAGCATCAAAATCAAACAGAGAAAAACATACAACTGATTCAAGGAATATAACAAGAATCAAAATGCCTCTGCATGCAAACAGCAAAATGAGATTCACCTGAGTTTTCTCCAACCCAAGTGAAATATCTAGAAATAAAAGCTATGTATCAAACCAGCAGGTCAGAAACAGAAAAGAAATTGGCAAAAGAAAAACCTGGCAAAGACTCAAAAATTAACTAACAGAAACACACAAAATTTTTAAAAAGAAAACAATTTCTTAGTTATTAGAGCAAAGAGGTTACACAATAGTAAAATGATTTTCTTTTTCATTTTCAAAACAAAAATAAAGTAGAAGGCAAAGATTAGGTGAAGCTCTCTCAATACACTTATATGTAATCATAGAGCATGCATTTACAAACTATACTGTGTATTACTTTTTACTGATCTATAGTACGTTTGTATATGCCACTTCATAATCAGAAGAGTGTTTTCTGTTGTGACTGAAACTTCTGCAAACACAGTTCAATTAGAAACGGGCTGCAGTAAGTTTGGTTTACCTTTAAACTCACTTTTCATATCAGTAATATGCAGTTAATGCATCTCACCACAAAGTCAGTCATGTATCAGCCTTGCTCTGAACCTATGTGAAAACCTGTTCCTTTTTAATCCACACATGAATGAGAGCCTGAACATTTTAACTGGAGAAATCAAAGGATGATCATAGCACTTCCTTCTTCAATAGCTCCTATAGAAGATTAGCATGCCTTAGGTTCTCTTCTTGGGTGAGCTATTCAGGCTTAAAACAGACTTCTGAATGCATCATTTTAAGTGAAACAGTTTTAAAAAGTCTTATTTACTCCCTTTTCAAAACGCTATTTTTGAATGAATTGCAATTGAGAGGCATTCTATTACACCACTCAAACCCTGCAATCCACCCTAGCTTCCCAAACCTCCTCTTGAGCCCTGAAATGGAGTTCCTTTTTCACCTGTGTTCTGCACACAAACCAGACTGGACATGCATCTGAAGTAGCTTTCTTTCAATGATTTTTTTTTTCACGCATTTCCTAAATACTTCATTTTCCTTACCTATTTTGCCTTGACAGCATTATTTTACATTTCTAGAAATATCTCTGTCCTCATTCATCAATACATTTATCCTTTCCTATTTGTCCCCCAGGGTCAACCTGAAATATCTTAAAATAGATCTCTATTGGTAGTAACACCAAGACAAAATATTTTTCTCTCATGTACCTTTTTTTGTTTTGTTTATAAGCTGTTTATGATAAGATAGAGCAAATTCTTAAAATATCTTTCAAAATCACAGCATTAATATATTTCTAAAACACATTTATTGATTCTATGTAAATGCATATTAATGAAAATACAATGTTGCTCAGCACTGAAACACAAAAGGAGAGATAACGTTGATGTGAATCACTTGAATTAGATGCATCAACAGTTTAATAACACTGACAGCCTATAGCTATTTATACTTCTTCAGTGAGTACTTTAATACTGAGAAGTACCTGGATGTTTTCATCCTAACTTACATAAACTAACAACAAATAAAATTGATGCTAGGTCTGGGAAGTTAAGTGAGTGTCCAGACTGTGCTAAAATTGCTTTATTGGTTCAACTGCAATCTAGCACAGAAATATCTGTTTCCTATGCCACAGGACTAGAAAATAATAAAATCCCTTTTTATGACACTATTTCAAGACAAAATGTTTCTGAGTTTCAATTAAAAAGTGCAAAGGGACAAGAAGGAAGACAAAGATGGAAAAGGTCTGGGAGAAGGAAGAAAATATAAATTACTGCTTCCAAATTAATACATGGCTACGTTAAGATTTATCTAAGGCACCTGAAGGACTCAAACACTAAACTCTCTTCAGAGTCAAATGCTGGTTTAGAAAAAGCTTAACTTTTTAGCACTACATATTGATACTTTTATTTATAAATACATAATTATATGCTAAATAGTCAAGTTAAAATCTTCAACTTATGTGATGAAAAAATGCACCAAATATAGTTCATGACAGTAGAAAGACAGATTGATTTTATTCTTAAACTTAGAAAGATTTAAAAAAAACCTGCCAATTTAGTAGTAACCTTTGGGATTCTAAATTGTGGAGGAAAGATAAACAAAAAAAGAATTATTATGACAGATATATTTGCAATAGTGGGTTTTGGGTTGTTTTTTCTTTTCTGAAAATGTGTTTTGATTTCTAAGAGTTGGCACAAGTTTTGATTTAAAGAGTACTTACAGCTAGCTGATTAAATATTTGTGGTACTCAGCACTAAAAAGAAATATTAATTAATTCATTATGCATTTATATTTATCTGTTTTGCTGATGCTATTACAATGTCACACGAATTTTATTAGGTAAAATTCTGGGAGTAAGGAATGGGCCCAAAACTTTCTTGCACAAAGGGGGAGGGCTGTAACCATTAGGTTCAAACCTAATCCAAAAATCTGGAAAAGAGGATGATTTTCTCAGCTGAAAAGATCCCAGGCTTCATATGGCCAGAGGTTGGGTCAGTAGATACTACCCATTGCACCCTGATATAATCAATCTTTCATTCACACTCTTTGGGTTACACCAGAGGGGAGCAAATTCCTCACTTCTCTTTCCCCTGTCTTTCTCTCTAAAGAATAAAAATATTTGAAGGCAGAATGACACATTAGACACCAGGTGAGTCTCTTCCAGCTGTCCTTGCCAGAACTCAAACATAACTACATCTAAATATCATCTGAAATTAGCAAACTTTTGCTAACACTTCTTGAACTATCACTGAACAAGACAACAAGGGTGAGGGTAAAAACCACTAAGCTATTCTCTAATCAAAATAACCAATAAACCATCTTTCAGAACTGAAACTCAAAGCAAGGGCCCGCCAACCCAAGAGAAATGCAGAAAATCCCCAAAATCACCTTAAACGCACAAAATACATAGATTCATGGTGGATCTTAGAAGTTCTCTTGATAGCTGAATCTTCAGTAAATACAAAAGGAAACTACTGAGCAATTATATAGAGCATAAGGTGCAATTAAGCATTTATTGGCATTTAATTGTTATTAATTGTGCCACTTTCTGTCATAAATCACCAATTACACACAATATGCTGAGCTTAATTGCTGTACATAAACCCATGTGTGTTTGCACATATACACATGCATACATACACATGTGTCCACAAAAACAGCTATTATTTCTCATTATTCTTAATTAAAATGGATATCAAAACCACTATTAGAAGCTAATTTCCAATTTTATTTAATGGAAAGTGCAAGATACACTTCCAATTGGGTATTTCTATAAAGGAATGAATACTTTCATAATGAGATTATTATTTTGCCCTCCTCCCTTCCACTGTTTATGTTTTTTAAAGGAAAGACAGTCCTGCTGAAGACTATGGAACTGATATTCCTGGAAACCAAAACTCTCTTGATCCTCCATGCAGCTAGAGCTTGGGAAACCACAGAAATTTTCTCAGACAACAGCTCCAAACTGCCCCAGAAACATCCTAAAATGCTGGATTGTCCTTGACCCCTCGCAGAGCCTGCTGAAACCAATGCCAATTACTGTCAGTTTTGTTGGTTTATTCTGCAGTGTAGGCACCTGTAGCATCTGAAATCAAACACGATTGCAATTGCTTCCGCACAGGTCACCTCACAGCCATCAGCTGGTAACAACTGTCACTCATTACCCACTGAAAATGTGATCAGATTGACAGCACAGATATGAAAAGTCAATTTTGTCCCTCCTCATAAATCTATTCCTCACATCGAAAGGACTCAGCCCTTCCCTTCTTCAGAAGTTTGTGTTGCTACCCAAATCCACTAAAAACTGCCATTAAGTACATGTCTGTACTATATTAAACAAGTGGAAACAGAAAGCAATTTGCCTACAACAAAGAATGTTCCCAAGCCACTTGTTCCTCAACAGCACATGAAAAGAGTATTTACATGTGCTGGGCAGGAGAAAATGAGAAGAAGGGAAGGGAGAGAGTGAACTTGTAGTGTTCTGGCAGGTTAACAAATTCATGGAATTTGTTGTGGAATAAAGACAGAAACACCTCAAGTCAGATGCCTCTTACAATTGCATCCTGCTACCAGCATCCTCCCAGTTATTTTAAAAGGACCCTATCTCAGTCATCTCTGCCAATACAAGGCCCAGAAATACATAACTGCAACAGCAAATTTTAGGTTATCAGTCTCTATGTAAGCTGATAAAGGAACAGTTCAAGTCTCATGAAGTATTCTGCTAGTCTAATCTCCATGTAACAACCGCATTGACCACGGTGGCAAGGAGCATTTGTGACTTGTGCAAGTCACAAGTAGCTCAAGACTTGACAACGAGCTCTGCTGAACATCAGAGAGTTAGTTTCAGCAATTTCCACTTACCATTTTCCCATTATTTGTCAGGAAATGATTATACCTTCTGTTTATTGCTAGCTAACAGCTCTCTCCAAACCCTAAGCTCACATAAACAGCTTCCTTTTTATCTACAGCCCCAGGAGAACCCAACACATAAGGACAGGGACACATCTCCTCATCCTGCTAAAAGAGTTGTTTCCCATCTCCTCAGCCTCCTTAGTAAGAGCAAAACATTCAGGCTAAAAAGATCAGATAATCCAATAAAGATCATGGCAGGCTAGTGGAAGTCCAATAAAAGACAGGGTAAGTAGAAGATGAGACTCCAATAAAATAAAATTGGTAGTTTAAAACCACATCAAAACAAGTCAAACAATCACAAAGAAAAAGCCAAATGACATCTTAGTTAGTGGAGGTCGGCAAATATATTTTTCACCTAATTTCATACAAACAGATAAAGTTCAAAAACCTCAGGGAACAAAATGATTGTCAGAGTGACCTTCCCTCAAACCAAAGAAGAGGAGATGTTTTAGCAGAGAAAAACACTGTTAGTATTAAGTTGTTAAAACTCTTACAGAGTCTATTGAATCTATTCTTAATAACTCAGTACTCGCCTCCTCTGGGCAAAACTAAACAAAACAGAATTCAGTGAGTCTGTCTTCCTTTTCCTGTGTTTCAATTTTTTTTAAATACTTAGTGAACTTCCCTTTATACCTATGCAAAGGATATTCCATTTAGTTTACCAGTTCAGATTTAAGACTGTGACAGGTGTAATGGTCATTGCGAACAACAGACACACTGTATTCAGACTATCACAACACATTATGCCTGCCAAAAAGTCATTAAATGGATGAAAAAGGTAATATTACTACAAGAACAAAATTTTCTTACTTCTTCCCCCCATTTCCCCCTCTGTTTTCCTGTTTCTGGCTGTTTTTGTTACTGTTAGCAACTGAATTAATTCTTGAATGGCTATTAAAAACAGTAAGTCCTCCTTTCTTGCACACTGAAAAGATCCAGGTAGTTGATTTTTCGTATCTCAAGCTGATCAAAATTAGGTCAAGTATCTCATAAAACATCATTCTTCTATTACACTTTACTCTTCAATAGATATTTGTACTCCAACAATACCAACTGCCATCACTGATGGAAACTTCATGAAACATTACAAGGAAGTCATTCAATCAAAACACCTGAAATATCAAGTATTATTCCTTAATAGATTTTCATTGTTTAAAGTAATACCTTTTCCACAAATCAGGTTTAAATAAAGGTGAACCTTATGAGTAACCTTTAGTGTAGAAGACACGCACTACTAGAACAACAGGTAAAAAAAGGGGGCAGAAATGCAAGAAGGTATTTAAGAAAGATAATTTGAAAAAGCAAAAATAGTGGATACGCCTGGCAAACATACTGGATGCCATTACTATATTGCCACTTCTTTAGCATTTGTATCACATCTTCAACAAATGTTTTGTCCCGTTGCCATGATTCGTAATAATACTAAAAAGGTTTCTGATTCTCAGTGCTTGTTTTACACTTAAAAATAATTTCTTCTCAAGTAGATATTAGATACAGTAACTAATTAGATTTAAGCTACTGATTTCTTCCATTCCACAAACATATATACAGAGATACACCAGCACATGACAAAACACTAATTAATGGGAATACATAACAAGACAGTAAAAAGCATGCTAGGAAACTGGGTTTTTTTACCATAATACAACTAGTTCTGTTAAAATGAGAGATTTTAATAGAAAATTCCTTCCTTCTGATATTTGAATTTATACATGATATTGTAAATACTGCTTGTTTGCAGTAGCCTGAATCTTATCAGAAACATCATAATTTTCAATTAAAATTAAGAGGAGAAACCCTAAAAGTCAAAACACAAAAACATGGAAAAAACATTGCAAAGCCGAAGAGCAGATATTGAAAATAAAGCAGAAAAAAATAGTATACCAGTGAGACAGGGCCCAATTCTGACTTGAGGAAAGGATAAAAAATAGCTGGTCCTAAAACGAGGGATATAGGCACACTCAATTGCACCTTTTGATGGGTAACAACCATTTGAAATCTGCTATCAAAACCAGATTGACCCAAACGATGTGTTTTCTCATTAAAGAGTAGGCTAAAGAAGAGAAGACATTCATGAAACTCTTCGGACCATCCACCTCTCTACCTTACTTCCTCCAATGTCAGATTGAAATAAACAACATAAAAATAGATCCATTAGTGGACATACTAGCAAACTGAATTCTGGATAATTTTGTTATCTCCTCTAATTTTTTTTACATATTTTCATCTGTATGACAAGGACAATGACAGAAAAGGAAAAGAAAGACCATCACAAATGGCTGAGCTGTTCCCACTAATAAAACCAACAGTTCAGAAGAAATTACGAAACTTGAATTCAACTTTTATTTCGCCCTTAGATAAATATCACTTGTTGATGAAAATTTCCCTTTTTTAAATTATTTTTTTCTTTTACAGTTTACAACCTTCTCCATTTAGAAACAGGTTTTGGTGAAAAACTCTCTTCCCACTACCTGAAATTTTGTCTTCTAATCTTGCTTCACCCGTTAGTGAGAAAAGATCTTTTTTTTCATAATACTAAGGTGGTTTTATGTTCAATTTACACACCAACTCACACAAGTTTTTTTTCTGTAGAAGTATGCATCCCAAACTGATGAGTATCTGCAAACTGTGACTCATAGAAATTCTAATTTATTCTCAGTTAGAGAAATCACCACTTTTATTGTAATGAACATTCCTGACCCCAGGCTAATAAAACCAGTGTCAATTAACAGCAACTTAATATTTTGCAAATAATGTGAGTATGATGCAGGAACAGCAAATTCTTGTACATGTTACAGCAGCAGCTGTTCTGATTGCTTTCTTTTCTGTCATTTGATTTCAGATGTTCTGTCTCCAAGTCTTTGTACTCCTATGTTCTTGTACTAAGCCTTGCAAAATCCAGTCTTCTGGACAACCCTAAACTACAAATAACGAGTACCAAGGCATCATAGAACCTGAAGATAAAATTCCCCAGCAGGTAACCATAACGACACTGCTTTAAAATTATAGTATGTTAAAGCTTCAGAAGGTTGTATAATAAAATTGCTAAGTGATTAATTTAATATACCCATCGCTGCCAGGATGATTGCAGAGGCAAGGTATGAGCAGGTGTAGAATACACAAGTGTTTGTCTGACTGGCACAGCCAGGTGTGAAGAACGCTGAAGTGAATGCTGGCATACCCAAATAAAGAACAGTCTGAACTGCTACAGCTGAAATGTAGGTTTATTTTGTGGCTTTGTTTCCTTGCAGTAAGGTCAAACTAGAAATATGGAACCATATGTTTTGCACTGGACCGTTTATTCCACTACATACTAAATGTCTTACATGTTATCAGTGCTACTCCCTGCAGCTTATTCCCTTGTATTATCACCACTGTAGTCATCACCTGCATTAAATGTCCATGTTAAATATTTTCCTGATGTCTCTGCACCAAAGGATCAGCTTCACCTAACTATATTTTCCAAAGTGGATCTCCGTATTTGTTCAACTTTGCCTTCATTATGTGCAAGTTCTGATCTGAGCCTAATGCACGAAGGCAATCAATGCTGAAGAACGACTGGAAATGGTTTCTTTATTCCACTCCTCACTGAATGGAAAGTTTCCATTATCTCCCTCAACATCTTTACTCTATCAATTTGACAGGGGCACACAGTTCTACACTCCACTGCCCTCACTCTAGAACTGTACACAGCTTTTCTATCTTTTTCTAATAAAAACAAGACAAATGATACTGTCTAGCGAAAACTACTTGTCTTCCCTCATAAGTGTCATCTTCCTTCTAATTGCTCTATACTTTATCAAAATGCATATTAGAGTAAATATCCAGTGTCAGTCAAAACTTAGGTGCATGAAATACAAAAGCTTATTTGAACAAGCAGAAAATGGAAATCATTACAGCACAATAAATGCTAAACTAGTTAAGTCAGGATGTAAGACACCTGTGATAAAATTTACACCATGATATCCTAACATTTTTTGACAGATCACTGTACCTGAAAAATATTTGTCTTACAGAGAAGCATTATTTAAGATGCACTGTTCAAAGATAATTGGAACAAAATGGCAAACAGAAAAACATCCACCCAAGTAAAGATTTTATCAAGCCTGGGATGGGAAGACAGCACACTGCTAAAAGCAAAGCATAGCAAACATCCAGGGAAGCCCTTGAAATTACAACAAAAACAGGAGTCTCCTGCCTTCATCGCCCCATGGTTCTGGCAGAACAGATTCACCCCTGCAGTTGTGTTTGGCCCTTGCTAAAAGGAGCTCTGATTTGCATCATGGGGTCCTGGTTCTGCAGGGACCCAAGACACCAATAATGGTCTTTTGTACTTTTTCTCCTTGCTGTCCCGTTACATTTCTGGTTTTCAGGCTTTAATAGAGATAAAGTTGATTGTTGAATGCTGATGGTTGTGGTATTGTCTGGTGACATGTCCTGAGAACCCTTTTCAACCTATCACCTTTTACAGGTTTGCTCATTATGAGTTCCTTGAGGACTTAAGCGTCCCAAATCAAAATAGGTGCAAACTGAAAAATTACACTTCTTTACATTGTTTAATTTATTGTAGCTCACAAATTTGAATGGTACACATCAATATTAAGAAAAATTCAGAAGAACTTCTGGAGGAGCATGGGGTATGACTGATCCCCCTTGGCAGCATAAAAAGGAGGATGAAGGTGAGGTCTTGACCAAACATTGTTCTGAAAAGTAAAACTGAAAATCTTTAATACCACTCATCTCTCCAACACCACATTCCTCCATTCATCACATCCCACCTCTTCTCCTTTCCTCCTTCCCACCCCAGCTGGAGTTCAGTCCCAAACACATGGCAGCTGTAAAGGAACATGGCTCTGAGGAAAAACCAGAGCACCAGGCAGGCAGTGATGCTAGAGCAGGGTCTCTGTCCCCAGCCTTTAACTCCCCTCCCCACTGCAAATGGGAAGCTGCTGCAGTAATTCCTCCAGGCTGGAGGGGGTAAAAAAAAGGAACCAGGCATAAAAGACCTGACTTGGCCGACCAGTGGCAGTTTAGGCCCAGGATTAGCACTGCAGTTACCTCAAAACTGCAGTGACACTCAAGACTATTTAGTGATAATAAAGCATAACTTTTAGAATTCTGATACTACAGTGTTATTGCTGTGTTGCCCAGTGCTTTCTTATATAGACAATAAAATGGGCCTCTTTATATTAAATTGTCCCCCTAAATGTGAACTAAATCTATATCAACTTCTGTTATCTCCCCATAAAAGCCAAAAAACCAAAAATGTAGCATAAGCCTCTTCATCTATGTTCTATCAAGCCATTCTACAAGTACTCTTTTTCAGACAGAAAACAGAGTTTCTAAACTCAGGTGTTTGAGCATTCTTCAGACATATTGTACTAAAATCCAACTGAAAGCTTGGCTGGTCATGCTGCAGAACTCAAAGTGCCTGTGGTTTAGGTATCACAACTGCTTTTTTAATTTATTGAGCAGAATATTATTTTGGCATTTTGGTTATATAAATCGAAATATTTATCTACTGATATTTTATTCTTAAAATACTTCATCAGCCAAAGCAAACCACTTTCATAGCTTTAGTTTACTACTTGGTTTACCGTTAATACAGCCTCAGATATGGGGAAGTGAAGGCACTCATTAAGAAAGTAACTTCAAAAAACACTGTCCTGTGGTCTTATTTATCTGTGCAACATATTCAATTTACCTGTTTGTCAGTACTGCTCAATACTGTGCCAATTCACATNTGCTGCAGTAATTACTCCAGGCTGGAGGAGGGAAAAAAAGGAACCAGGCATGAAAGACCTGATTTTGCCGACCAGTGGCAGTTTAAGCCCAGGATTAGCACTGCAGTTACCTCAAAACTGCAGTGACGCTCAAGACTATTTAGTGATAATAAAGCATAACTTTTAGAATTCTGATACTACAGTGTTATTGCTGTGTTGCCCAGTGCTTTCTTATATAGACAATAAAATGGGCCTCTTTATATTAAATTGTCCCCCTAAATGTGAACTAAATCTATATCAACTTCTGTTATCTCCCCATAAAAGCCAAAAAACCAAAAATGTAGCATAAGCCTCTTCATCTATGTTCTATCAAGCCATTCTACAAGTACTCTTTTTCAGACAGAAAACAGAGTTTCTAAACTCAGGTGTTTGAGCATTCTTCAGACATATTGTACTAAAAATCCAACTGAAAGCTTGCTTGGTCATGCTGCAGAACTCAAAGTGCCTGTGGTTTAGGTATCATAACTGCTTTTTTAATTTATTGAGCAGAAGATTATTTTGGCATTTTGGTTATATAAATCGAAATATTTATCTACTGATATTTTATTCTTAAAATACTTCATCAGCCAAAGCAAACCACTTTCATAGCTTTAGTTTACTACTTGGTTTACCGTTAATACAGCCTCAGATATGGGGAAGTGAAGGCACTCATTAAGAAAGTAACTTCAAAAAACACTGTCCTGTGGTCTTATTTATCTGTGCTGCATACTCAATTTATCTGTTTGTCAGTACTGCTCAATACTGTGCCAATTCACATGGTTATTTACAGCACTTCCACAATAACTGGACTGAAAAACTCAGAGGAGATGAAAAAAACCACAGGAAAATAAGACACAAACTCCACATCTAACTTAGGGAATAAGGTATTTCTCATAATTTTATAAAGAAGCAGATTAAGTTCATTTTTGCTATCATTATTTTCAAAGTGTTCAGTACATCTATGGATGTCCTATATTTGCCACATCAATCAGAACTTATTTGGTAGAGTCCCTTCCTCAAAAACTAACACTGAGGATCTAAATTGCTTTTAATTAAAAATTACAGTAACCAAGCTTGAAAATACAGTCTGGACTCAGAAAATCAACAAAAATAAAATTGTTTGCATAATAAAACACAGAAGTTTCACAATTAAACTCCTTCTCCATGGGAAATTATTTGTTTAACAGGGCTGCTGCTTAATCATTCCATTCTGTTTTCACCCCTAGGTTTTAGTTCTGAAGCCCCATAATCAAACACAAGGCTACAATGAAAAGCTGTTTCAGTGCCCCAGTGCACAGATCACATTCTCTTATTGAGCTCCCTGCCCTTTACCACCTGTCCTTCCTCCCCCCATCTTCAAACAAGAAGTACAGCTTGATCTTTTCCTTGATCTTTCTGTAAAAAGCAATCCATAATATTGACCTCTAAGAAGCTGCTAGCAATTAGATTTCCCAAGGGGTTACCAGAGTGAGGCCAACGTTAGATGATTCAGGAATTGCAAGTATTCCAGGGACTTTTCTGAGTAAAACTCCTTCACCTGGAACAGCTGCAGAAACATTTTGGCTGAGCAAGAGAGTGAGTGGTCTTCAAGCTACCTCCCTCTACAACTCCAGCTCTTGTGTTCCTTGTCAATCCACTCTGGAGCAACTCTTAATCCCCACAGGGAAATATCCCTCAGCCAAATTTTCTACTGCTTGTAAAACCCTTGTATGCCTCAAGTACTGACCATGGGCACAGGGTGATTGCAGGTTTTCCTTTGCTTTCCTTAATGGAAATGTGGACTGCTAAAAAAAAAAGACCACCAAGAACACGTGGATCTCCAAGAAGGATAAAAGCAGCAGATAAAGTCCTGCATACTCTCTACATACAGGAATAATTTTTACTGCTCAATAAAAAGATTATTATTCTTTAGAAAGAAGGCTCTCAGCCACTTTACTACTGAAAATTCTTGGTCATACTCTTATACTCTCTTCCCTATGAACAATTATTTATAATATAGTACATTTTAAGAGCTTAAAATTACCATTCAGTAGCCATCAGAGGTAAATATTTCTTGAGAAATTCTCATTTTAAAATTAATTTCCCCACATACCCAAGCTCTGCTGTTCTTTAATAAGTTAGCCTGCAAGAACAATATAATTTGGCTTTCTTCCCACCCTGGGAGGACAAGCAAGTCTTGGGGCCAGATCAATTTTCAGATTAATCCTTTCACTGCTTCTCAGCCATTTTATGAGGCATTTTCCCAGACAATTTTATCTCCCAAATACTACAACAAAGCCTATTCAGGAGACAGAGTCAGCAGACTTTAGGATGTTCTAACACCCCCTTTATTTTCATAGGCTGAACCATAGGCCACTGAAGTATAAGTGACCACGATACCTAAGGACTCCTCAGGCATTTAGAATCTATAAATCAGAGGGATCACCTCCCTTTGAAGTAAGTTTCTTTCAGATAAATAGTGAAAAAGTGGTTCAGTGTGCAGCCATCAAGTCCTCTCAGACATAACAAATAATGCAATTTTTGGACTATAACAGCATCAACCCATACATAACTAAATGCATTCTGAAGTCACTAAGAGGTCTCTGCCATATATTAGCAAAAAAATAAAAAGGTTTAATTCCAGATGGATGTTTAAAACTGCTTGATGTTTTGGTGCTGGATGTTAAATGAAGATACCTGCAAGGAACTGCAGCATTCACTGTGTGCTGAACAATCTCCCTGGGTGTAGTGCACAGAAGGGCTTACAGGAGGAAGCCACTCAGTAATTGTTTTCTCAGCTTTTTAAGAAACTTAGAAGTCCATTCATGCAGTGGACAGCAATTCTTTAATGCAATGGAGTGGAAGTACAACTGTGATTTTTGCAATGTTTAAGTTACAAAAATTAGAACTTTCCTTTTCTTCAATCTTTGCAAGACAGCATTTGCAAAACCATCCAACTTCCTTCTTGCTCTCATTTACTAAAAACAAAACAAAACCAACCTCAAAGAACAAAAGAGGTGTTTTAGTAGCTGCTAGCATAAATTTCAAACACCAAACCAGAAGTGAAAAAGAAGAGACTAAAGAGCCCCCTGAAAAAAATATGCTTTGTATAGTTCATTATGCATATGTATGTAAAACAGATGTGTTCATAAGTAAAAAACAAAAGCAAAAAATCCACATCTGGAGGTTTTTTTATCAGTGATAGACAGGTGAAATTTGATAATTGCCTGAATTAAGAATATTAGTTTCCCTCACATTTCCAAATCCAGTGGAATTCCTAAGTAAGAATGTCCCAGAAAGGTGAGATTTTTCCAGTGAGAGCAGACAGTGCATTCAGAACAGAATACAAGAGCATAGGAACACGCAAATTTATAGCAGGCATTTACACAAAATTTAAGATTGAATACAAAGCATGCTCGTGGTCTTCCAACCAGTCAATTATTATTAGAAAAACACCCCAATTCAAAAAAACAAACCAACAACAACAGAAAACCCCAACCGCTGAAAAACCACTTGAAATTACCAACTGTGTGATGCATTAGAGACCATTTTCTGAATTTCTAATCCAAAACAGATTATCACATCATAAGAGAATAATCTGTTTAAAGAGTTCACTATGGCATGGAAAGCATCAGCCTCCTTTGACTTTATTTGTGGAGTAAATCTTCATTTAAAAGAAATGGAAGGCAAGACAAAGGTATAATTTATCTCTGGGATGTCACGTGAAGTGAATGCACAGCATGGTTTTGTCAAAGCTGCTAGAGAAAGCCATTTTACAGAGATCTTGCATGGCTGTTCTTAACCTGTGCTATTTAATTTTGCATTTCTCAAAATTATCCATTAACAATCAGAAAAATATAATGATAGATTGCATTTTTCTATTGAAGCCATTGAGTTTGAGTTAATTGAAAACTGGTTGCAATAAAAACAGTGTACTAGCAAAAATCCATCATCCAAGTGTGCAAAAAATGTGACCTAAGTAGAGAGTCAAGGGATGAAAGAGTAGGATGGGTTTTACATACTGTGAATCTGGCATTTTGTCCTAGATGTCAACAGAAAAAAATTACTCCAGGCTGGCACTGACAAAAACATATGTAAAACGAGGAAGAAAGAGGACCCTTCTTGCCACTCAGTCACCTTTTGGGATTTGAGGAGCAGTTGTTTTGTCTTTGGCACTTTTGTGCTAGTCCAGATCAAATAAAACCAGAGGGGAATGCAGAGGTTTTCAAAGTACTTGAAGCTCCTATTGATTTCTGCTCTTTTCTGAAACTGATCCCGAGTTTAACACCAGCATTTTTGCCCTCTCTCAGATTCCCCTTGATTTATCTCTTTTCTTTTCTTCATCTTTTCATTCCATGACTACCTTTCTGAAAAGGGTTTTGATTTAGCTAGTCAAGACTTTCTATTGCAACACTGCCGTGAGTCAATGAGCAAAAAGCCCGGCAAAATCAATGACAAAGGCCATAGAAAGATGAATTTTGGCACAGCGAGCTGGGATGATTGAAAACTTACTGCACCAGATGCTCATTACTGAGTCTGGTCACTTCAGCACCAAGTGATTTCGACTTTCTAAGAGCCGTACTCTGATTTGAGGAACAAAATACCCTCAACCTGTTAATTCAGCTGCAAAGGTGCTAATCACCAGTAAGGTCACAGATATTTTAAAGAACTACATTTAACTTCTAGAGAAATAATCAGTCTGCACCCTAAAATGGATTGAGCTTGGCAATTGTTTGCCTTGGCTCCTAGTGAGTAGTAAAAACCTCGTGTTAAGCTTTGGCATCCCAAGCAAATCTGCCAATAGGAGACTGCATAAATAAGAGGTACATCTTCCAGTTCTGCTTTTTAGGAATGTCTTATTCTACTTTCAAGGAAACAATCATTGATCAGAAAAAAGATTTTAGCTCCTTGTGACTAACTTTTTCCACCCAAAAGACCTTCAAGCAAGACTTGTCTTGCATTACAGAACAATCAAACCCAGAAAATTATCACCTCTACCTCAAAAAGACAAGAAACATTTTAAGACAGATTTGACTTGCCAACTATCCCAATATTATAATTGCAGCTTAAATAATGAAAAAGAAAAGGTATGATAGCAGCTGACATTGGACCAAGCAAGATCACTTTTAAATTCTTAAGTGTTTAGTTTTACCACAGTTAACATTTTAGTTAACATTGACTTAATCCATGAAATAAGTGTAATATTGTGTGGCTTTATTCTGTACTGAGTCACTTTTCCCCTCAAAGAATGAGAGAATTGCTTACTGCAGGATCAAAATCTCAATTACATTTTCTCACTGTCTGCTGAAACTACAAAGCAATCCAGAAAAATAAAGCCGCCATGTATAGAAGAGGAGAAAGGAAAATGAAAACTTGCTGTGGGAGCAATGATGAATAAATAGTAGAAAGAGCATTGTTACAAAGCATAAAGGAAGGAACTCAGAAAGCTAGGAAAGTATGTGTCAGAATTTGCACAGAGAAAATAGAATATAGGCACTGGAGTAAGAAGCTACAAATTTATAACACTGCATCAAGTGCAGTCACTTCAAAGACAAAAATGAAATAGTGAATGTCTAAATGAAGAGCAAGGAAACGTCCAGTATAATTTACATTGCAAGGAGGAGTAATAATAATTCACTTCCAAAAGAACCTCCTCCAACCAATAAGAATTATAAGTATATGAAGTATAATAATACAAATTAATTACAAACTGGACCTACATGGAGTCACATGGGGTTTTGCCTGTCTGTCCCATAAAAACCTCCGGAGTTCCTTAGGCTGAATCCAGTTCAGCAAATGCATCTGAAGCTATGTCAGTGCTTTTATTCAACCAGATTGAGTTCAAGACAATTTTCTTGAATATATTCACAGTAAGGGGGTGACATTTTATTAATAAACCATATTAATATTATCAAAAAGGGTCCTGGTTTTCATTCTGTTTAATGGACCATATTCCAGAGACCACATTAATATCTGAAACCTGTTATTACTTCCCTAAAATAGCAGTAAGTGAAATGATGCCACTCACCCAGGTTATTTAATAGGGACAAAAGGAGTCAGTAAAGCCACCTGGCTCATAGAAGTACAAAAAAAAAGCACCAAAAAACACCAACAAACCCAAGAAGACCTGCATCAGAGAAAAAAAAACTGACTTAAACAAGTCTGTTGCACATAAGTAAAAAGCACAGGTCTCTTTCTTTTAAACACTGGATAATGATTTTCATTCTTTTTTTCCTGGAAGTTCTATGGACCTAAACAGTAACTTACATAACACAAATATGTCATAGATTTGACTATAAACTAAAGCTCATCTCATTGACTGTGGTTTTGCACTCATGCTTACTAGACACACTTTAAATATTTAGAATAAGACAGTATCTAACTGCCTTTTAGAAGAGATTATGTGTAAAAAATCAGGGACCTGGATGACACAAAATTAAGTTGGTTATAGTTTTCTACTTTGAGCTTATGGTTTCAAGCCTGCAAAAAAATAAATCAAATGTAATGTAAGCAACTGAAAATGTTATGGAAAAGTCTAAAATACTTTTATAGTAAAAAAAAATTAAGAACTGTTCCAATGTTAAAAATCTACGAGATATACAATACTGCATATACTATATCTATAGAATAGTGCATTAGGAAGATAAACTCCAGGATCTTACTAGAGTTGTCGGAACATGGGAGTTGAACTAATCATGAATTTTTCAGGAAAAAACCACACTGAGGATTAAAAGTACAACTCAGCAAAGTCTAATAATTTTTACTGCTGTTATTAATTGGAAGATGTAACAGTTTGAAAAATAGTTCTCTAATTAAAACTAGATTTGGACAATCTCTGACCAAAAGCACAGACAAAACTACTTCACACCAGCATTAAGAGCACATTGCTCATGATCTTGATCTTGCTTTTAGTAAAACCATGTTTTGGCTGCTCTTCTGAGAGACATGGAGGAACACTGAAATCTCAGGTCTCCACATACACGCAGGTTGCCTGGAACTGCTGACTATTCTCTGAATATTCTCTTTATTTCCTGTTGAAGCACCTCCCACTTCCTAAAACATTATATTTGTCTCAAAGTTTCCACACACAGTGCATTTAAGGAAACTACTAAACTGTTTATCTGATCCATCTTCCTATGTGGCCTCACCTGTTTTTAACCACACAAATAAAAGAAGAGATTGTCAGAAATTTCTCAACAGAAATAAACAAAGTCAGTCTTTTCTCATTCCTTGCAGAAGAGATAAATTTATGCTTGCTTCCTTTAAAAAAAAACCCTCAAAACCAAACAAAAAAAAATGCCAACTAAATAATGCACATAAACTAAGGCATGGGAGGCAGTTGAGAAGGCACAAAATGGGCTTTACTAGATGAAAGCTACAACAGAACAGAAAGAGCCTGGAGTGAGGAATGTGAGAGAAAATAGCTCGCTCACAAGTCACCATCACTGAAGGGACACCTAAATAGCACAGTCCTGCCAATCAGAGAGTTTGGCTTTGTACCTGTCTCCACTACAAAAAAATGTATGAGCATCATGGAACAGAGCACGTGGGTAGCCAGAGAGGCCCTCTGGCAACTTCATTAATCAGTAGTTTTCGTTCCATCCTGATAAATAGTGCAAACTGGACTAGAGTTTATCTGGCAAGAACAAGCAGTAACTTCAAGGTATTCTGTGGCAGCTTAATTGCTCTGCTGCCTTTCCTGAGCTAACACAGGTACAAGGTTAACATCTGTCTCCTGGAAGATGTGTAACTTCTGAAACCAAAAAAAAACCTCAAGGATTTTTACTTACTTATTTCTTCAACATCAAATCAAGAGTTTTTATGTCAACACACACTTTCAGCTCCCAGTGAATACCACCTCAGTGAGCTCATTCTCCCTCTCTGGCTTCTTTTTATCCCCTTACTCCTGCCCTACACTGCATCTTGCAAGCTGAAGGCAGGATAATATATTTTATTTATATTAGAAGCCACGTAGCGTATTTTCTGTGCTGTAAGCAATCAAACAAAAACATAACAAGATGTTCAATTAAGCTGCAGATCATAGACAAAGTACATCATGCCCCTTAGCAACACCTCCCATTCAGCGCATAGAAAAATGCTGCAGTCATGACAAATCTTGGTGAAGTTCCTCTCAGTAATTACCCTGCTTAATTCATGCTGTCATTACATGGTAGCTTTGATATGGAAAAATATTTAGTGTCATATATACCTATGCACAAAGCTGCTAGCAACAAACATGAACCCTCTCAGCAGAGCTATTATGAACACTGAGCTGTATTTTCCTCTTTAGACTTCAACTCTGCATGCTCTTTGCCCCTGTCTGGTCCTGGGAACAAGCTGGAGGTCATCCCATGCTGCTGGTCAGAATCAACCTTGGAGGCATTCCCAGCCCCTCAGGTATGGGAAGCTGCCTGGTTCCCTGTTTCACAGAGGGAAGTTCACCTCTTGGCTTAAAGTTTCTCCTTCTGCACTTTTTCTTCTCTGCACTTTGATCCTCAGCTCTGTCACACCCACCCCAGTGCCCAGCCCTGTTCCTAACCCAGCTGCTGATGCTCTAACCTTGCTTGCTTCCATTCCTAATGCTGCTATTCTGGACCTCTCAACTTTCCAGACTCACAGCTTGTCCACCACCAGCTGACACATTTTCATTCGTGACTGCCACCACTTCAGCCCTTCAGTTTGACTGAATGGTTCTTCAGTTTGTTGTTAGATCACTCTGCTGCACTCAGCTGTTCTATTCCATGTTTCCCAAGCCAGCATGACTGCCCTCAAGTCATTTACATCACACACATGAAACCCCCAACAGTCAATCTCGTATAAATAAGGCATACTACACAAACATCTCCATGCAGTTTAAAGTTGCAGCTGTTAAAGGCTGATTTGTCACCTTTCAACAGAAAGCTACAAAACCACCTGCAAGTTGAGGTGTGTTAGTCCACACTGTGGAGTACTAGTGCTACCACTGCCTATCTACTCTATACACAAAGCTCATCAAGATAATAAACAAAAAATTCTAAGAAAACCACACTAAATGCAGAAAGCAGCAATTGACAGGAATAAAATATGTTTTTAACAACATTATGAAAACCCTCTTCTGTATATGCATTTATTAGCAAAAAAAGCATTTAAAGAATACAACCAAAGAACAACTTTTATTTAGGGATAGCCAAACATAACTGGTGTCAAAATTCTCTCTTATACAGAGCATATAAAACAGAGAAGCTTCAAACTGATCTTTGTCTCACAGGACTTGCAGATACTATTGAATAAAAAATGTGGTTTGTAATTGCTGAGATGTCAAAAATGCTCCACAAGTAGCACTTGCATATATAAAAAAACCTATCAAGTCTGAAGTGTTAGACTTCCCATTCTACTCTTTCACTCTGAAGTACAATGCAGGCATTCTAAAGGAGTTGTTTGCCCTAAGAACAAAAGGAGGGGGGAAAAAAAAGTCTTTGTTTTAAATGCACAACACACATTTGTTTGGAAGGGTAAAAAAAAAACAAACTCCAATCAACCAACACACAAAAAACCACCCCCAAACAAAAAATATCAACAAAAAACAATTCCAAGAGGAAAAGAACAAGTAACAGGTTATCAAAATATTATTTCTTCAGTTTATTTTACCTTCAGTCAGAATAAAACAAGGCACAGTCATAGTATTGAGAAGCCTATTAAACTCAAATTTCATCTCAAACTGGGGCAAATAACGAAGTATTAAAGTTACCTGCAGATAAGAAAATCCTTTATCAATGTATATTTGAAACACACCTTTTCCATTAGACACAGTCCTGACTGCTCAAATTGCTGAGGTACTTCAGGGATTGTGCAGTTTGGCTGCACCTTGATTTTGTAGCTGCAGGAGAGTCAGCATGAGTGCAGTGCCTCTGGTTTTTGATAGGAAGTGCCATGCCTGTTTTTGTGTCAGCTGAATTTTAAATCTGCTCATCAAAAGGGTTAGGAAGATGCTCCTGTTGTCATCAGTTATTCTCATATTCAGGCATTTTATGGTTCAATTAATACCACAAGACAAACCTAAATGTCTGGGGGAGGAGGGAGAAGAGGAACAGTAGGGTGGAAGGATGGATCTGCTCTGGTTTATAGAACCAAAGATCTAAGCAGTTTTAAATCAAATACAAATCAATGAAGTGTTCACATCAAGCTTTATGTAAACCAGAAAGAAATAGCAATCTGGCTACAAAAATGGGAGTTAAAGCTTTTTTTTATTTTTAACAGTCCAATAAAATGTCTCCACCATTTACAAAATCCATTACTGCTGTAATTAGTAACACAAGCCTACTCATAGAAAGATATGAAAACTGATTTTAGTATGTAAGCAAAGCTGATGTAATTAATCAAGACATCAGAAGATATTCCTGTAGAAACTTTTTAAGGCAGCTATTATTTTAAAATCAACTCAGCTTATGTACAAAATTCTATATTAGGATGACACGCTGTATCCATCCATATTTAGTAGTTACTTAAAATTAAAATGGCATTGGTATTTTGCAACTGATTTGTTCCTAATACTGTTTATTAACATACTTATATTAAAGTTTCACTGTATTTTGCTTAGTTTTTCAACTTGACTAAATGCAATTCACATTATACCTATAGAGCATAAAAGATTAATGTAGCCTATTCTACATCCAAGAGATGTAAGTCACCAATATTTGGATCTATTCTTATTCTTTTAGAGGCTTCTCCAATAGCTAAATAATGCTGACATAAAAATTCCAGGCTTTTTGAAGTCCTGCTTTTATGTTAGCAATTACTCATAGAATAAGGAAATTTTTTGTTCCTTATTAATTTTCTTATTCCAGGACTACCATATTCAAAGCTAGGCTTCTAAATAGAATTCAGCCTAGTATATAAATCTATGGCCTTAATATTTCCTTTCATAAACTTGCTTTAAGTTTGTTCATAAGATACGTGCAACTGTGAATAGCTCCCAACAACAGAATTGATACACAGAGCAGGAAAATCACACTTCAGTTACTTCATTTGGCAGATTTAGATACCCAGGCAGATGGAAATTAATACAAAATACCTTTAAAGTCTACAAACTTTGACTTCAAACACAAAACACATTTGAATCAATTTTTATTCCGTCAATAGTCTATACAGTGCAGCAACTAATTAAGAAATCACTGAATGAAAATAATAATAAAAAACACTGAATATTTTCCAGTGGGATGAATTACTGACCCCCAAAATCAGGATTTTTATTCAGTTCCATGAGGCTTATCACTGGCTCCTCTGGCTTTCAATTGAAGTAAGCTGTCTAAGATTTGATAGCATAAGTTTTATAAAAACAAAGTTTTCAAACTAGAGGAAAATACTACTTATTGTTTTTGCAAGAAAGCAGAACTTCAAGGGCATGTTAATAGTTCTTGAACAGTTAACCTGCTACCTAAGAATATAAAACCAGACACAAAATATCTCTGTAACCTTCCTTTCACCTCTTGTAAAGGTTGTTTCTCAAACATTTAAAGAAAAAGTGTAACATGGTAACAGTCAAGTAAGTCATGGCTGTGACAAAAAATGGTAGAGCCCAAATACAAAAGTGGTAACAAAACGGCTATCTGGCATCCTGAATTTATCCCACTCACTACATTTTTAATATAATTTTTTTGCCTTGAGGCTTTGTATTCATGATTGAGTGTTTCTGTGCTCTTTGCTCTACTCACATATCCTTCTATACACATGCTGTGCATCACACGGAACTACTCAGTAATTTTCACACAAACTTTTAAGTTTTCCACGTTTAACAACCCCCATGAAAATTCTCATTTCCTAGAAGCATGCTCTTTCCATGTTTCATGAATATCACTGTACAAATATAACTGAATAAACCCTTTTTGGCTTTTAGTTTAACCACGTATCAGGCTTCCTAGACAAGCTAGAACCACACCTGAGGCTTATTTCAAACACTTTCTTCCTTCTAACATCATTTAAATCAACTGGGCATTTGACAATTTAAGCACCCATGTTGATAACAGACTTTCAGACAAAAAAGAAACACTAAATTAACATGACAAGTTTTCAATCTCATAAACTATGTATTTTAACTACCATTTAAATAAACACCAATTTATGTGAAGTCAGAACTGAGACTGTTTATGAGTTTGAAGTGTTTTAGTGCATTTTTGTACAGCTATGTTTCTGTTAATTGCAATTTCTGACTGATATCAAAGGACATTTCCAATGAAAGCAACTCTTGCCACTGGAGTTGCTGGTCATGTCGGACAACATATTCCTATAGGGCCAGGACTACAGCAAAAGCCTTTACTTCCAGTTTTTCCCAACATACACTCAGTGGTTGATAAGAACTAAATCCAGCATAAGCAAGACTCTTTGTTTAAAGGTCTCCAGAAAAAAAAAAAGAAAAATTTCCAATTATAACAAACACAAATGATGCAAATCATAACTAAGAAATATAAGTTGAGGATTAACCAACAAATTTATTTTTCCTAACAACTTTTGCAGAAGAAATATAACTCCAACTACAAAACAATTACAAAAGGATAATGTTGACCATCAATAAAATTCAAAATACAAAACGTTTATTCATAAGCGTTGTAGCCACAAGCCCAAAACAGTTATCTAGATCTGTGAAACAGTTTTCTGAATTAGTTTGTATGACTGTGAATTTTAGCCTTTCATGGAACACTTGCTCCTCCACAAAACAAATCATTTTCACATCTACAATTCTGAAAGTTTGCAAGTCTACCCTATACACGTTTTCAACAACAACAGGACACAACAATCAGACAATTCCATGAAACTGAGTATTCAATCCAAGCCAAGCTCCCCTGTATAAAATACGTTTTCAAATCTTTTGCACGTTTTCGTAGCATGTTAATATAACAGCCAATTCCAGCACACGCCAATGAGGATTAAAACACCATTGCAGACGTTACTATAAATTATTCATTTTTGCTTGTGTGCTCATTTAAAAAAAAAAATCAAAAAAGAAACAACAAAATAATAATCAGCATCTTTCTTACTTACCCACCACGTACTACAGAAAAGCAATAAGCATAGCTGGCAAGCAGGAATTCTGTTAACCTTCAGTTACTCACCTAGGAAGAATAAGAGAAAGTGATAAGCACACTTTGTGTGAGGAGGAAGACAACATTGTTAATTTGTCATGTACCTTAGCATCCATGTTCATGAGACTTCTGAACTAAAGTACCTTTAAACTCAAGTTTAAAGGATGGAGATGGAAATGTTTAACAGCAAAATGGATCACAAAACAACAATTTGGTAGAAATCACATTTGTGTAAAACCAGAGCATCTCATTCAGCTGCAGCACGGACACAATTCTGTTGTGCTACTGCAAGAGGAGTCCCAAAATCTTTGAAAACCAAAAGGGATAAAGATTTTGGGTTCAGAATACACTGCCTAAAGCAACATTTTAACAGAACACAGTTACAGAACTAATTAACTTTTGTGACTACCATAATCACTTCCAAGGTTTCCAGTGAAGCCAGTGGAAGATCCAAAGTTTTGCCTGATAAAAGTAGACAACTTTTCTGAACTGGCACATTTATATATTCTATTGTATTCTCTCTTTAACAGAATAGTGAACACACTGTGCTTTAGGTAATACCAAATAAGTATTAATGATGCTATGTTCTAGATATTTAATGAATTCAGCATTTATTAATGAGAATGCAATTATGAATATCAGAATAAAAATTTTCTTTATCAGTGTATACTCATAAGCTACATGTGTTAAAAAAAGTCTGACATCTCAAATGTTTACAATTGATAGGAAAAAAAAAACAAACAGTAAAACCTTTAAAACCTTTACCAAGAACACTAATATCTTCCTATAATATGTTACACAAAATTGCATTATCTTCAGGAAAGGCTGTGCCTTTAAATTTGGGAGATTTACCAATGAACTAAACTTCAAAGGATGCAATAAAATGGAAATTGGTAGAAACTGAGTGTATCTGAAAAAACTAACTACTCCACATTAGTGGAATGTGTAGTCATAACCATAGGGAACCTAAAATACAGTTCTTCAGAAATGTCACCCACAAAGCCCCAAAGCACCCCAGCTGCCCACTCAGGTGACACTAGTGACACACTTCCACATTTCAGTGCATGGAGAGCCTCACAAATCTCACTTTAGCACCCAGACTGCTGAACTGAGAGTGAGGTGCAAAGCCATCCAGACCAAGTAGGATTACTTGGTGCTTTGCATAATCCACAAGAATTTCCAGTGGTGTGAAGAAGACTTAGAACTGCTCCTGTTATACCCCTGCCATTCTTCATTGTACAAACACAGCTCTCTTACAGGAGTTCTTCAGCAAAAACTTTCAAATATTATGAATAGAAGCTTAGACCGGCTTACTGTGGATAACCTAACAGAATTTTATATCACAGCATTTTTTAGATGCCATTGCAGGCTCGTATTCACATCCAAGCTTTAGGAAAGGCAGTTTTTGTTTTACGTTTTTCTAGAGCATAACTGCTGAGTGGAATAGTGTAGAAAACATATGAAAAAGTACATAGCATGTTTTATAACAGAAATTTTAAATACTCCTGCAGGGCAACAGCCAATTTTTAATGAGGTTCATAATGATGCATCTCAAGTTCTAAAACCTGAGGACGTAATTAAGTCTACAGTGAGATCAGGCCCACACCATTCCACCCTTTAAGAAGAGACTGCAGACAAAATGCATGGCTAAAGATCCAAGAGAGAATCATGGAAACATTACAGTTGGAAAAAAAGCTCCAAGATGATCAAGTCCAGCCTTCAACTGAAGGCCACCATGGCCACTAAACCATATCATGAAGTGCTGCATCCACCCAGTTTTTGAACACTTCCAGGGATGGTGACTCCACCACTCCCCTTGGCAATTCCAACGCTTAACCACTCTTGCAATGAAACAATTTTTCCAAATATCCAACCTGAAACTCACCTGGCACAACTTGAAGCAATTATTAAGCAAATTTTAAAACTGCAGGGAATAAAGTCCTGAGTATCTCACTTTAACAGGTAATCCAGTTGAGCACAAGACTTGGCCCTGCTCATGCAGAGAGGATTAATTTCTGCCGATGGCTGTGGAATTTCCAAATGGATCAGGTAACTAAACTGGCACCCATAAACCAACTTATTTATTCCTTATAACTTGCTTAATACTATGTGTAAAAAGTCCTTCAAATGCTGTCAGTTCCAGTGTAATTGTGAAATTCTCCAGTTTATATTCCAAAGTAGCAATATTTGTAATCTAAGCTCGCAAGGATAATGCTTACCTCACTTCAGAACATTAAAAACTCATGGCAGCTGTATAAATACTAGTTAGACAAAGCTTTTTCCTAAACGAGCAATTGAAAATCAATGCAAATAGCATTTAAAATATTTATTTACCATTACCACATGGTTTAATGTTATACATGAAATTTCTACTATGAAACCAAACCAAATGGAGTGTGTATCTCTGCATCCAGTTTCCATAACGGCAAAGAACAAAGCCATTCACCACTAAAGAAAGGGTTTGTGAGGTTCTAATATATGCTATATTGCTTTTGTTGCTGCAATATTATTAAGAGGAGCTAGTTTTTATTGTTTTAAATAAAAATCACTCTTTTAAAATCAACTGCTATACAGAAGTGACAAAAAACCCTCTAAATTCTTTCATAAAGTCCTTCAAATTACATCAGTGCTGCAGTGAAAAACCTTCTAAGCAACTGCATTTTCCAACGTTATGCTTTTGTGATTTCCCAGTGTCAGACTATTAATGTGACAGCAAATTGTAGTCATTAGTCAAAAATAGTGAATAAAATGGTTTACATGCTTAAAGTGACCTTGAGACTGTCTTGTACAATATTGATAGCCAAAACAATTGCTGTTTCATGATTGCTCCTGACTAAATCAAATCATACTTCAATTTAAAAACTGAACTACACCTCAAATTTTTTTTTTAATCTATACTCACTTGTTACTTTCCAATGTATGTGGGACTATACAGGAAATCTGAACTTAAGCGTAGCCAGATAGAAATAGTCAGAAAACTTAGAGATCATCAAGACAATTCACAATGCTACTGGTAGATAGGCACAGCAACTGCATTGCTACAGTATGGGATAATTATACATTAAAATTCCTTAGAAATAAAGATTTGTCCACACAATTATTAATTGGAATACGGTATAAAAGCCTTGTAATTCCAAAAGAATTACAGAATGAAAAATTCCAGAGAGCTGGCTGAACTTCAGTCACCTTAAGCAAAATTTTTATTCATAGTGTGGCTTAGTGTGATGGCGGGGGAATGGACACAAAATGACACAAATCACTAATTTTACTTCTTTCCTTCTTTGGCAAGTAGGAAAACAGGCAAATGATTAAAAACAATTCTGATAACACTTAATTGTGTCTGTGTTACTTTTCAGAGAGGAGAGGTGTATTTCACAACTCGTCTGAAAACTTTTTCTTTTTTGGACTATCTAGCACTTTTCTGTGTGTGCCTGGGTATAAGTAAATACTACAACAAGCTTGTCTAATTTCTCTGAAGGAAGATGCAGACATGCTAAATAAGCTGCTCTGCTTGGGAATACATGCAGAGAAAAGAAACAGTTCCATTCCCAATTATAGTGGCATTCCACTGGACTTCTACAATTAATCTTATTGCCATCATGACAAATTCCACTCCCAGAGATCTACAACTAGCTTTCAAATTAAAGGATACTTGAAACAGTTTAAGCCAAATACGATTATTTCCTTAAAATGAAATGAAAACCATTTTTAACAGGTTAGTATTAGTAATTATTGAGCATTTCAAAGAAATAGCAAAGAAATGTATATTTAATTCTAATGACACAGTTCCTTGGAGTTTTACATGACTACTTTTACCCAAAAGTAAAAGTATGCAGTGTCAAAGAACAACACTTCAAGTTTTAATCGCCAAAAAAAAA
>VWZT01015833.1:55026-66415 GCA_013397055.1 Pachycephala philippinensis
AAAAAAAAAAAATCCCATCATCTTAAAGTGTAGGATTTTAGGGTTTTTTGCTTCTAACCATCTTCTAGCTACACTCTCTTGCTCAAAATCCAGGCCAGCTAAGACAAGGAATCACACTATGAGTAAAAAACAGAGTGTGTCACAGCAAGGCAGAAAGCATTCCCTCTCTGCTGTAACTTAGGTCAAAACTAGACAGTTTTTTGGTTTGTTTTTTTTTTTACAGGTACCAACCTGTAAACTTAAACTTCACATAAAGTATAGTGGCAGTTAAAGAAGTCATTAAAGCACTAGGGTACCTCCTGTAAACATCTGCTCAGTGCAAAAGACAGAAGTGTTACCTACTCAACAGATGATGCAATCTATGTGGAAGTTTAAAGAGAAAATACCCTGTGTTATGTGGGCTTCAACTGTAGAAAATCTAAAATTTAGGTTGAGGTCTACACCTAAAGGCAGAATTCAGCTGTCTATACATGAAAAATGATGTGACAGTTGCATATAATGGCAGAGGTTAATTCCTGAAAACTTTCTGGTCAATTAGATATTTAAGAAATCATTTAACTAATTGAAGTAACTTCTTTATAAGACTGCGAAAAATTTTTAAGAGGTACATTTATTTTCTAATTATCTTTGTACAGACTCTTCAAACTTCCAGTGCAATTAAGCTTAATGAAAACTTTAATGATTTAAAGACAAATGAACATCATTTTGGTTGTCCTAGATAACATATATCCTTCACAAAAGGCTGAGCAGCCACATTCTTCACACAACTTCCACACACCAATGCTCTTCCAAAATGGGTAATATCTCTTGGCATGTCATCTTGGGTCAAGCATAATTTAACTATTGATTTCATCTGCTTGTAATACTAATTTTTATGGCAACAAGTAGCAAGGATGGGATTTTTTCATTAACTACTAAGTGTTTTCTATCAAACATTAAACCTGGAATTTCAAGTAAACAACATGTATTTGTCATTATAGATGCAGTAACTCTTTCACTCGTGCAAGAAACCTGGTAAAACACCAGTAAAAATACACAACAGAACTACTGTCATGTTTTATGTGAGATTCAAAATCCACAGAATACAGCATCAGTAGGAATGACAGACCACTGCTCTGAGAAGCAGGAAAGCTCCTCAAGCAGGGCTGAGGTGCATGACCAGGAAATAAAAGCCAGAGCCTGCTGTGCGCCACGACAAACGAGCTTCATTTTGGTGACCTGCTTTTGACACTAGAAGCTAGTGATTAATGACAGAATCAAAAAATGTAAACTCATTACTTAGCTAACTCACTCTGTGGACAGTTCATCTAGTTTTCACAAGGTGTTAGGACAAATCAACACAAATCTAAAATAAAAACCTCTAACTTAACTCTAGTTGAAACCCATTCCAAGCTGCGAGTTTTGCATTTGAGCTACATTAACTCACTTCCTAAACACTAAAACTCCTTCCAAGAATTGCTTAAAAACCATCAGAATTATGAAGAAATACAGTTTTGTGAATAATTAGCTCCTTATATTTTGCATAATAATCTTCAGAGATACATGGCTATTTTTGTGCTGTCTTTTCCAAACACAATGTGCTTCTTTCATCTATTACACAATATGGATATGAGTATACTAGAAAGCAATTGCAATTATCAAAAGATCAAATATAGGATAAAATTAAAGTATTGATCAAAGCTTTCACACTGTTGTCAAATCTATTTGGAAACACACTGTACAACATGAAAATATAAAAGAGCTCATGTATATTCAGACACAGCCAGATGAACATGCACACCCAGCGCTAAAGAGGCACTCTAAAACACACCAGATCTGATACTTGAAAGATCTCTGTATCACTGAACAAAACCTTTAGTCTAGTGACAACCACAGTGAGATCAGCATCACACCAAAATGTACACAGAGATTCAATGGGTTTTGCTCTCTGAAAGTTGACAGCATTTAAAGTCAAAGATTAAAAGGGAGCCCAGGTTTTCTTCCTAAGCATAGTATTTACCAAATAAAATTTCAAATTAAGACACAAAAAAACCCCCACATTAAAGTTTATGGGTGGTGGCTCTTTAAGTATCATCTTCACAGGTTTATTTTTTGACACATCTCTAAGTAAAACAACAAACCTCTTTAAGTAATCCTCTGCTAACTGGAGGCCTGACATGTATGACAACTAAACAAGCTTATCTGAGCTGAGCTTTCTCTAGTCATTACTAAAAATTACAGCAGATAAATAGCTTGCAAATGGTATATTAGACCTTTATACTTACTGCCAATCAAAACTGAGAGCAGCATCTTAAGGTAATGAGATCCTGAGAAACCACTTCATACTATGATAACAAATTCACCTATCATTACCTAAAAGCTACTTTTTTCAAGTTCGTAAGTATTTATAAGATATGCTTTATTTCAATATAAATCTAAAAAGCCTTCTCTGTCTTTTCAATGCCAAGATAAAAAAAAATTCACTTAAAAAATAAATTTGGACAAGGACTCTTACCATCACCTTCTGCAACAAGAGGTGGCATGATAATCTTCCAGATGGCAGTAAAATCTTGCTCTTTTTTTGTCAGACTCACACTGGCCCCAGTAAAGTTGGGCACCCCTTGCCCAGCTATGGTGGCCTTGCATTACAAAGTAATGTCATGAGGAGCAGATTCATTTATAACCACCAGCACTTCTCCAACACCTGCCTTTATCTGGTTCCAAGGTAGCACAGACCCTGAAACTGCACACCTGCATCTCCTGTCAGATTCCTGAGGCTTCCTTGACTTAACTTTCAAACAATGACCAATTTATCCCACTGATCCAGGCCAACAGGGGAACAAAAAAGGCGGTTTTACACATTTAGAGTGTTTTGTACATACTTAATATGTCAACACTAAGTAGAGGTTTCTATTTTTGCCTATTAATTTTCATAGTACTTTAAGCTCCAGTGAGATGAGTGAGATTGATGAGGTAAACTAATGGGAAACAAGATCATATTTACAAATTTATGTGAGATTCCCAGACTCCCCAGGGAAGTGAGCTCAGCACCAAGCCTGACAGAGCTTGAGAAGCACTTGGACAATACTCTGGGGCACATGATGTGATTCTTGGGGATGGTGCTGTGCAAGGCCAGGAGTGGGACTCAATGATCCTTGTGGGTCCCTTCCAACCCTGGATACTCTGCGACGCTGGGATATTTAAAATATTGTTTGCAAGCTAAAAGAGGTATTCCTTCATTCAGCTCTAGACATCCACAAAAAAAATATCCATAGTACAGACAAGTTACCCAATTGATCAATACATTAATTTGACAAAGGCAACATTTTCCAATCTTTGCTATTGCTTCTGAATCACACAGTTCCACAAATTATCTTAAATTACATGGGGGAAAAAGGGAAATTTGCTTTTCACCACACTAAACAGCATCTCTTTAGTAGAAAGATATCCACTGATGCCTAGGAATGTAATTTTTAAGTAATAAGCTATGTGCTTGGTTTTACAACTTCTAGCACCTGGCAAAATATGCAGCTGAGAAGGTCTAACAATTTAAAAATAACTGAATCAAAGGCTTATTTTTAATTTCAAATAAAATAATCACCTGTATTTAGCATTACACATATTTAGACAAGCTGCCTGTCTCTGTTCCAAACCACCCTGTCACCTCCAACTTGTCATTTTTCAATTCCAAATATGCAGATTTTTTTTTCCCTTGGATGACTTGTCATTGAAACTGTCAAAAACTGTAATTATTTATGTACAGCTATTTATTATTAATCTAGCAAAATCTTCACAGACATCACACTGCTCCTGTTTGCTCATGTCACTCTGCTGCCAGCCCTGGGTTCCACTGCTGTTGGTTTGATGCCTTTTTACAGAGATTTGCCCTGTTTCCCTCGTTGACCATTTCCATAGCACAGCAGGCCCAGACGTGCTGGCTGCTTCTCTACTTGTGTTTGGTTTTCATTTTATTAAAGTTCACACTTTTTCAAACATTTTCATGCAAGACCACAACAACTTTAAAAAAACCCACAAATTATATAAATGTTTATACAGATAAATAGCTTCAACAGATAAAAGTTTTGATTTTTTTTCCCCCATAATGGAAAAAAACTTAAATTTTGAGGTCCCTTCTTTCAACTGGGTTCACATATGAACTTTTCAGTTATGTATAAAGTCTTGAAAACACGTGACTAAATGGGTCCAACCTAATTTTTCAACAAGATTAAAAAGGAAGGGGAAAAAACCCAACAACCTGCCTTTCTGCTGAATTAATTTTTTATTTTGTGTACATTTTGGTGAGCCAGCTTCATTCCTGTCACTTAACCTTCTACTCCTTATTCTCCAATTTAAAGCACTTCTGCACCTTTCTGTTGTCCAACTTCTTGACGTATCTGATATATCCCCTACAAAAAAAACTCCTCCCCACTCCTATTGATAAAATTGGGTTCCAATCATTGGCCAAGTTATTTTAAAGATTTTTTTTGAATTGAAGATCTTAATGGGCAAAACGTAAATGTAAATCAAATCAAGTCTTCAGTAAGAACCACCACAGCTTGTACATGATGATTTGGCAATAACTCTTGCATATCCTGTGAATTTCCCAAAACAAATTAGATGTAATGCATAAGTTGCACCAAGATATATTTAATTTGCAATTTTTTTTTGCTCTTCCTGATATGTTTACAAGTGTCTATCTTCAGTCTGAAGGAGTTAACACTCTACAAGAAAAGCACGGGCTGAAATAAAATCTCCATCCAAAAAACCCAAACAAGAGAATTCTTTGAAAAATAAACCAAAGCTACCAGACAAAGGGAATTACAAAATCTTCTACTCAGGAAGGAGGTTCTGTCCCCCCACTGCCTGTCACAGCTGAAACTCACCACTTACAAGCAGCAAGCCATCCTTTTTCCTTTACTCCTCCTCACTTACATGCAAATTTAATAAGAATCTAAAATTTAGTATTTTCTTCTGCAATTTTAATTGTTTCAGCCTTGTTTGACACTACCAGCAGGATTACCTGCATGCTTACCTGCACTCTCATATAATTACTGCAAAAACTCTACCTTTTCTTCCACTGCACTTGCTGTGACTATTTGGACCAAACTTCTGTTTTATTCCCTGTCCCACATCTGCCTCTCACGAAAAGCACCCCAGCTGATTGTTTTATTTCATTTCTGCCACAACACATTGCCTTCAAAAATGGAACAACTCGCTTGGTCTGGATCCATACAACACAGCATCTCCAGATTTTTTAATGAACTCTTAAAAGCCACTACTGTAGGAAAAAATAGTTGAATAATAACACAAGTTTGAAGAGTCATGTGAGACCTTTTCCACACAGCCTGTGTTAAGACTTGGAAGCCTTAGATTAAAGCCATGTATGAACCTGCTGCACTGTTTCTGGCTTCTCTCCCAGATGCCTTTACTCCTCACTTGTTTATTGCTCTAGCAACTTCCCTTGGGCAAGAGAAATTGTTCTGGGCTTGGGGATGGTATGTTTTAGGCTACTGACTTTCAGATCAATTAATTTTTTTTTTTTTTTTCCAGTAGCACACACACAGGAGAAGTCAAAGCTTTATCCTCATGGCAAGTCCAACAAATGCTGTCCAAAAACCACACTGCATGATCCACGTGTCCAGTTGGAAAGCCTCCTGCACTAAATCCAAACAGAAAACTTCTAAGAGCTTATTTATCACAGATAAAATGCAACTTGACATAACCTTCAAGCTGCTGCCATGCCAAACCAAGAAAAAAGGGCTGAAAGTCAGTTCTGCAGGCTTCATTTTGGAATAGAAAAAAACTCATCGTGAAAGGTATCAAAAAAAACCAAAAGAGGAACCACATTTTCTGAGCTTAAGATCCTGGGCATTTTCACATCAAAGTGCTGAAAGGGGTCACTACAACATCCATGTGGAAAGGCTGCTTGGCAGGATGGCTGCCTCATTAAATGGCAAAATACAGTCAACAAAATGTAAGATGAATTTAAAACAATTACTCTGGACATATTACTCAGGCTCGAAGCACAATCAGTCAGTGGCTGAACTCACAGCAGCCAAGCTACACCACCCTGCACATGTAAGAACAGCACAGCTGATGTCATTCTGAAGCTAGTGATGAGCATGCAGATGTTTAATTGATATGTCCATTATTCAACACTGAGCCTAGTGAACTACTACTTCATCAGTAAAATATTTATTAGCTTTCCCTTCTATTTCAAGTTACTGAACAAGGCATGATGAGTTGATAAATCGCCTTCAGAATGTCATAAAATCTGGAATTTTTTTTATGATATTTCTAGAGTTTGAGGAGGTGAGAAAAAATTTATTCAAGTGGGTTTGAATTTTAGGGATTTTCTTGAGTTGTTGTGTTGGTGTTTTGGCTTTTTTTATTTTGTGTGAAGCACAGCAGAACTAAAAGCTATAGGGTCAGTTCAGGCTGGAAACTCAATGCAACCTCAAACATGATCAGGACTTCACATGTCATTTTATCATATGATTTTCTTACACAGGAAAGCAATTAAAAAAAAAACAAACAAAAAACAAACACAAACCACAAAAGGGAAAAAGTGAATCTAGGTCTTTGGGGTGAGTTTCTAAAACAACTAGAATTCTAAATACATTGGAACAGATCTCATTCCCTCAATCACTATCAGTGGAAGGCTTCTAAAATTCCTGGATTTATAAATCCATTTTATGAAGAGCTATCCAACATGGAGAAAAATATTTACTGAGAAAAGGAGGTTTCATCTGTTTCTACCTATTGACTAAGCAAGGGCTATAGACAAAGATATTTAAGGCCATGCCTGAGAGAAGGACCAAGCAAAGCACAAACCTGGAGCCAAACAAAGCACTCTGGAAAAGGAACAGAAAGAAACAAACTGCCCACAGCTGGCCAGCACATCATCTCTGTGGTGCTCTGACAAGCACAAAGTCAATACAAAGAAAACCTAGGCATTCACACCTCCTGTGATTGGGAATTCCAAGGGAAGAGCTCAAGTGTTCATCTTAGTTCTGGTAAATGTTGCCTTGCATGTTGTTTTTCACCCATCTCATTATACTTTGATCGTGACTCATCATTCAAATATCAACACCTTGATAAAGACAGAAGAAAAACTTCAGCATCATCAGTTAAACCAGGACATCAGAATTACCATCTCAAAAATTGGCCCAGGGTCCCACATAGGCATAAAAGAACAATATGATCCAAGACTTAGGCAGGGAAGACCTCATCATTTAAGACTCTCAGGAGACCAGAGAGCCAGTCATGAAGTAGATTTGTGGCAGTTACAGGACACTATTCAGAACACAATTAGGGCAGCAATTTAAAAACAATGACTCTCCAGTGGCTACCTGCATTTCATCCCAAATTGTTTATAACATTGTGTCTCCCAAAAAAAAAAAAAACACCTCTGTCAAGAACTGAGAATCTGTCATTCCAATAAGCACCGAGTAATAACTAAAGGAATCTTCAAACTGCAAATATATATGTATGTTTGTATGTATAAAAAGATATTTAAAAAAATAAAAAAAGAATGACAAGCTTCCATTCTGAAATGTCTGTATAGATTCCAAAGACAGAGGTAAAGTATATTTAAAAATCAGAGAAGACAGTAATTTTTTCAACATAGGAGAGATGTCTCTAAATCAGGGTGGATTTGTGCAAGTGGAACATCAAGAAATAGTTCTGTGCCAAATTCATTGTAAATTCTCACCAATTTGAAAACACGAATAAAAAATTCCCTGACAATACATATATACACACACAAGATGTAAAGAATCAACTGAATTAGTAAACATCCAGAGTTCCAGGAAAACAACCATTGATGCCAACTTTCAATAATCCCCAACAGCTCAACCATGAAGTAAAGCAATAAATTAATCACTGCCTTTCCAATTCTCATTTCCTTCCACTACTTGAGAGGAGAAGTCTTAGAAGTAAATGCCATAGGGGAAGAGCCAGCTTAAGACTGAATGGGTCTGAACCACTGAATACAAACAAATTAATTCAAGTGGACCAACAGAAATTCACTGCCCTTTAATGGTCAAGCCACTTCAAGTTAAATAAAAGAAACATGGATTTAAAAAATATTTTTTAGTACCAATTTTGATAATTTTTCTGTTTCATATTTCTATAAGCTATTAAGATGCTCTGTGACTCAAAGGTAATAATCAAACATCATGTTTTAATCCTATGACTGATAAAATCTGTGCCAAAAGAAGTCAACATTTCTTTTACAAAATATGTGCAGAAATTAAAATATATACACTTTTTTTTTTTAAATTCAATGGTATTTGAGGAAAACTAAAAGAATGGAATCAAAACATGCAGAAATACTTTTACATGTATTAGGTCAAAGTGACATTTCTGCTTTTGTTTTCTTAACCACATTTTCCCAGGTTCCTTTAAATTTGATTTTCAGTGGGAGAGGTTCTACTCCTACACAGGCTTTTGTGTCTAAAGTTACACTTCTACATGCCTGAACTTAGATGATGTTCCTCATTCTTTACAGGAACTCTAGAAATACCAAGTCCCTAAAAAGTTCCCTCTACAGTTCCAAGTTTGAAAGTAATTTTTCTCATCCCAAAAAGGTGAGCTGAGCATTTTTTTCCCCCTCATAATATTCCAGATATAGATTTCTAGTCTTGTCTACAGCTCCACAGATTACTGATTTTTTTTTACTGTTAAAGACAGTGTACAGCATCTGCAACAGAGCAAAGCTGATGTTGCACACACCTTCTGTGCACCCGTGCCTTTCATGCACAGCACTTAGCATGCTCAAAAGTTAAACTCTATGAATATCATTATCACAAAGTCTTTATGCCATTTAGCATGCAGGCATTTAATGTATTTCCTGTTTGGTAACTACAACAGGTGAGAACAAGCTTCAGTAAACACATTTGTTTGCCTTCAAATTAGAAGTTTAACTGCATTAACATACTGATTTGACAGAGATAATTCAAAGGCTCATCATGCCTAAAACGAAATTCACATTCCTTTAGAGTCCTGGTATTTAAAACAAAAAAACAAACAAAACAAAAAAAAATTAAAAACTGTTCCATGATGAACTATTCCAACTACTATGTGTTTATATTTTACACATGGGGGGGAAAATGGTAAACCACAATGATAACTCTTCAATTCCTACAGGTGACCTCTAAGCCATAAGTACATGCCAGAGCTTCTGAGAGGACAGAAGTAAAACTATGTATAATAAGTTTGAACACAAATTTGAATGCAAAAAGTGCCATCTGAAATTTTCTAAATGAAATCAGACAATAGGTATCACTTCAAATCACAACATGCTATGAACTGATTTCTTAGGACAGTTAAGGAAAAAAAGCTGAACTTGCGTTTTATAAATTCTGTTGTTTTTCTGCTAAATGACATAAATACTCTTATCTTAAAACAAAGACATTAATAATTCAATTATGCATCTGAAAAGATAATAAAAATGATAACTTTTGTGTTTGGACTACTTTAATTGCTTAAAATTTCTATTTGTAACTAACTTGAAATGCTTTTCATTACTGGGTTTTACTTGTATGGGATTAATTTTTTTTTGTTTTGTGGGGTTTTTTTATTTGTTTGTTTGACTAGGCTTTTTTTAATTGGTTGTTTGTTGTTGTTGTTGGGTTTTGGGGTTTTCTAGAAAGTTTAAAATCAGCTCATTTAACCTTTTTCTTGCTCCCTCTTCCATATTCATGGTGCTGAAAAACAATCACACTTCCCTTTATAACAAGCTACTGGTTTAGTTGATAGGGCTCAAAATGTTAGAGAAGCAAAATCCATTAATGGGTTGGGCAGAATAATATTATGTAATTGGGTACTCAAGGTCATCCATGGTTTTACTGTTACAAAAATCACAAAACATGTAAAGGAAAAGTTACTTTCTCCCATGTGCGAATTTCTCATCTATATGTTGATAACACAATTGACTGTTTATTGCCACCAAAATGGGGCAAACTGTGATACTGAATTACTTCTACTGATTAATATGTTAACTAATAACGCATTTTGTTTTTGTAGTTTTACTTGAATTACATAAGTAATTCAGACATACATTAAGACATAACAAATTGTTCACTTGGATGACTTGTTTCACCAGGTCTTTGATGTGAAGAAAAACCCATCCCTAATTTCTTTTGCTGTGGGACTTTGGAATCTCTTATCTTCTCCATGAGCAGTTAGCTCATCTTCCATTCCTTCAAATTTCCAAATCATTCTTTGTTACACACATGTGATGTTCTAAAAGATTAAAACACACAACTCCAAGGAATCCAACAGGAAGTGAACAGATCTCTACAGTGGTGCCTGACAGTCAAGCAGCAGGAAATTACAATGGACACTTTTCAACTCACTGTAGTAGTTCAATTAATAGAATGTTATCTATAGTGGTAAAGCAAATCCATATAGATTTTATTTAATATTTGCCTTAAGAGGCAGTTTTCATTTTACTTTTTAAAAAAGTTAAAAGCTATCTCATTTCTGAGATGGGGGAAAAAACAGCAGTTTTCAACAAAAGAATTATCAAAGTTTTTAATGTCAGCGTCATGGTTCCTACCTGTAACGTTGACATTAGTATTAGGAATGAATGTCACAAGTTCCACAGTGCTCATGTTTGAAAAACATACTATTTTGCCACCTTCTACAAGAAAAAAAACCAATAGAAATATAGTTTTGCATTACGGAAAACTTTTATTCTCCATAACTTCTGGAGAAGTCTTGATTTACATCAAGATTACAGCTTGGCATCTGAAATTCCAACACAGTGAAACAATGAATAAAAGTAAATGAGAATAATTGAAGCCCCCTGGCTCTGCAAATATTGGGAACATGGCCCTAGTGGATGTACACACTGAGGGATTCATCAGAAGACTGACAATACACCATTAGACACACACGAATCTGGTGAACATGGAAAAAAGGCAGGCCCTGAAGAATAACCTCCCAGCCAAGCATCTATCACCCAAAGTGCCTTCCTCGCCTCCCTCCCCTAGAGCCTCACACTCTTCCAACCCTTTCCCATACGTCTCTCCAACTTCCCATCAACTCTCTCTAAAGAAAAAGAGAGAAGCACCCAGAACTCCAAAACTGAAGGGTTCTTCACCTCTTCCATTTGTCCAACAAAGTAAAAGGAATTTTGAATCAGCATCCAAAAGTGACCCGGGACACCCTGCACAGTGACAGCTGAACTTCAGAGATGACACCAGAAACACCCATGAGGAAAGAGGTAAAGCGCTGAGGTAATAAAAGCAGATCTGGGTAGCCCAAAGTCTCTCTTGGACAAAGATTGTACAAACCACAATCTTCCCAAGGGAGATGAGTTGCAAGCAAGTGTTTCTACAATGCCCTGGAATGATCAGTGATAGCAAAGCCTCAGAAGACAAAAAAAACAAAAACAAAAACA
>VWZT01015833.1:66431-116013 GCA_013397055.1 Pachycephala philippinensis
AAAAAAAAAAAAACAACACCAAAAAATCACCACAAAAAAAAACCCAACCCAGCCAACAACATCAAAAATCAGAACAGTTTCTTTTTCCATTCATTTTCATAATACATTAAATGAGCAGTTTTACAGAAGCAGTTTGTTGAGGTCCACTTGATTAACTCTCAAAGAGATATTGAGCAGCACAGAATAAGGTATTTTCTAGAGGTTGGTTTCTGGTTTCTGTGAGGCTTTGGGTTTAGTTGCCCCCCCCCCCTTTTTTTTTCCTTTCCTTTGGTTTGTTTGTTTGGTGGTTTGTTTTGTTTGGCACTTCTTTTTTAAGAAGTTGGTATTATCTGGATTGTCTTAATTACCCTTGGCAAAGTAGGGGACATGATCTTTAATTATTAGCTTGTTTACTGCCAAATTAAATATATTCTGTTCCACTGGCATTTCTATATACCCATTAATCTTGGGCATAAAAACAAGTTGATAGGATTTCAAAAGGTAGTGATTGAAAATTTAATATTAATTTACTGTACTGCCTAGCATTTTGCATTCTATTTTCTTGAAAATTATACATAAGTATGTGTGTGTGCATGTATAATGAAAGCTAACTCACTTTACAGCCTTTTTGTAAACAAGGGGGAATGTTCATTGGATACAAAACATTTTGGAGCAGTGCTTCTTTTGGAATATACTGTGACATGATATTTGACTGAATGCTACAATTATGAACAAAACACTATATATTGAACAAACATTTTACAGTTTTCTGAGTGACATGGCTATTTACGTACAACGTTAATTTTAATGAGCGATTCTGTCATGGAAAATAAACATGTTTCCATGGTTCAATAAATGAGTCTGTTGATTAACTAAATCTGACAGATTTGAACCTCTAATGTTTTAATCCTCTGCCGCTATCCATGATACAATTTCTGCGAAGCTAAATATTTGAATCTGAAGTAATTTCTGTTTGCATCATCAGGAAAAAACCTTTACAGATCACCTTTTGCAAATTACACCACATTAAAAATTTACAAAACGGATTTGAAAACATGTATTCCAACTGCTAGTTTATATAATTCAACTGAATTAATTTTGTATTTTTTATACAAGAACACATTATACATTCTAATTATCAACTAAAAAAACCCATCACATTATCTCCAGGAAGGCAGGAAAATTAAAAATACCTACTAAGTCTTATCAGTGATATTTGAGAATTTATATGCACACCAAAAACGCATTCACATAACTCCTTCATGCTGATAAATCTATTAAAATTTTACCCATTTTCCAATTTTCAACTTGAGTCAAAAAAGAACAACACAAAATTTGTCTGTAATCTAGCTATATCACATCTGCTACAAGCAGTAGGTATGCAATCACTGGGATTTTTATTATATTGAAAATACAAAATAAACCTAATCAAGATTAAGTATGGGTTTGACTTATCAGAACATAGCCACTATCATAAGGGCTGAAGATGAAATCTTTAGCCCACTGAAAATGGGAAGATCATTTACCACTTTGAAGACCTTGAAAATCAGTTACATTTTCTAATCCTTTAATTTATTCCTTCCTCCATTCTGAGAACTTGGCTCTAAGGTTTATTTTACTCCTGTGAATCCTACTAAGTTGCACAAGCTCCCTTCTACAGCCAACTCATTTTAAAGTATTTGTAGTGCAAAAGTTTTGGTCTTTTCAAGGAGAGTTTCTCTCAGAGCTGCAAGGATTCAAGAAGTCATACTTCTGTTTCTATTTTCTTACCATTATTACAGTAACCCAAGCTAACAAGACAGATGCTAAAACATTTTAAAAAGCACTCCACCTCCTTATTTTTAACACCTTATTCCTAGCTGTAAAATGTTCCTGTATTTTATTAGGCTCGTTCTTATCACTTAGTAGGGCAAGTGTTGTTCAGATTTTCATATTCATATTTTAGGTCTCATAAACATGCTCATATCACCAAAAATAAACAATAAAAGGAACAAAGAAAAGCTATTCGTCGGTATTCAGGGAAAGGCTTCTCAGGATCTCTAGAAGCTACATATAAATAAATAATTACTTTAAAATTTGAAAAAATGAGTGATTATAGACACCCATGTTCTGCCAGTACTTGAAGTTCCCACTCAAGAAGGGAGCTTGCTGCTGCTGTTAGCTGTGTTCTGTACCAGCAACATTGTGTTTACACTGAAGGACTCTCTGCTTTTTTTTCTTAGCACTTGAGGAGGTTGGTGCATAGGTAACACGGTGACCTTTCAACTGAGAAAATACTTTGTAGAGCTGAATCCACGAAGAGAAAGATGCAGAGACAATTACGAAAACTAAGATTGACAGAGCAGTTAATCCTACGCTGTATTATATAAACTTTTAACTGTGTATCAGTCAACGAGTATAGAACCAACCACCTTTTTTCACCTGGTAGACTATTTTTTTGAGGCAAACTTATTGCAAATGATTGTTTTCTCTGCTTACTAAATTAAAATTTCAATTTTTCTTTTTTACTACAGCATGCTTTAAGAACTACAAAACTCACGGAAGATTTATCTAGTACAAGAAAAACAACTTTTTTTAAGGCTCATTAAGCAGTACTTTGAAGACTGACAGTCCTGCTCACCAGGTTACAACTGAATGATGCTGTTCATATACTATTTTGACTTGGGAGTTTAATAAGTTTTCTTTAGCTTTCTTGGCTTTCCTGCACAGAAAATTCGAGCACCACACTCCTACAAAAACTGCAGATGTACAATAATGGATAGATTTTGCTTTTGAATAGCTACCAATCTATATTAAGTGGTCAAAGTATGGGTGAAGTGGGAATTTAGAGCAACAGCTATTCTTCTTAAGTAGCCTAATTTCCTCTACAAGGAACATACAACCAGCTGAAAACCAATCTCCACATACTCAATCATGCCTTGACAGGTGCCCAAAGAAGAAATAAACTAAAATACAGGGTTCTTTTGTGACAGAGGGCTCTGTATTATTCCCACTGACAACAACTTGCAGTTCAGGTGCTCAGAGTTACACAAGTAATTGGTATGAATGGTCATTAATAAATGAGTGTGTTAATTTCTGTAACAGCTTTGTGAGTTTGTGTTTGGGCAACTGTAGTATTCCGAATCCATGAAGTTCACAGTAATTGCTTGATTTGTGAATAGGCATTCTCTTTTAATTTGAAGCCAGTAGCCTAAGATTTATTTATATTACAGCCAAGGTATCATTTTGTGAACAAAATTTCTTTGTTCCTCTTTTCCACATACTTCACGGTTGCATGCTACTGTTACACCCTTCTCAGTTGCCTCTCTTCCAGGTCAGAGTGCTCACCTGTATGTTTAATCTCACCTGAAATGGAAACCTTTCCAAAATTAACACCTTCATTATCCTGCTGTGCAACTTCCCTATTTTTAATTTATGACTTTTCTAGATAGTATTGCTCATGAATTTCCAATTATATACTGATCTTACCTCCCTTGCTCCTTGACTCCATTTCTCTTCTGAAATTCAGTAACAGGAGCAAAATATTATGTTGGTGTTTTTGGACAACTACCTTTAGTGTTTCCATGAGGGTGTTTTTTGTTTCCCTCAAGTAATAACAACAGCTGATTTAGAGACTGTGATTACTATAGTATTTTATTATCAAGCTTACTTTTAACATGATTTTTTACCCCTCCCTTCTTAAATACATTATCCTAGAGGTGCTGCCACCCTCGCTGATGGACTCGACCTTGGTCAGCAGCGGGTCCCTCTTGGAGCCACCTCTAAAATTAGGCTTACAGGTTCCATGACTCAAAAGATATCCCACTGAGCAAATAAGCATTGTTTCTGTGTTAGTAATATAATATTTTAAGATCCATATAGTCTGATACTTTTGAATTTTCCTACTAGTTTAACTTCATGATTAGGTTAAAAATGATAAAATACCAAACAGTAATTTTTTCGCTTGAGTTCTCACTGTCATGTCCATTCTTTTCGTGACTTAGCCTTAAGGCTTTACTGTGTAGCCAAGGTCTCCACACTAAAAGAATTTACTTTATCACACAATGAAATAGTTCTCCCCTCCTCCTTCAGAACTGTGGCATTCAGAGAAAAAACCTCCAGTTAAAAAGATCAAAGCAGTTCTGCCTGTAATTGACCATTCCCTTGAAGTTTACAGTTCTCACACAGTTTGAAAGTGCTCTGGAAGAGATGGAAAATCCCTTTCCAAGGCCACAGCCAAAGTCCCATTTTGGGATCTCTGGCACATGCAGGTTACCTCCCACCCAGACTGCCTAAATTACCCACTGCTCAGTGACACAAACACATCTTGGTCTTTTATTTGAGTTAAATATTGGAGGATATTTAACAGAGGAATGGATATAAGCAATATTCCATTTCTGTGTAACCCTACTTTGAACGAAACCAAGACTTAAAATCCAGGCTGATATAAATGGCCTCATATTTGGGAGTTCTCTTCACAAATAAGGGTCCCTCCAGTAAATCTGAAGAAAGAGAATTAGAAGCACTTTTGCGTGCCTCTGTTATGAAACCAACTCATAGAAAATTAAGACTCTCAAAACAAGGAAAAATATCATCTGAAACACAAAGGAAACATTAAGTATGAAGCAGCAAGGAGAAGTCATTCAAAATCAATTCAAGGAAGGTTAAATAAAAAAAAACATGGAAAGTCAATGTTCACGTTAGTGTTGTAGGGGTAGTGTTCTAGAATGATTTCACGCAATTTAAAAAAAACCCCCACAAACCTAGCCCCCAGAGCAAGCTACTTTTAAAGGAGTAAAGTATGAACTAATATACAATAGATTTTGACAGTGCCTGACACAGAACATTGAAGAACCACATTTGACTTAAAAGAAATAATAAATCCATGTAATACAAGTGAAGACTGAATAAACATTATGACTCCATTTCTGCAGTGACTTCCCTGCAAGCAGACCCCTACCACAGTTCTGATATCAATTCTGCTCCCCAATGACTCATGGCTCTAATACAATGATGGAGGCCACATCTGGCATTATTAACCCCTCTTCCAAAAAGAATCTTTTTTCTTTATCACTTACATTAGGACACTTGGAATATGAAAAAGCCACTAAACCAAATAGGGACAACACTAATACATCACATCTACACCCATAATTTTAGTACCTTGTTCACACATGAGAGGGTTTTTAAAAAAAAAAAAAAAACACCAAAAAAACCTACCACACAGCATGCAAGTTCAAATTCTTGAAATTACAGGGAACCAAGCATTACACTTATAAAAAGAATAGTACAGCAAACTATGAGTTATGAAAACCACAACATTAAAAGTTATTATTAAAGAGGCTGACTTAAAAAAATCACTGTATACAACAGTATATTGTTATGTTCCCATTATATTTGATGTCTTGCACACAACAACAAGTATAAGTGCACTCAACTACTGCTCCTGTCTGGTGTGGATTTGGCTGTGTTCCTATTGAACACCTGAAAAGGTTTTCAAAAGACACTGAAAGGAAATAAAGTCAAATAGGATGCACTGTTCTATGAACAAAACAGTTACACAGTTTCTCAAACAAAGCCTACTTGAGTCAGGAATCCTTTTATATTCAAGTAAAATACTGCTAATAAATTCAAACCACATATCTGCAAGTGGTTCAATTCAGTCATTGTCTGGAACACCACAATGGCAGACAATAGTATGGATGCAGTTTAACTTAAATAAGGTACCACATGGAAGCATCAATCAATAAATAGCCTACTGCTAATCCATCCCTGCAAGAACTCTTTCTATCCTTCTCTGCAGCTCCTGGGTTCCACTTTGATGGAGGGACTAACAGGTCTGCTTTAATACATCCAAAATGAATCTGACAGGCAAGGGAACACAAAAAGGGGCTGTTGCCCTCATAATACCCATGAAAAGGTGTGGCCTCATGTGCTGGTTTCATCTGGAGTAGAGATAATTTTCTTCACAGCAGCTGTACAGGGCTGTGTTTTGGTTTTGTGCTGAACACAGGGTTGATAATACAGAGATGTTTTTGTTATTGCTGAGCAGGGTTTTCAAGGAGCCACAGCCTTTTCTCCTTTCATACTGCCACACTGGCAGGGGGCCTGGGGTGCATGGGAGGAGACACAGCCAGGACAGGTGACCCAAAGGGATATTCCAGACCATGTGACATCATGCTGAGTATACAAATTTGGGGAAAGAAGGAGGAAGTGGAGGACATTTGGAATGACGACATTTGTCTTCCCAAGTTACCCTTACATGCGATGGGGCCCTGTTCTCCTGGAGATGGCTGAACACCTGCCCAGCCATGGGAAGTTGTTGAAATGAAGAAATCAATTCCTTGTTTTGTCCTGCTGTGTGAAGCTTTGGCTCTCCCCACTAAACTGCCTTTATCTCAACCCAGGAGTTTTCCAGCTTTTACCCTTCAGATTCTCTCCTTGATCCCACAGGTGGGGGAGTGATCAAGCAGCTGCCTGGGGTGAAACCACAACACCTCAGTAAAAACAAACCATCCAAAAGGAGGAAGTGTCATGTGCTGTAAGGAGACTGCAGTTTGGGGTTATGATGAGCAGTCTTACCCATTGGTTAGTTTACTGCACTGATAAGTAAAAGCTCAGAGGGTTCCAAGGCTTTTCCAAGATTTTCACACATCAAAGCTTCAAAATATGAGACTGAAGGCGGGGGCAGTAATTTCACCGCCCAACACTTGAACTTGAACAATGCCCACTGTAAAATCCCAGATACCTAGTGTCCCCCGATCTTAAAATGCAGGATTGTTAGGAAGGAGGCTTAGAAAGTCTCATACCAAATCCACAGCAGGTTTGGTTTGTTTTAGAGACTTCTGTCCCAAACACTGGCAAGTTTCCTTTAAGCACTGAGACGGCTTAATATTCAAAATGAAAGAACATGCAGCCTCATGCTGAAAAGCCTTCTGTATATCATTATAAACACAAGAATTGGGGCTCATTCTCAAAGTTTCACTATGAATTCATTATTATGAAATCCTATCTTGGATCAAGCCAATAGCTTAGCTAACCCAGTTCTGTCAGCAGAGGGGGACACCAGTGAAAGCACACCAACTTAATCTCAATCCAGGGTTAACTTCTTTTATGCTCCTCAACTGGAAGTTCAAAAATCAAGTAAACACATCACTTCACAACATGGCTTAACACATGGTGTTGTTCAGCCACAAGTTGGACTTGATCTGAGGTCTTTTCCAAACTTAATGATTCTATGATGCAGTAGAGGGTATATCCCCCTGCCTAGACCTTTTTTGGTATCCTTCTGTACCCGTTGCCCACAAATTCATCTAATCATTTTTTGGACATACAGTATCATTTCCCAAAAACCTCCTGTGGCAGCAACTTCCAGAATGTCACAAACCAGTGAAAACAATTAGCTTTTTTCCATCTGTTTTACACATCTCTGCTCATTTCATCAGATGTTCCAAGTACTGACATTATTTCCCAATCAGTTCTGCATTTGCCTGATCACTTAAATGACTTTTTTTTAAACTTTAGTCCTATTCCTCACTCACTTCAGACTAAAATGTTGAGGCTCCTCTCTTTGTCAGCAGCTATTCTACACCCTTGATAATATTACCAGAGATAATACTGATAATCTTCTCTCCATTTTCTTTAATTTCACCAACTCTTTCATGAAATTAAGAGGACACAACAGCATACTGTGCTCAAGAGGATGTTGCATGAATTTTTTAATATTCCTGAAAAAATAAGGCCTACATTTTCCTTTAGAAAAAGAAAAAAATCCAATGAAAACCAACAAAAACCCCCACCACTTTGCAAAAGGAGGTAATCTAACTTGACTGCTGTTGTCACTGATTGTCATCGATAATTGGGACAAAAGAATCAGAATTCATATGAACCATATGAGAGAAGAGAAGGTTACTTTAGCTAGATTGCTTTCTTGCTTCCAATTCCTAGAAGGCTCTAGGGTTTCAGAGAAAGGAGAATACTATTCTTAAAAAAAAAGTAAGACTTATTTTTTTCATTAACAAAAGTAAAAGAGATATTTCACATAACTCCTCTAAAAGCATGTAAACTTGAGAAAATCCTAACATTTGCAGCTATTTCAGTTCTACCAATAAGGCTCAAACCAAGATATTGCATGCAAATTATTTTAAAATTTCAGAACATATCCCATACAATAAAATTCTAGAATTTATTCTTTTTAGAACTTGTCACTTTCTGATGCATGACAAAGATGCAGTTTTGTAATCACTTACACTTTTTATTTACTGTGAGATTTAAAAGAATAAATCTTGTGCTTTATGCAGTAAACAGAATTTTGAAGTGGTATTGTATGCAACTACCACAAGTGTTCCCTTATAAAGTTCTATAGCAAATGGCTTTCTGTGTTTATTGTATGTCCTAAAAAGATAATCAAGTAGATTGCATGGGGATAGAATCCACATTACTGAGCCACAACAGGTAATAAAGCAGAAAGTCAGTACACTGGTTGTCTACCAACACAATCTCTTTTTTATCAGGCAAGCACACACAGTAACAGATCAGTTGTCTGGTTTTTTATTCTTATTTCATGAAGGGGAGGGCTTTTCCACTCAAAACTGGACACACAAAACTTGCTAAGGCCCATAGAACTTCAATGCACCAGCACTGAAGATTACTCAGCAAAGACAATGGAAATATCAACCAAAAAGTCCCGACTAACCTACAAAGAAAAAAAAAATCTGAAACTACTTAATCAAAACTTTTCTTACCTTGAAAAACATAGTGAGATATAGCTATGGTTTTTACTAATATGAACAAACCCATGAAAGCATAAGAAGACATAATTGTCCTTAATACTGGTATTTCATGTAGCTGCACAAAATTTTGTCTACAAAAGTGGTGGATAATAGACAGTTTATGCCAAGTGAGTATTGTAATCCATTGAAAAAATTGAAATTACTCACTGCTCCAAATTAATCATATGCTGCAGACATTATAAATCTATTTACTTCTCATTCTTATAACTACTATAACTAAGTTTCACTTTTATGGTGCTTGAAATCACAAAACACAAAAGTCCATAAAATACTTTACAGGCACACGTTTTAGGCATATTTCAAGTATTACTGTCCTGCAGGTGATAAAAGGCAGCAATCCCCCTTTAACAGATGGGAAACCAAAAAAGATCAAGTGGCTTTTTCCTAGTCAGAGACCAAATTATCCTCATTTACAACATATCAAATCAGAGTGACTTCACTAGATTAAAGCAAATCATCTTAACACATCTGCGCTAGCTATAACTATTTATTTTACTTCTTTCTATTAAATTCACAAACAATAGAACTGAACTGACCATAAAACAGATTGAGCAAAAACTTAATACAGACAAAACAGCCATCAGAAAATGAAAATTTACAAAAATGAGATCACTTGGTCTTTTGCTTTGGCCAATTTGGGAGTGTTTTGGGAAAGAAATGCTAAATCAATAGTTCATGCATGCATAACTTCTGGGGCCTTCAAACACAGAATGTGTACTCACTTAAGTTTGTGGTAATGTGACCATGTTTAACAAAAACAAATTCCTGGCTGTCACAGCAACAGTATTAGAGCAAAACAGATTCAATCAACAGCACGAAAATGCAATGATGAGACTGGTTTGTTTGGGGTTTATTTTCAATAGCATGAGCTCATGAAGATCGAGGAGGTAACTTCAAAGTTTCCAGATCACAGTTTGAAGAAATCATGAAGAAAAAACAGGTCAGACCTAAACACTTGCCTGCAAACTCCATCCATGCTTGAGATTTTTGTTCTCTTCTCACCACGTTAAATATCAACAGAAAATAATTTTCTATATCGTAGCTGACTATGAATACACTTATGCGTAACACTGAGAACGTATCCTTGAAGACTGCATCAAGTTCACATTTCTTCAATAAATTTGTGACTCATTTTTATTAATGTGAACATGATATAATTAAAGTCAGAGAAAATAGAATACTGTTCCTTTTTAAGTTCTCCATGCTGTTCATGCTTATGCTCCGTGCCTCTGCCACATTCATAAGAAATGAGACTCTCTGAAGAAGACCCAAATCATGGCTGCTGTCACACAGACCTTGTAACTTCTCCAGAGGTACTCCAGAGCTCCACCCAAGTGTAAAGCACAAAACATCAAGCTGAGCAATCCAACTGAAGTAATTCAGCCTCCTCTGGATTAGAACCCTGTATTTCCACTCAAAAAAACCAGCAACAACTTCTCCTATGAACTCTTCCACCTCAACACACCTTCCCTCCCACCAGCTCCCATGCCATCCTTGTCTGTTCCACCACTCATAATCACACCCTGAACTGCAGCAACAGCTGCCTGCCACAGTTAATTTAAAAACACAGATGTGCTGAATCACATTGAATCATGGCTGTGATTAGCCAACAGCAAATACAGCCAAGTATGATCTCTGCTAAAATTAATACAAGTATTTAATTTCTCTCAAATTCACGCCAGTTCCCAAGGTGACCAAAACAACAGGCAAGGCATGAAGGGGAAATTATTCAAATGGCTGAATTGCATAAACTTCACTTCCAGAGTCATTTGTAGATGAGACTAAAGAAAAAAAAAATCCAACAGAACTAAAGAATCTTTTTAGATTTGTTTTAGAAGTAACAAAAAATTTTGCCAGGAAAACAAGTCTCTGACAAATTCACTTTAAGGAAGCCTGCACATAACCAAAACTAGAGAAAAAAGACACCAAAACTAAAAATGTCTGTATTATGGACAGCCAAGTATTATTCATCCATTTGGTATTTCTGCTTGTTTACTGAATTTGTCTTTATGAGCTGCAACCTGACCACAAGCACTTAATGAAAAGACTCTCAGAAAACTCTCACACATATTAAAAAGAAAAAAAATTGCATTATTCTGTATCCAGCTGTGCAAAATCCACACAACCAAAATGAAAAAAAATATGAAAGCTCCACAAAAAGCAACTAAGCAAAGTCAGAAAATTCTAACTCCTCCATCTTTTGGCAAAATACAATTTACAGTTACTTCTCATTAACACAGATGTTATTAAAAGAAAAAAGGAAAAAAAGCCTGTCATTGTACGAAAACTTCCATTTCAGGAAGCTAGGACTCAATTCCCAGCACAAACTCGCATATAATTCAACACTAGATCAGCTTCTCAAATGTAGTTTATAGCATTATGACTGGGGGGTAGTTGAATTGATTTTCAATTCAAGTGAGAAATCAAGTTAACCTCAACCTCCCAGCAGACAAGTACATTCTAGTAAAGTAGGAGAAAAATATCTCAAGGTTTCTGTGGTTAACAGAAAGCTCAGCTGCTAATGTAGCAAAAGAAAAAAGCTGTAAAAGTCCAATCTTCCTTCCAAAGACTCTGCAAAGATCACATTTTCAAGGATGAGAGTGTCCTTTCCCACATGAGGATCCAGCTATGATATATTTGCCACTTTCAGACATAATAATAATGTACTACAAATAATAAAAATAATGAACGAATTTATATATATATGTAAGCAACCACTTAAAAGGATGAAAACCAAACCACAAAATAGTAGTGCTTTCTATATGTTTAATGTGATTGCGGTGATAAAAGTGTGGCTGTGGAACAAACAAAAGAAGTGAAAGCTAATAAATTAAAATCTTTTATTTGCAAAATACATCAAAAACTACCCTTTTGATACAACCTATCCCAGGGAGTAAAAAATCTGGTACAAACTTTTTTCTCCTGTATCTCCTCATCTCTTAGGAAGAACAGCATTGACAGTGAATAGGAACTTCAATTAAAGGTCCAATTTACTTAAGAGGTGTGACAATTGCCCTGAAAAACTGTAGGTATTTCTATGTAAAATTATATACACAGAATAAATAGTCTTGAATTTCATAATGACTAGACAGAGTATGAAAACCCACTGAAGGCCAGGCTATTCAAAATATTAAGGTTCAGAAAAATCCAAAAGTATTAGTGGGCTTTCCAATATATTATTACTATTCCTGTTATTTACCTAAGGGTTTTACTCCTCTTGAGAAAATAAAAGTCAGACTGTGGCTGAATCACTTAACATCTCCCATGCTGGAAGGTTTAACCTCTGCTCAGAATCAAGGTTTTCACATTGAAAGAGGAAAAAGAAGTCAGCTAGGAAGAGGACTTGGATTATCAGTAAAATATCTCAGCAGAATTAGCTGAATATTTCAGAAAAACATGCTCCTGAAAATTGAATTTCTGAACAGAAAAATAAAGTAGTTGAAGAGACTGAGATTAATACACCCTCTTCTTCAGGGAATCTACAGCCACGGACTCTAAGTTTAAAATAATTGCTGTCTATGGAAAAGCTTCCTAATTTGCCTGATACAATCTAAATAAACTCAGGAATAAATGTTATCATTACTTATAAATCATCAACTGATCCAAAATGTTTCTTCTTATTTGATAGCAATTAAGACTTAAGAGATTGTCCATGAATGAACAAGAGCTATATAAATGAACAATCCACTGAGTGCAAATGTTTTAAAGTAGTGTTCTGGGAAGGATTTAGTAACACTCTGGTTCAGAGTGGGAAAATTGGTTAACTATTGAGAAAACACAGTAAAGCACCACTTCTTTTATATGTACTTATATAAATACATAAATAGTTTTTTCCATGGTGTATTTTCTTCCCAAAACAAATATCATCTCTACTAAAATCAAAGACAGTTTCTTGAAAGAACAGAACTGTAATGTTGCCTGCCACATAATAAATAAAAATATCTCCCAGTGCAAAACAATGTTTTTGACCTTTACCTATCTTTTGAGATTGATAAAAACACTACAAATACTGCCTCACTGTGTTCTTGGTAAGGATTGGTGGCTTGCCTTTTTTAGGTAAATGTATTAATTCTTTAAAGTTAGGAGAAATTAGAGAAGAATATAAACTATATCATTCACCACTTAAATACTACTCGCCTCACCACTGGTACAATCTAAAAATCCAATCACAGAATATACCAATTTAGCATTAGAAAAAAAAAACTAACACCAAAAATCCTGATATGGAATTGAATCACACTAAAGACTCCATGTTAATTTGTGGTACATTTCAGTGTTGGAAATACATTTGGACTTTGGGGTTTTGAAGCTTTTATTGATAGGTTTACTACTTTATAAACACATGGTAATGATTCAGAACAATTGACATGTACCCTAAAATTAGGGAAATAAGCCTCTATCAGCCTATTTTTCCTCTCAGGTAAGACTAAAAGACATATTGATACACCAGCACTCATTTATCAAGATTATCTGAAGTTATTTGTTTGATTACACAACACCTACAGCAAAGTTACAATGAAGTACTTGGGGGCACTTTAATTTATTTGTATTTGATTCCTGTTACATAGGCTGAAATCAAACACTGATTATATATGAGCAGATGTCTTACCCTTAAATTACAAGTAATAATGACAGTCAACCTAAAATTATATCCTGAAATTTAAGCACAGAAATGTTAATGAAACCTCACTAGAATGGGCAGAGCAACACAGCATTCTGAGTGTTACCTGATACACATCAGTGTATTCTGTTAGGAATCTTGGCAAACAGTATCAAAAAAAACCATGTACAAAAATTCCAAGATATATTCTGAAGCTCTACTCTAAAAATTAAAGTTTGAACTGCTATGAAAAGTTCTGAAGCATTTTTCTTCACTCTTGCCTAAGGATATCTTCTACTACAAACAACTTTGCTTTGAAACAAGAGGCAGGAATTCTTGGTGTTGCCTGGATTTTTTTGCTGTATCTACAGCAAGTGTAAATAACTTGCTCCTCCTATTTACATGTACACCTATTTCATTAAGTGCATCATCAGCACTGTGCGATTTCTGTACATTCCTCTGGGATTATACAAATTTGGAAAGTCTGTTTCACTGCTTTTGTTGACAGTACAACTCTGTGCAAAAGTACACAAACATGGAACTGATTGTTTCTGTGCCACTTCTCCAGTCAGCTTTGCAGGAGATCTCCTTACATTAATCCCTTAAAAGCTTCTTAGAAAAAAAAAACCACTCCCTCACCTCGAGTTGTTTTAGACAAGTACAAATGCAAATGCAAACTCTGTGGACTTCTCTACGAGCAGCCTGATTGTCATCCATTGAATCTCTTGCTGTGATAAGAAAATTTCAGTTCAACATTGTAAGTCAGGTCCTTTAAAGCATGGAGCTGATGTCTATTGTGAGCCATACAAAAATAGTTGTACCTTTTTAAATAGGTACTCTGATGCTCAGCAGCAACATGAAAACGTAGCAGAAGCCATCTCAGCCTCCCACCTTTGCAACTCCTTTCTAGCTACAAGTGTCTGATAATAGTTTCAACTACCTCATTTTCATCTCTGTGTGATACAGCCTACAGGACTTAAAAACAGTAAGAGAAAGTTATATGCTTTTTCATCAAAAAAGTATTTTTATCGAAATGGTTTTTGTTCAGAACAGTTTGAAAATATTTTCTATCTTGCTAATTTTCAAAACACTTGACCAGGATTTTTCCATTTTACTAAAATTTTTCTCTTTGAATTTTGATGTATTTCAACCTGTAATGGTTTGATTTATCAAAAATCAAATGAGAATGACTCAACATCAAGCAAAGAGACTTCAATACACCCAAAACTAAATTATTGGGGTATTATTTCTGTGGCAAACAAAGTTTTTGCCCTGAATTTGAGTGACAATTAAAAAGCAGTATTTCATATGGAACAGATACTATTTTCTAACTCATTTTGTCAGAAACAACCAAGGAGAAAATAGTGAGTTCCTTCTCTGCCCTCTTCAATCTGCCTCCCAGTCATTCATTCCTATCATCTAAATGCCATCTTTGACTGTGTTCTCCAGATTCTCTGAGCCTCCCAGGAGCATCCACATTTCACAAACTGCTTTTTCATCTGTGGCAATGCTCTCCTGAGATCCCTGCAGCTGAAGTGCTCTGTCATAACCTTTTGTTTCCCCAACCTTAGTTAAGTACATAAGACAACAATTTTGCCGTCTTATGAGAGTTAGATAAAATCATTTTGGCTATAGCTGGAAGATTTCATGGCAAAGGACCCAAGAGAGTGAAACATCATCTGTACTTGACCAAAAAAAAAAAGGGGGGGGAACCCCCAACAAGAAAAAAAAAAAACAAACCCCAGAATGAACAACCTAAACAAAACAAAAAACCCACGAGCCAAAAGCACCAACAAATAAAACACCACAAAATAAAACAGAGTATATAAAAGCTATAACATGGAAGTTGACACTTCCATGTGTAAACACATTTTATTTACAGGTATAATACCAGGCAGCAACGAGCACTTGTCCTGCTCTTCCTTTGGAGAGCATGAAAACCACCAATTCACATGAAAGGGTGCCAAACAAACATACACACAACACCACCACCTAAATAATATATACTCCTGGATTCCCCTCACTTATTGGAAGGAACCATAGCCACAGCTAGATAAAACAGCAGCTCTGTTCGAGGTGTGTGAAGGAGTGGATGTGGGCTCGAGGAATAAGCAAATCCCCTGGCACGGGAACAGCAGCAGTCACACCTTGATAGGCAGCGCAGTTGTCACGGGGTAATGCAGAGCCACGCTCTGTCAGCGTGCAGCACAGCCTGGCTTCTTTCCCAGCTCTACCTGAAATGACCTTGTGCAAGCTGTCAGTCAGCCCTGCTCAACGAGACATCCCCAGGCAGGGAACCCTCAGGTACCGCCAGGATTGTTAACAGCAGTCCGGGGAAGAGCAGAGACTACTCGGCACAACCTTGAGATGCACAGTTCTCTGGATTTCCCAGCAGCACGCAAGGAAAGGGGTTGACTCTCCCCAAACATACAGCAACACTAGAACGTTCTTTAAGTCTTTGTGATGATTGTTTCAAGAATGCCTGATTGACTCTTCAGAGTTTAGAACCATACTGCGTGAAGGTGGCAGGATTAAACCCACAGCAGATCTCATTTCAGGAGGCTTCCTAGCTAAAACATCCATGTTTAACACTTAATCTTACTATAATCAATGCTCTTCAATCACACTAAGGGCCCTTAATTTGTTTTACGTACATTTACATTTGACATGCGACACTTTTATAATTAAAAGTACAGAAAGGACCACAAGATCTGTCCACTCTCAACTCCTGCAGGTGACAGGGCATCATTTCACATAAAGAATGTCAATCCAGGCCAAAGTAATGGAAGCCACAAAAAAATTAAGTACTTGGCCAATTATACCTTTATCACAGCCTGATCCCAGAGCAGAGCAAGGCTCCATCATCCACTTCTCCCCTCAGTCTGAGCGCCCAGTGACACATGGCAGCCCATCCATCTCCTCTTGCTCATTCTGGTTCTTTCTCTTTTCCCACCCTGCTTTTGACCTACCTAAAGGTCAAAGTTTCTTTTAACTGGCTTCTAACTTGCTTTTGCTGATGCTGTATAACCTGCTACCAGCCATTTTCATTTTCTGCCTGTGCAGTGGACAGAAAACCTGACACTTTATACTTACCTGGTTAACAGCCAGATCCACCCTGGGGGGCCAGGCAAGAAAAGACCTTCCCAAGCCTGAATAGCTCCGAGTGGTGACACTCAACAACCTTGGCTCTACAAGTCACTGTGTCTTGCAGGTTTGAGCTCTGAAAAGCAAGCCTACCACTCACACTTCAACAGGAGAAAAACCTTTACACCTTTTCACCTGTGCTTAAAAACACCATCTGCTGTCCAATCTCAGCATGCATTGCCTCTTTTCACCCCTCCTTTAAAGCACTGACAGCACAAAAAGGTACACATCTTCCATTTTCTGTATAGGGGATTTTCTTTCCTGGTATTGTGAGCTCATCTCTAGTAATAAATTGGTATTTATATGCATTAAATGAAGAAAGTGCATATAGTGTTCAAGAGTGGAGCTTGCTTTTGGTAGATAGTTAGCTTGACACTTTGGGCAAGCCACTTAATCTCTCCCTGGTCTCAAAATTGGGGAATATTTTGATAAGTGTTTAGAAAGAATTTTAGACTCTCAGCAGGCCTGAAAGAAAAAATTAAACATGGTTTTATTATTGAAAATGAGGGATGTTGATAAATGACCATCATATTCAAATTTAAAACAAATCTGACAATTAAAGCATAGTATTTCTTAACTAATCTCATTTTCTCTAGTCTGAAATAACTACATCAAAAAGCCAATGAGTAAGAAGAAACAGCTGCAACACAACATGCCTTTTACTTCTGCTATTTACTTAATATTTTACTAATGGGGAGAGGGAAGAGATCTATTTGAGAACACTGTTTTCCAGACAAAAAGAAAAAAAGTAATAAAGATGGTGAGAAAGGAAGGAAATTGACCTACCCTCCGTATTTGTTGCCCCAAATCCAAAAACTATCACTGCAAACTCTTGCAAAGCAGGAAATGTATAAGAGCTGGCTTGGAAAAGCTGGTTTAGGTTTTCAGACTGGACCCACACACTCATTGGAGCTCAAGGCAAGCTTAAATCTGCTTCTTATGACCTGAACACTTCATGATGGCTCAGTGAAAGGTAGGAAGGTAAATTACATCACCATCTGTGCTAACACACATGTTAATAAATATCGAACGAATTTAAAGGAAAAATGTGCTAAGCCTTAATGAAGGAAGAGGAAACCTGTTTCTTTTTTCCCCTAGAACTCTACCCCACTTCTAAAACGTCATGGGATGGGGGGAAAAAAATAAATTAGGAAGCAGGTTCCTTTCCCTCCATCAGTCTATGAATGATTTACAACTGTGAGCTAAGACACAGTTTCTTCCTACTTTAAACTTACACCCAAGGTTCCTTAATCTGGTATCATGAATTCGGTATAAATGTTCCATAAAGCACATGCTGAATGAGGAAACTGTGTCTCTCGTGTTTTACAGCCTCCTAGAACTAACTCCTGTTTTCAACTTCTTACTTGGGAAAAAAGGGAAGTTTCCCAGTCATTAGGTCACTATCAAAACAATGCAAAGCATGGAAAATATAGGGGGAAGGTCCAACAGCAAAAGCACAGAACCAGGACTTGGCACTACTGCGACAGTCTTGGGCTTCCCCCACCTACTTTTACTTTAACATCTGATCCTATAAAAAGAAAGGAATAATTTGCTAATATGACTGTCTTGCAAATTAACTAATTAATGTTCACAAATGCTCCCCATGAATACAAAGTAACTGAATTTAATTAAGCATATATTCAAACTCCTTCACATGTTTATTCACACATTTACCACAGTGCTTCTGGGGTCTTTTGCAGCTTCTTAAAACTTGAATACTGAAAGACTAAGTCTTCAAGAGAAAATTTACTTGTCAAATTGATATTACTTAAATAACAGGCAATATCATCGTATCTGTTAATTTCAACAGCGTAATAGTTCTCAAAAATTACTAATTTTAGTCAGCATCTATAATATTTGAGTTAAATAATTAACTTCATTACTCCATTATTCAAACAGAAAAAGACTTCAGAACGCACTAAGTTTTGAAAGCTAAAAAACCAATAAAATAAATCAAAGGCTGGGAAGGGGTGGGAGCAAGGACAGTCTAACTCTGCTGGGAAATGACTTAAAAATTCAGACCCACTTTTCAGCAGGATAAAGAGACAGGAGAGTGTTATTTCCCCTTTCTCATTGTAATGCTTAGTAACTGTGTCACACCGGCCAAAAGAGACAATTTAGGGCTTACAGACTACATAGAATTGGAAATATGTAGTATAATTCAAACTAAAATAAAAAAGCACAAACAAGAAACCAAGAGAAAATAAGCAAAAAAAAGCCAATACATTTCCCTCCCCCAAAAAGCCAACAACAGCAAAAAACCACAACACACCGTCATCAAAAACCAACCAAACTACAAAAATATTCTAAATGGAGATTTCCTTAGACTTGCTTTCTTCAGAATGAGCTTCAGATTTCCTTACTCAAAAACCTTTAATTTGTTTTGCTACTTATTGAATCAAAGTTGTCCACACAACACATAGGAAACCTTTCAATACCTAAAGTGGTGCTTGAGTCCACTGTAGAAAGATAATTTACCTTGCAGATCTTGCTAAAAATAAAAAAAAAACCTATTAAATTAAAAAAAATAGTGAATAAGGAAATACATTAGACTTCTGCCTATTTTCAGGAAATAGAAAAAAAATTAGACTGTTTGCAGTGTTCTAGTACCCTAATTTATAGACTAAGAACCTCAAAATGTCTTTAGCACTGAAAATTTTACAGTGTAATTGGCCAATTCAGGATTCATGCTGAGCACTGGATATATCTTAGCAGCCACTATCACACATTTCACACAGTAATAAAAAAAATTTCCTCATCAGTCACTGAAGTGAGGGAGGAATATTCCTGTACATGCTCACATTTGTGGGCATTTTACAATACGAAGCAGTCCCCGAACGAAGCAATTTGCATACATTTACTCAGGTAGATATTATGGCCAACCATTACCAACAGAAGCAGCTGATGATGTCTTCTCCCAATTAATTTTTATTACAAATTCTCATGGGATTATAAAATCCAATATTCACAAAAGCTCCTAAACTGGAGACGGAATTTCCATTTACCAGCCTTAATCTCTGTTTAGAGCTGTTCTTCACTGCAGTTTTGTGCACCTTCCTCCTCAGCTACCTAGGAGTGATCATCTTCAGACTTAATGAGATCACCATAAATCACATTGTGGTGGTGTAGCACTGCATAGACTGAGCCAAGAAAAACCCTCTCCACCACTCTGCTGCTTTCTTCCTTCCCCTCCCTTTTTTTAAAGGTATTAACCTCAAGGCACTCCCTACATCTCACAGCAGACCACCTGATGCTTCTCACATGAATACAATTATGTTTAAGCAGGGTGTTATAACAAGCTTTTTAGAGTATATTCAATAATTAAAACAGGTTTTTGGTTTTTTTTATTTAGACTTGGTCTTTCCCCTGTCTCTTCAATGACAGAGCATTACCCTCACACTAATTTCCTTCTCATGAACCACAGCTCACTACAGAAGCAAGAACTAAACTTGAAGTGTATCTTTCAAAGGAAAAAAAGAAAAACACCATCAAAGATAAAAACCCTCACACTTAAAGCACTAGCAAAATGACACTCCCAAACCAAGACAAAAATCAAAACAGAAAAAACTGCCAAAAAACAAACTGATTTCCCCAGTTTTGTCTTTTCTTTTTTTTTTTTGGTAGCTTCTGTTGAAACAAAGCCTTTGTGATAACCATTACCTTGAATTTCAGTATTATGTGTGGAACATGTTTTATGTAAGTTTTGTTTAGTTGGGGTTTTTTTGAGTAATCTGGATACATTTCTGTGATCTCACTGGCAATTCCAACTTCACACATCACGGACAAAGAAATTCCAACTGAGAATTAGGAACCTGAAATGCACTGGTAGTACCGATACCCAGCACAGGTGTTAAGCAGCAAAACTGACTTTACATTCAGCTAGGATGTAGAAATTCCTTAACTATCATGTTGATCTTAGGTCTATATTGTCTGCAGAGTTCATTACAGGAAAGAGGAACTAAAAGTTACCTCATACAGGGGCACAGGATAACAGAACAATTCAGATTGATTCTTTATGAAACAGATCAGGATAGTTGCAAGAATCTGGAAATTGTTTACATTTGCTCTAGATCCAGAAAAAATTTAAAGTCTGTTCACCTGGACAAAGCCATTTAACAAGATGATTTTTGTGAGGTGTATTACATATGGGTAACAATTGTTTTTTTTATATCCACAAAACTAAAGCAACACTTAGAAAAACCACTTGGAACATGTTCCTGAAGTACTGTAAGTTCTTTGTCTAGTTAGATTTATATGTAACTAAATAACATTAGCCTGAGGTCTGTACAAAGTCACCTAGAAAATCTTGTTTCTCTGCAGAAGTCACTGATCTGCACAAGGCAGGGAACATTTGTGGGAGGCTGAGAACCAAGGAAGCCGCATACACTTGACTCATTTAGAACTTCAGCTGCAGCATGATAGAAGATCCAATTTAACAGAGATTCAGAAAAGAAGCTCCATCCTAGAAACAATGTAGTGAGGTTCTGGATCATTTTTCGGGTCATTTCTAGCACACCAGCTTTTAAGATATTTCTCCAAGACAAAAAGCAGATAGGCATTTAATTTTTATGCTTGGCTCACTCCCAATGCTCTCAGGCAATCTCATCATAAACTGTATTGAGCTTAGTGTTTTTTGTTTGTTTTTTTTTTTTTTACTCCAAGCCCTTCTTTTTACTTTCATTTTAAAGACATTTCTTTCAGAAGAGCTGCCTGCTGAAGCAGCATCTGTTTTGAAGCACAACAGGAGCTGACAACCCTACAAAAATATGGCCTACAAGGTTTGTACTTGCTTTGCCTTTTGTTACAACAAGCCCCACAATTGTTCTTAAAGACTGTTTGTTTTTAATGGCAATATGGATTTAAGAAATAGGTCTCTGAATAAGAGACATGAGTGGATGTAAGATAACATGCCAAGAGTTGCTTTGGAGCTAAAACCAGTAATTTAGGAGGAGGAAGACTGCATCAGACTAACACTGCCTTATTTTTAACATGTTTTCCCCCTAATACTTTAATTCTCATGTAAAACCAACCAGAAATTCAGGACAGAGTACAGAAATTAGAGTAAATATTTGGACTAAAGGAAACAACAGGCCTGAGTTCAAAGCCTCCTGTAACACATATACCAGATATAAATACGTGAGTAGCACTCACAAAACTACCAAAATGTCTCAGTTGCTTCTGAATCAGAATTTTCTTTCATATGGGCTTCTTGGCAGGACTCATTCTGCATCTGGTTATCAGGTAATCACATCCAGGTTCACACAAGACACATCTGACCCGAAAACCCCATGACAAAGGCAGTGCCCCAGATAATCACCTGCCTCCATGGGACAGTAAATGCAGACCAATGTTATGCTGACATGATGTGAGCAGCTTCCACACAGGACTCGTGCTCCTTGGGAATGGTTTGCAGGCTACAAACAACGGGCTAGATCCATCCAAACTGATCTAAAAGCAAGGCCATACAAAATGGAACTAAACAGTGTGAAAAATAAACCTACAAAGTGAGTTTCACAAAGGCAGCGCTACCCAGCAGTTTTGTGCTCTAACCTTCTCTTTAAAGGCATTGTGGAGAGACGGGTCAAAGGAAAAAATATAACAGCTGACTGTGCAAAAGTGTCACGACTTTGCAGACAAACACGCTTTCTGTTTGGCTAATAATACACACTTCATACTCCAGAGAGAATTGCTACCTAGGCAGAATCCTTGAGATTCAAGAGCAGCCTAGGAGAAACCCAAACAGTGTCAGCAGCAGCTCGTGCAGGAATCCAAAGGTCACATCCCACTGTTAACTGTGAAAAACAAACACACGTGGAAAGGGGATCTGCAAAATCAAACAGCATTGAATTTGGGTATGCCAGAGACCTCTCAAGGAACGCAAACCAAAGAAAAGTAATGCAGTCACAGCATGTGAGTCACCAGCCCAAAAATCCTGCCAAAAAACCAATAAAAAACCACTAAAAATTTCAAATTCTAACTAATCATATTAGCACAGCCATTAGATGCTGTCAATGGGTAATTAAATATATTTGCAGTTTCTGCTGCCTTAAGTGCAAAGAATGGGCATTTATCCAGGTGACCAAATGTGCACAGGAGGAGGCAGCTTTTTCACAGAAATATCTTTCAGTAAAACTGTTTCATGCGGCCAATTAGCAGCAGCTATTCTTTCTCATCACTTGTACACTTTGCCATGAGTCCTTGAATCTTTTGCCATCTTCTAGAGAAACAAAAGGCTGCTTGGGTAGGTGACTTCCTTTAAAAAAAAGCTGTTTAGATGAGGAGAAAAAAAATGAACAATGAATACAGTATTTTCCATGTTTACAGAATGATACCACAGTTCCTAAAATTAAACAACATACAAACAAAAAATCACAGTCATCATGTTAGATTTCTACAATTTTTTTAAACTCTTGTAAGTCAACTACGAAAAGTATTAAAGCCTTAGTGTTCTTGTTTATTGCAAGAAACCATATCCTCTGTTCTCGAGGAAAAAGATTAGATCTCCTTTCTATATGCACATTAGCTCTGCTGGGACTTCGGCTTTGTTTAAATGTGCATCTTTCTTCTCTCTAAAAATATTTTGTGATTGACTAACAGAAGCTGGTTTTATTGTGGCAATCAGAATATAGTCTTACTACAATGTTATGATCAGCATTTTGGTCTAATCTCAAGCTTAATGGCTTGCATAATTGCTTTAAACTCTCACTGAAGTATCCATTTCAGGTGCCTCAGTGTTTCTGCTTCGTAGCAGATCTGACCAAATAAAGTTAGTTTGAAGCTCTTAGCACCATATAATAAACGGAAAACCTTTTCTACAAAGAGAAAGGTTTATCCACACACCAAACTTTATTGGAAATATTTATCCAGTCAATGGCACACACCTAGAAGGGAAAGAACGATGCCAAGAACTTGAAATACAGAAGTTCTGCCAAGCTTCAGCAAATTACTACGAAAAACAAGACTCAACAGAATCACTGCTGAAAAGCTTTCCTTTTTGCCTCTGACTGCAGAATGCCCCAACTCATTACTGAATCACATAAAAAGAGTAATACTTATTTCAACATGAGACAAGGAATAATCAATTACTGATAGGCTGCATACTGTTCTCAGTAATAGCAAGAACAGCAAGGGAATGTTTAAAATAGACACTCTTTGACTAAATAAAACTATTTCATCATCAAAATAACTTAAATGCAATGCTGCTTTACCTCTAAAAACATGAAGGAAAAAGACTTCCGAAAAAGAAACAAGAGTACAAGAAGTCTAGGAAAATGTAATTGGGTCCATGGTATCGGAATGGATTTGCTGAAAAACAGCCATGTATAAAAAGTAAAACAGCTTATATTCAAACAGAAGAAACTAATAAAAGAAAGAATATTCCATTTGTAGTTTGTAGTGGGACTTTAATAGAGATTTTGATTGTATGTAGTGATCTAGTGTGGGCATAAAGTTCTACACTTCTGCCCTAAAATAAGTTTTGCCTATAGCTATCATGGACTTGTTCACTTTTTATTTTAAACTAAAAGCACAGAAAACACAATTTGTATTTGTTATCTGCTATCAGTGAGAGTCTTCCATTTTCTCTTCCATTTTTAAGTATGTCTTTTGTTACGCAGAGAACCTGCAATTCAGTATTTTTAGGTTCCAGCAAAAAGACAGCTTACAGAAAAAGTGACCATAAGCTATATTAACACTCTGAGACCAGTTCTGAGTGAAAAAACAATTCAATAGGGACATCATGTTTGTCATTTAGTCAACTACAATGACATTATTACTAATAAATATACTGTAAATGAGGTAAGAAAGAAAAGTAAGCAAGCCTGAGGCTTTTTGAGGCATTTCAGCATGTTTGTGCATCCCCTTCTGTTTTTCAAGGTAATTCATGGCTCATAACAATGTCATTCTCAACCTATGACTTAGATAATAACAGTGTTAATTAGAATACAAAAGAGTACTTTAGTTGGAAGGAACCCTTATCCAACTGCCTGACCACTTCAGGGAAATCAAACATTAAAACACATTATTAGGGGCATTTTCCAAATGCCTCAAACACTGACAGGGATGGGCATTGATCACCAGTGTTTGGTCCATCGACTTCCCATTCAGGCAGCCACATTCTTACTTCAAGTTTGAAATACTATCTTAGCTTCTCTCCCACAGAGAAAATGGTCAATTTAATATTTATCCAGCTATTTATGTACATAGATAGAAGGAAATAAATATAATAACAATAAAAGAGTGGGGAAATAGTTACACTATGTAGAATCCTTTACCCAGTCTCCTAAAAAACTTAAAGGACAATTTAGCAATTAAATGAACTAAAACGCAAAAACATATGCCACATTGATACCATGTGAACACTTATATTCTTGTTCTTCTCAAAAAACTTTAAATCATTTCCATTAAAAAACCCTAAGCCCTTAGTAATAACTTTAATCCCTCCTATCCAATTAATTCTTATATTATTATTTCTTCTATCTTCATCTTCTTCAATTGTCTTTCAACTACACAGCATTTTCATCATTAGATAACACAAGCTTGCACAATCCTAAACAGCAAAATGTAAGAGTCCGAGCTGGCAAGGGCCCTTAGTTTCCTTTAAAGCCTCATTTTCTCTTTACACCTGATAACACCTATTTAATATATTGATATATTTTCATTCTAGCCCTAAGGTAGCAGAATTCTTGTCACTTTATCTACTCATCATTTTAAAAACCTGTCTGGAGCAATAGATTCCTCCTGCCTTCCTTTAGTCAAAGGACAGAAAAAGAAACAAAGCTTATAGTCTCCTATGGCTTACGTTGCATCTGAGGACTAAATTTCTTGCAGACACTTCAGTGTCTGTGAATTTGAACATAAATGATTTGCCAATGATACTCAAGACCCGTTTTGCAACTGAGCTTAGCATTTAGTACTTTTCTTTATGAAGGAAAACATTCTCAAACATCATAGGCTGTAAGTGTCAATAACCCAAAATACTACTTTAAGGTATTTTATTCAGTGAATTAAATAAACTCTTGAAGAATGGAAACAAAGAGTAAAAAGGAAAAAAACCCACCCTCGTTCCTTCATTATAAGCTAAATGATGAATTTTAAGTATTAGATACAACACCATTACTAAACAAATTTTTTAAATAGGCATTTGGCGTTAAATTTCTGCTCTTTTCTATTGTCCATAATTACTGGAATAACTAAATGATGACTAAGGTAGTGCTTAATCACCATTGCAACAAAAAGTTACAGGGTTATCAAAATGCCACAGTCAAAATCATTTCAAGCTTAATCAGCAAGCCATTGCAAGTATCCATTTGTCAGCAAGAAAGAATTTAACCACAGATAATTTTGGTGCTTCATATTTATCTGGAGATTGCATTTACCAACTTGGAAACTTTGTCCATTTCATTTCTCTTTCAAAAATAAAATCTCTTACGAAAGTGGTCTCTAACATGGTTTTTATCATGCCTTTATGAACAATACTTAATTATTGATATCGCCTAAACTAATTTTCCTAATTTGTTTTTTTCCACAAACATCATTAACATCTAATAATGCTAATAAAAACACCAATGTGACAAAAAATGCAGACTGATACAAACAGCTTTACAACAATGTGACACTGATATAGGTTGCTTTGTCACACAAAACTAAGAGGAAGAAAAAAGTTATTTATCACAAATCAGTGCAACAAAATATATATTCATTCAAACACATTACAATTGTACAAAAGCCCTACTGTTGGAGGCCAATAGAAAAGAAATACAGAAAAAAACCAAACAACTTAAGAATCTTAACAACCAAAGGAGAAACAGAAGTTTGAGCAGAACTGAACTGCAAATACACCTGTACCAGAGAATCACTCTGCCTAACTGAGGTAAGATGAGACAGGACCAAAGAGAGCACAGATTAAAAAAATCACCATTCCATCCAGCCGATTGACCGCAGGCCTTGAATCTCTTAAAATTTGCTTTTCCAAGCAAATTTTCCCTCCTCTTGGAAAACTGCAAGTGTTCCAGTGAGTTTCAGTCAAAAATACACAGGATCCTTCCATTGGAAAAAGCCTTTAAATGCAGTCCAACCATCAATCTTGCACTGCCGAGTCCAGCAGCACACCACATTCCCAAGCTGGACATCTCAACGCCTCAATTAATAATAACCAGGCTTTGCATTTCCTCTGTACCTGCTCTTAGACAGAAGTGATGTGATGGTGAAGGTGAAGCACCTTAGTTCCAAGTGCTGTTTAGATATTACTTCATACCAAGTATTTTGGTGCTTCCAAGTATTTTATTTCTTCCAACAATTTGGAAGAATAAAAGTTATCCTTGATGGCTTACATCCTCACATGTCTTCCTCTACCCTTGTTTAGTTTCCTGCTCTCTCATAAATTTAATTAAAAGTTATTAACAACTCCAAATTCTATCATCCTGCCTGAAGTCCCCTTGGATTAAGTTCAGCAGAAGTAACAGCCTTCAGCAACCTATTTCCTTGGCAGTCTGAGGCTTAGATTCTCGTGGCACTTGCTGGTATTAATCATGATGGCTGATCTTTTTGAACCCTTCTGTTAACCATCCTTTACTAAAAAAGCCTCTTCCATCTCCCTGTAATTTTATAGATTAGGCTGGTTGATCACATCAATCAATTACCCTATTAAAACATTTCTCAAAAGTGCCTCTAGCTATAGACAACTGATGTTCTTCCCCTCTCAGGCACACAATTAAACATGAAGCTCATACCTAAGTTTGAAATTAGATCAGATATATCGATCAAAGAAGCATCAGGTTTCTCTGAAAGGTATCTGAAGGCAAAAGTCTTTTGAGTTTTAAACCAAGTAACAAACCAATATGCATCTAGGAAAGTCCATAATCCAAAAAGCAACATGGTTAAAAACACTGACACTACTCAGAACTTAAATTACTTGTCTTTTAGCTTTTTGTACGGAAACCATACCAGTGTTAGAGAATGCATATCCAGATTTGCATGTGATTATTACTGTTGCTGTATAAAAAAAAAAAAAATGAATCATTCATACCTGATTTCAATATATGCATTTGCAAATTTATCTGCAAACACAACAGTAGGTTCATTTGCCAAATTTTAGGGGACTACCCACCTAGCATCCCCGTGATTACTGCTTTCTTGTTGACATTTCATCCCACAGATGCATGCTACAAAGTTACTAAACAAAGACATCCTCTCCTTTCTGGTGACAAAGACAACTCAAAACAGTGAGATTAGTCTTTCACACAAATACATTCTTTAGCAACAGCAAAACTGAATGATACTTTTTTCCCCCCTGGGAGTTATTATGTAGGCTGACAGAAAACTGTAAAGTGTTAACAAGTACTCCACTGAAATAAAAATTAACTTGGTCAGTTCTGTTAGTGGTGAAATATTATTCCAATCTAATAGATCTTGGTTATCACAGTATGAGGTAGAACTGTATTACAGCAATATAGCAGGCTATCTTTCCAGTTTTTTTGGTTTAACAGCCATTCTTGAGTTAGAGGGAAAAATAGCTGAGTATATATTCATTTTCAATGAAAGCAAACTTATCTGATAATAAATGACCCATTAGTTTGCTCATAATTCTGTCAGAGTTATTGCAGTTTTTAGGTTCTGAATGACTGTAATTTACTATAATCAGTTTGCAGGACAAGAGATAAATCTGACTTGCTCAATTGCAGATTCACTAAAATAAGTTTGAACATTCAAATTATTTCAGAACATAACAGTCATGACAAAAATGTAACAAAACCAAAGAATTTTAATGGAAGAAATGTTACAGTTTGATTTTTAAAAGCAGATTGATTACTGAAAATTACCAGCCTGCCTCAAAGTTGATTCCTAATGTTATATAAATTTTGTTTTGCACATAAATCTTTCCAGAATCAATCCTTACACTGATGTTTGGAAGGAAGAGGTGGCTGAGGAGACATACAACCTCAGATAGTTCTACACACACTGCACAGGTACGAGGCTCTGCTGGACATTTAACCTCTCTCAAATACCTTTACACTAAAATGTTAATACAATACAGGAGGAGCCAGAAAGCTGAAGTCTGCATGGAAACTAAAAACCTGGTTTTTGTCTAGTTAGACCACAACATTTATCTGATTTTCTAACAGTACAGAATGTTGAACTTGCAAATCATTTGTTTGTTTTTATGAATTGCTGGTCCTAATGCAAACTATGAAATGGAAAGCAGTATGACAAAAATAGCGGTGAAGCGATTAAGAATAGTTTCAGAAATCTTCTCTTAAATTCCATCTAACAACTCTAGGGAAAAAAAAACCACACCAGCAACTACACTGATCTCTAAAGTGCAAAATGTGATAATATCTTTACTGCCTTGACCTCGCTGTTTACTTGCCACTCAAAAAGGAAGAGCAGTTTAGTCTCTACATTTACCTTCTTTCCACAATGCACCTAATTTTCAAGTTTTGAGCTCTAATTTCTCCTAAAATAGCACACATCAAAGCACTATTGTGCATTTAAGTACAGCAGTCATTTTTTCAGGAAAAATACTCATTGCTATGGACTTCACTGGTTATAGATGTTTACTCCTGTGGAGGGCTCTGAAACAACATGTGTTGATCTCAGAAACCTTTGGCCAAGGAAGGCAAGCGCACTGAGTGGCAAACTCAGTCTTTCACATGTGATAAAGCACGAGGGTTAAACCGAGTTCCAGATCAAAAATTTCCAGTCTGTTACTGTGGTCAAGGCAAACTCTAAAGATCCAGTCTTATCATCACATTAGGATCTGGTTCACAGTGGATAAGGCTTAGATTAGAATCCACAGTAATATCCTGAATGGGATGTGGGAAACAAAAAGAAGTGGCAAATATATTTTCATGATGGTTGATTTCAGTTGAGGCAAAAATGCATTGGGGTAAGCCTTAAATTTCATTTTCCCCTACTCATCCTTGAAATCTGAACCAGCCAAAGATGCATCTTAAATGAGAGTTTGTTCTTGGAGCAGCTAAGCTGGAAATATATTTCAGAGTAACAAGGTACCAAATTATTTCTGTAGAAGAAATAACTATGACCCTTCAGCCTGAAAAAGACATGACAGCCCCAAAAAAGGCCATCACATGACTCTGAGTTAAACAAAGAATAAATAATAAACTTACTTTCTCCCAATAAGGATCTTGGGTTTGGAAAATCAGCACACGTTTAAAGGAGGCATCCTTTGACAGCTATAAAATGCAAAGCATTTTTTCTTTGGGAAAGCCTTGCAGAAAAATTAAAATAAAGCACAGAGCCTAATATACATGTGTCACTGAGGTAAATTACATGCATCCCTTTCCATCTCCCCAGGAACTGCATCAGAGAATGTTGTGCTAATGAGGATGCACACGTTTGAAAACTCCAGCTGGAAATGCTTGTGCAGGCACAGGACTGCTGATGCCCCGTGCCACCAACTTCACAGGCACCACAGGGATCTGCAGGTACACAGCATGGTTATTTTGGCCACAGCTTCCAGTTACTTGAACTGAACTGGACTAACTGTGCTAGAAAACGATAAAGTAAAAGAAATCCTTGAGAATTCTCTTATATGGACAATTTTTTCAGCAAAGGCACAAAGTCAGTGCAGCCCTGTTTGCTGTGCCTATATTTGACAGGGTATGCAAACATATTCCGGTCTGTGGGGGGGAAAATAGGGAAATCCTAGCAAAAGTACAGCTCCTTCCTTAAAATCCACTCCATTTCACAAAATACCACAGCCCCTTCCTTTACTCCGTTCATTTTCCTCAAACTTTTAACAAAAACCAAGTTAACACTAACCAGTGTTGAGATCAGTTTGTCAATACACAATGGTATTATCAACTCTGAAATAAAGCCAGTGATTCAGAAGGCAATTTGAGAAAAGCAAAAATCATTAGTGATAAAAAATAGGCCTAAAACAAGGTGAAAGGTTAGCTTTGATTTTTTCACACTTTGAAATATCAGGCTGTAAGTGCTCTTCAGTTAATTAGAAGATAACTGAATAGAACTGGTTAACAACTCAACTAAAGGTCATCCTCAAGAATTCTAAGCCCCTTAATAATTGAGCAATTGGAGTCAGTGTAAATATTTTAAAATTCATATTCTGTTTTATGGCTTTTCTTTTTCATGTGCTATTGTCTATCTGGTAATAACATGGGACTAATGATTCAAAAAAAACAAACCATGTTCCAACTCTGTTAGAAATAGTTGAGAATTTCATATAACGAAAATAATTTAAATGAAAATTTGCAAGCAAAACATCCCCAGTTTTTCACCTACACGAGGGGAGTTTATTTAAAACTATATCAAAAAGACAAAAGCATACAGTACCATTAAAAAGTATACATTCTGTTAGTGTTCCTTTTACAATAATGGCATATCATCAAGCCTAATTGCCCATAGTCAAAATTTTACTTTTTAAGCTGAAATTTACAGGAAAAAGTTCTTAAAAAGGCTTACACCTACATTTTTTACATATGGCATTAAAAATAGAAGACTATTACATAAAATTTTGAAAATTCAGATCATAAAGTAGATGAACTAGCACTTGAGTATTCTCCTGATCCTTAAATGCATTCCTATAAACCATTTATTGAAAAAGAACTGTCTTTCTCTGAACTGAGCACTCGTGTTTATCCATCTTCATCAATATATCTCAGCACTCTAGAAACACTTTATTTATTTATGATTTACTGTTACCAAAAAATTCCCATTAGGTAAAGGTATATGTTGCTACAACTTTCTTCAAAGATGGGGAAAATCAATCACAGTTAATATTGAAGATGTTTACAGTGGCCTATTAAAATTCCTCTAACCTCACAACCACCAGCTATCCCACACACACATGCACTGCAGGAAACTTATTTTCTGTCTTCATAGAAAACTTCTTTCTGGATTTAACTTTTTTTAAGTTATGAACTCTCAACATGTATTGGTACAAATGTGCTACCATTCCTTATGTTTGGCGATTAAAAAAAGTTACCAGAGAAAATGCTTTTGTGAAGGTCATTTCAGAGAGATTTAACAACTGCTTGGTCAGTTACAAGGTACTTTTCCACACACTGCTTAAAAAAATAATTTACAAAAAGTGAGAAAAAAAATCACTCTGATGTTTAAATGATTAGTTTAAACAACATTTCACAAAATGTGAAGTGAGTTGACAGTCCACTCTCATTTTACATTCCTTCTCATGCTGGGGTATCAGCCAAGTCACAGCTCCATCCAATTCAGCCAATATCAGATATGGATGGCAAAGAAGTGTATTTCATTTCCATTTACAATGGGCATGACTTCATGCCAAGGTAACAAGTGTCCTACATCCAGAAAGCCCCAGTGTGACTGGATCCATGCTGAAGAACCTGGGCTCCAGACCTTCAGTGTTCTGGCTCTAGGGATAGCACCAAGGAATGGTGCTGGCTAGCCTTGTGCACTTCTAAACTTAACATTTTGGCAGGAAAGCACAGTTACTACAAAATGCCAAAGGGATTTCAAGAAATCTATTTTCATTACATAAATACAACTGTTTTTATCACGCAAATGCTCAGCAGTTCATACCTAAGTCTGCTGTCACTGACAAGAAGAGTCACTCTAGCCACCATTTAGCTTTCATGCCATTCTCTTGTAGATACACTTATTTCACAAGGAGTACAAAGCCATCAAATAGCCTCTATTATTGAATAAACTGGGTAGTGAACAGGTGTTTTCTCATTTCCTACCACTGGATTTTTATGAAAACACAGCTCAAGGACAGTCAAGACAGACCAGCCTAGAACAAGATGGGGTACAGTACAGCACTCTCCCAAGATTTCCTCAAAACTGACAGGAGGAAAAAAAAATGTAGTCACACAATTCTGGTTTAGAAATCTCTTAAGCCCTCTTGAAACAGGATATGGATTCATCAGCATCTCACAAGTTTAAGATTGTGATCCCTGGCACAACACAGCACCATCTGTAGCGGCGAGTTCAAAGAATTTTTTTCCTTCAGACTTCCAGCAAGGTAACTGAAGTACTCCTTACTGTGCTGCTGTGTCTGAAAGCCACTCCAAAACACCTTCCATGGAAGTGACAAGATATTAAAGTCACTTTTATGGAGACATATGAAAAGCTGGTTTAAACAACTTCAGAGTTGGCAGCCACGAAAACAGTCATCTTCTGGAATGGCTTACACTGGAAGACTTGTTTTTCCTCTCCCTAATTCATCTGTTTCATTCACTACATGACTTTATTCCTGCACCAAGCTACAGCAGAAACCCTAGAGACAACAGCTTCATTAACTGTACAGCTCTCATTCTCCAAATACCACCCATTAAATTGAGTTAGAATCCAATGAAAGACAGTGTGTGAACATGTAATTAAAGACAATTATAATACATACTCACAGGGAGAACGGGGGGGCAAATTAAAATTGAAGAAGTCACATGAATGCTGACAGTCTTAACTGATAAAAGGTTCCAACCTACAGCAGCTGTGTGAACTAGCAAGAGAGAAATGGAGCACTTGTTTGCTGTTAGTGGATTTCATGGCTACTTGCCAACACTTGACCAAGTCTGAGACCCAGGAATTCTGGATTCTCATCCAGATTCTTCAAGAAGTTCAAGACCTTTTGCATCTGCCTCTTCTAATGAAGTTTATCACTCCCAAATAATGTTCTTGGTTCAGTTCCTAGTGGTTCACTCCCTTCTATATTATGTTCCCTATTTCCCACTTCAGCTGAGCACAACAGGCCCATTCCTCACCCATATCCAGAGCACCCCACCACCTAATCTGACTGCAGATATTAATGCAGCCTCACTCCAGTCCAACCACTTCCTCTGTTGATAATACAGCTCAATTATGTTTGACTTTCTTTGGAGTAAATGAATGTGGCATCTTTCAGGAATCCTAGTAACAGTTAAGCATTCAGATCAAGTAAAAAGGCAGCCCCCAAAAACAAGAGAGTGCAGGAAAATAAAACCCATCTCCTACCACGCTTATTTTCCATAATTCACATCACAATATCTTAGTAAATAAATTAAAGAAAAAGTTAAATACTTAGTTTTTTTTAAGCTTTACCTGAAAGCCTAATGGCACAACGGAGATAAAATTAGAATTTTAGTTCCCATAACTACAGTCAGCATCCTTATTGATGCTCATGATTACGGAAGGGCTTCCCGTGGCAACTAGAGCTAGTGGCAGCTCCTGTATAATTTTNAGAAGGGCTTCCAGTACATTTAGTGGCAGCTCCTGTATAATTTTCTGTAAGTTAAGCTTAAGCTTAACTTATAAGCTCCTTTCTGTATAACTTCGTTTACCTGTGGCAGTAGAGTTCATAAAACACAGACCAGGCTCCTACAATGATGCCTACTCATTTAGCACATCTCCAAGAAAAAAAAAAACAAAAACAAAACACAACCACAAAACAGAAAAGAGACTGTGCATGAGGAGAAAGGAATAGAATTCCAAGCAGAAGTCTCAGTGTAATTTCACAGAAGCTGAATAAAGATGTAATGACTTGAAACAAGTCAAAGACTGTTTTTCCAGGAGTCACTGGAAAAGAACTGTACTTGTCTGCAGTGGATAGTAGTGGTGTGAAGCAGCTTGCTTATGTTGATGGAGAGCTGCTCACACACCTGAAGAACAGTGAGGGAAAAAGTCTAGAAGTGCAAAAAGGAAATGGAGCTGGCTTAGTATAATGGACAAAGAGAAACCTTGATATTGAGCAGGAACAACCAGGAACAACAACCTCAGGGACTTAAACAAAAGGAAATACAGTTTTTCTGATACCATTGGCAGAGACCATCCCATAAATAGTTTGTAAATTACTATCTTGACTATTCTAATCACAGTTTGTTTTTCAGTTCAACCAAAATCTAAGTCTATAGACAGCAGTAAACAAAAATACACACAAATTATCTAGAAAAATGAGGACAAAAAATAAATGCTGCTATTACTTTGAATAGTAAGTACAATGGGCAAATGAAAACTTGAAAATAATCTTAATGGGACTGTGTGGCTCCTAGTGCAACAGTACATGAATTTCAGTACCAGTCATGATACACACAGAGGCTAAGTTGACTATCTCCATTCAGGAATGAAGCTCTGGTAAAATACTAGATAACGCTATAAAAATCAAGCCAATATTATGTTGTTTGGGGGGGTTCCCACCAAAAAATGAAATGCTAGTGATTATTATGAAAACCAAACAAAAGAGAGGCCATTATTGGACCACAGTCTAAACCCAGTTTGTAAGCATCTTGAATACTGTTTTAAGTTCTGATCACCACCTCTACAAGGATACAGGGGAAAAAAACACTGGGAAAAACTCAATGAGCAACAGCAATGACAAAATCATTCAGCAGCAGCAAATTCATTTAAAAGCCATGACTACAGCTCTCCATAGTCACCTGTGGCACAGAGAGCAGCTGAGTATCACTGTACACTGTAATATGTGAGCTGGTACTTATCAAAATGAATTGGTAATTTAAAACAAAAGGAAGCAGTTTGCTTGCAACGGGAGATAAACCTGCTGTACTCCTTGCCAAAAGATAAGTGAAAGCTAAATATTACACGAGGGGATGGGCAAGTTCATGGAATAACAATCAAATGAGGGTAGCCAATTATGTACAACCCCACATCTGGTTCTAGAAATTAATGAAATGAAGATAGAGATATTAAGGGCAGTATCATAAATACTTGGGCTACTGTGTTTCCTGCTGGAAACAGGAGAATGATATATGGTCCTTAAGCCTGATTAAGGCCAGACATGTTCTTCTGGCTTCATCTGGGCTACAAAAAGTTTAATGTAGTTTGGTAGTTAGGAACTCAGAGCAGGATGAAAAGTTTAAGCTGTAAATCAGCATCAGTTCCTGTCTAAAGTGAAATGCAGACTGATGTGCCACTTCAACCCCAAATTTCCCTACATGAGGTAGAAATCAAAAAAATAAACAATTTTCAGCTTCTGTAGTTTGCTGGTATTTACAAATCACCAAGCAAAAGCATCTTTGTGCACCAAATGGCTGCTTTCTTAGTGCTTGTCAACCAACAGAACAACTTGTCCTAATCTGAAAAAAACCCACACAATTTTCAGGGCAAAGAGCTTTGTCTGAGCTATCTAAAAAACCCTATAACTCTTTTTGAACCATAAGAAAACAGAGTTTGTCAGTTTGCTCGCCTTCTGGTTTAGATGCTTTTTTTTTTGAAGTGAGTACAGAATTACTCCAAAACACGTTGTTGGTTGAAAGCAAAGCCCAGCAAGCTCTCTTCCTTAAACATTTAAGTATGGCCTTGAAGACCTTTGTCATCCTGACTACTTCAGACCTATTGTGTAGGTTTTCTGGAAAAAACAGAAGGTTTAAGATTCCTATGACAATATAATATCTCTTTAGGTCAGCATTGTATTTAACCAGCCCTACTTTCCCATCTTCCAAATAAAGGTAGTTCACCTGGATTCTTCTTCTCTAGCCAGACCTGGAAGGACTATGTTGGCCTGATGAAGTTCTGGGATGAGCTGCTGAAGGACAACTGCAGGCTGAATTGAATGTCTGCATTTCTGCTGCCTTTTTTCCTGTACTTTTGTGCAACCTAGCAACATTACTAGAACTAAAGACACCCTCTATTAAAGTCTCCTACTATTAGCTAAATATGACAGAAGAAAACACTTTTGAATACCACAAATACAAGTGGGAGAAATGAATAATAGGGGTTTTTTTGACAACTCAGTAACATTATATTCTTAATTTAGCTGGTACTGTGACCACACAGAAAAAAAGTGATACCTAAGAATCCGGTATTCTTTAAATTTAGAAACTGCTTTCAGTAGTTAATGCTTCACTGTATCCATAGAAATATTACTTCTTGTAGTGGATAAGCAAACCCCAGTATTTTTAAATCATACATTAAAATCTGAAAAAAGAGAAACCAGAAATAGACTGCGCTGGTTCATTTCACCCAGCAAACCTTACTACAGGCTTCTCACATTCTAACCCTGTTATTTGCCTCAATTGCTACCTGCTGGGAAGTTTCCTTTGTTTCAGTCAGCTGAGACAGTCTCTCATTAAGCTCATTTCTTTCACAGCAAAACATCTGCAATCTTGACAATTGTTCCAGACACTTTCTGTAGGTGTAGTACTACAGTAACTTTTTCAGTGAGCATTCCCTAATAGTCACTAATTACACCAAATTAGCTTTCCTTTCTTTCTGCTTACAATTTCTTGATGTAATTCAAGATCTAATACCGAGCAGCATGGTTAATTTGTGAGAAGTCCCCACCCCAGTATCTCAACTGTGATCTTTCTATTATGACCTAATCACACACACAAAAAAGGAAAAGTGTTATGTCTTTTACATCTTTTCCAACTGAGACAAAAAAGTTCACTGCTCCAACTTAGGCTTTAAGCCTCAAACACACATCAGTTTTGCTGTGCAACAATCATCAGAGGACGGTGCATATTGTTTCTTAGATGTAAAGCATCTCAGAATTTTTTGCTAACCAGATTCAGTCAACGTTTATATTTTTAGTCAACAAAGAAATATCCCATCAGGGAGGCATTTGAAGCATTATTCACTGAATTATTCAGACTGAAATTTGCCATCTCCAATTATTAGTAACAAATCTGATCAGACAGAACACAGCCAAAGTCTTGTGCTTTCATGTAAGCATCCTCTGCCAACTAAGTCTATAACTATTATTTAAATAGTAAATGGTCTAAAATCTTCTCTAGGGATTTTTAAGAAAGCAACCTTTGCTGTGAAAGCTAACTTCGTGCAAATGGACTGATTCATGTTTTTTGTCGGTTTTAGTTCAGTAAAACAATGCTGAACCTGCTATTGGGAAGCTCCTCTGCAGCACGCTGCATCCCACCATCAGAGGCTGTTATCCAGAACTCCATGCTCAACACTTTCCTTGGTGTGACTCACTTAAATTTCAGATGAAGCAGCAACTCACCAGCTGCCTCCAAGCACCAGCTCTGTCAGTATTCTCTGTACTTGCCCCACAGACTGGTGCCAGCAGCACTGATCTGATTTTCACTGCAGCACAGCTGGACAGATTACACAGAGCATGTTATCTGATCAGTAAACAAAGTTTCTCTGCACTTCTCAACTACCCTGGGTACTTCCTCTCACCTTAACTATGGCTGCAGCCAACAAAACCAGTGTGTTCCTGAGCTTGAAGAAGTGCAGCTAAGAATTACAGATTAAGTACTCTTTGCTAGCTCTCCTTTACAAATTCAGTATCAACAGTCACTGATCCTGTTAAGTTTTAAGGTTCAGAGTCTAATGCCACTGTCTGGGTAGATACAGGCCATTACACAGTCTTTCACAAGTTTGGATCTCAGCAAGTATTGTCTGTCTCACTGCTTCATAAAAATAAACTCCAAATCAGCATAATACCACCCTTAACAATACTTCCCTTACAGGAAAGTTCACACACAAGCCCTATTTTGAGAACTCTTTATAGCTCAAAAATCCCAGCATTTCCTCTGCTAAGCCCTTTTATTTCAGTTCGCATAATTTATCTTTACTTCAGAAATTGAAGCTGCAGCCTGGGCATCTGAACATTGTTCTTCTGAAACACACACAATTCAACACATCTTGAACTCTATTTTCTTGCCCAGCTCACACTACTGCTCCTGTGATTTTATCCCTCTGCTTCACACTATTTTGTTCCCCTTGCAAATGATTTCTAATAACTACAGAAATTAATTTGCATATTCCCTATTATTTCTTTCCTTACTATTACCTCATAGTCCAGTGCTAGAATCAAACTTGTTATCTAACCATTGACTGAAAACACGATTATTGCATGTAAACACACACAAGCATTAGTGGTTTTGGGGAATGGTCATATGCAGGTATGAAGTCAAAAAACCACCAAAGGAAGAAAGAAATCCTAAAGACTCCATACAAAAAAAAGGCCCAAACTGAAGTGAAACAAATATTCCTCTTACTTCTTTTATATTAGTGCAACAACCTATTCAAGAACTAGCAACATGTATTACTTTTCAAGAGTTCCTTTATGTCCTGGTGAGCTACAGAGAAATTCAGATCCACCTGGCTCACTACTGACGGGAAGCATGAAGCTTTTGAAAGGCCTGACACAAGGTTAGTAAATCATTCTCTTAAATAATGGAGGTACAACAAGATTCAGATCCCACTCTTGCATTACTTTAATTCTTTCTTGAAAGAAGTAGCTTCCACAGCTGTCAAGGGATTCATTAGGGCAAGTTTGATTAATTTCACATAACTAACAAGCTTAGGGCACAACGCCCCAAATAATTTAAACCTATTGTGCCAAAACTCTTTCAAGGAAGAAATGGAAACATACATTGGCACAGGTTTCCACTATATTTTTGGGTGGTTCAAAGAAAAAATAGAAACACTGTCCTTCTTTATATTGTCATGTCTCTACAGTTGACAGAACAGTATTTCTTTATCATACCACAAACCTTGTTAATAATTTCAGAACAAAATATTTACACAATTTTTACATTTTTTTTACCTAAATCTAAACTGAAACTGACTCAAAGCAGTTTAAATCTGCTTTAAACTGACTCAAGAGAATCCAAACAAGATGTGCTCCCATGAAATAACATCAGCATAATAAACTAAACATTGAAATTCACACAAATTATGTTTTGTGTGTGCAGACTGACTGAACCTCAGACTGACAGAACCTCACCCAATCTGTGTCTGAATGTCTTGATTTCCATCATTCTCTCCTGTTCCCTCAAATATGGATGTCTGCTTCACTGAGCTTCAGCTCCCAGGCTGCTGCTACCTGCAGCAGCACCAGCCCTCATTTGTTATGTCCATAAACTTCCAATAGAACCCAGAATCACTCAATCCTCTCTGCCCCAGCCCACAAGTGCAGCATACCAACTGCAAAATAAATCTCATTAAAAGAGCTGCAAGCTGAAGATTCATTTACCACACCAGCAAATCCACTGCTGCTTTTCTGATACATGTAGGCCACCGGTTACATGGATACGGATGAAGACTTAACATTTCTTTTTGAGACTTTCCTGTATTAACTAGGTAGTTTGAATTAATTAGACTGTTAAAAACATCAGCAGGACTAACAGTAAGTTCTTAGCCGTGTACACATATGGTGAGTTCCTTTTTGTCCATAACAAGAGGCACAACAGAAGTAGGGAAAATAAATCCTTTCCAATTTCAACATGCTTTAGCTCCTTCTGAAAGCTTCATTTAGAATTGATATTTCAGGGGAAAACACTGTAAATATATATACCAGCCATACAAAGGTGATAGCTGAGGAGGTCTGCTGTTCATTGCAAGGCTTGAAACAGGACAGTCATGGAAAGGTTTTCACCGCAGAGGACTGGAGTTAGAAGTGTTGCAGTTAGGTAGAACCAGCCTAGAGAGACAGGTGTACCGTCTGTCACAATGCCAGCTCTTGACGTGAAATTTAGACAAATGTAGTATTTTAAAGATTTATGAACTATATCAGATCATCACTCATGAGTTCTCTAAACTAGAAAGCTGCAATCAGAAAATTTATTTTTTTTTCCCCAATGAGGCTTAAATCTATCTTGGGATTCAAAAAACTATTAGAAAAAACGTCCATTTAACTAAGTACTAAAGGAGAGCAACTAAAGAAATCAAATCAGATTATCAGACAGAATTCAGCATGTGAGTTAGACCTGCATTCTCTGGACACAGCTAAGTTTCTGAACTAAGTCAGACAAAAGCAGTATCAAAAAGGACAAACAAAATAAAAAGAAAAAACACCACCTCAGGTCAGTGCCTTAAGAAAATCATCTCATTCATGCTCTAGTGTAGTGGTATCTTTCACACTTTTGCTTAAAAATATCCCAAAATTAGAGGACATTCTGCTTAAAAAGAATGTAGCCACAAAAAGGCACCAAAAAAAAGTGCCTTTTATCACTTGAATTTTGCCACATTTCAGATTGAAGTTATTCACTGCTAAATTTAACATTCTGCTTCTTCTGAAGCCAAAAGATGATTCAAGAACTGTGAGAAGATAAATGGGGCCAACCTCACCATGGTAAGCCAAATTTGTTTAACAACCTTTTATATACATGAGGTAGCACCTTAACACGTATTTGGTAGGAGAGAACTCAATGTTCTGCTCTATCTCAGTGCTTCACTTACTGATGATTCCAACAAAACCTCAAGAACCTCTTTTTGCTAAGGAAAAAAATCATTTCAGAACATGAAAAATAGATCCACTCACTATTTCTAGTTTGGGGATGCTGTAAATACTGTGAGCAAGAATGTGCAGATTAACATCAAACACATCTCTTAGCAGAGGGTTACATTTCACAGCTCTAACAAGAATCAAAGTCATCAAGAGGAAAGGAAATTATGTTATTTAATTTTGCTTTAAAATAAAATTCTTTAAGGGTCTACCTGGGGACCATAAACAGCATCATGAATGGTGAAAGCCTGTAGCCAGAATGCATTCTTACAGCAGATGATGCTCCACACTATTCAAAATAAAACATTAGACACATTTGGGAGTACTTCCCAAACAGCATGGTTCCTTCTCAAATAGCAGCCTACCTGCTTCCATGGAATTCAAAATTAACAAAGTTCCCATTAATTCCGTAAGAGCTGCACATAACCCAGCAGAGCCTCAGCTCCAAAATTATTTATCAATCTATTTGATCTCAAATCTCAAAAAAACTTGGAAAATCCCAACAAGCACATCTCCTCAGCAAAGCAAGACAGTACAAATATACTTCAGCAGGAAGGTCTGGCAAGCTTAATCACCAACACAGATGCCTCAGTCATTATCCAGGACCAACCCCAAATATACGAAATGGCCTCCAAAGCTTCTGTGGAAGTATGGTAATAAACCATGACAAACTTCTGCCACAAAACTACTCTTTCAGGACAAAGTTAATCGGTCAGAGGAATGTTTCCAGGATTCCTGTGTAGAAGAGTAGATTAAGTTGTAATGACCACCAGTGCCATATCAGCTTCCATTCCCAATAAAATACATTAACAACCTTTTCTTCAGGAGGTAAAATCCACATCTTGCTCTGCATTTATGCAAAGAATACCCCAAACTCTGAAAATCCTCTCAGGTCTGCATTTCTGTCCAAGACAAAGACTGACAGACGAGAAACAAATATACTCTTATTAGCTACAGTTCTTATCCTTGACCAAGAAAAAAATCAAATATATGTTTTAAGCCAATACAGTAATATTTTTTAAAAAGTTACTTGAAGAACTTCAAAAGAAAAATTTTCTTCGCCTAAAGAAGTCCTCTAACAGGGATGAAGTTAGTTCTATGTTTACAAAAGTACAAGGTTGGTTCTGTTACCCAGTAAATCTGTTGTTGCCACAAAGGAAACAAGTTTTCACATCAGTGAAACCCCTGAATAAAGTATAAAACGTGAAAAAAACCCCCACATGCATCTAGTTCAGCTCTAGACTGGAAATGAGGCAGAACACATGGAAACATGTGGTTTTTTACATGTGCTTTTTAGACCAAGTCTTTTTGCTTTGCTTCAGATTCTTTTTTTCCCCACTAGTAGTTTCTAATAAGCTAACCTGTATTTTCTGCATCACCTAGTTAGTCATTTTTACAGAAGCTGATAATTCTGAAGGCACAGTTCACATGGAATTGTAAAACATGAACTTGCATTACTTCTAATTAAGTAGCTTTTAGACTCAACCGAAACCCAATTGTATTTTTCAACTACCTGTGAAGCTTATATTGTTCCGAGCTTATATTAATTTTATCAGCATAGTTTTATAAGTCGCCTGAAAAAAACAGCAACATGTCAAGTATCTTCAAAGATATTAGCTCTATTCTTTCAAACGCCGTAGCAAAATCCATTTTTAAACACCCTGAAAATTACCAAAAAAGCAATATATTTAACACTTCCTAATGACTGAAGAAGCCTTAGAAAGTCAATGTGCATGTCAGAGCTGCTCACAAACGAGAGAGACCTTTCACACCACGGAGCTTGTTTCCAATCCCAGCACTGACAGTCTGCCTGAATCGAAAACAGCAGGACAAATAATAATTGGGTATCTGCTTGCATATTAATGACCAATACTCTATCTGCAGAAATGAAACCGTGTTATTTCAATCCCAACAGCAGATAAAGTTTCACTGTGTTTAAAGCCTGACAGTTTCAGCAGCTGCAGAACAGCACCAACACCGCAGACAGCACGGAGCATGCCAGAACAGCGCTGACTGGCACCGCTGAACATTGCTTCAGAAGCTCATAAAACATTCCCAGATAATGACACATATTTTCTTCCTGCAAATTCAAACAGCTGGTTCTCACTGATACACAGCTTTGTCAGTGCCAAGTTAAAGAAATCCTGCACATGATCACAGAGAAACTCTGCTTTCACCACCCTCGTCAGCAGTAAACAAAGGAAAGCAAACACTCACTGGGTTTACCTGCCACAAATCACAGAATATTCCAAGTTGGAAAAGACCCACAAGGATCATCAAGTCCAGCTGTTTAGTGAATGGGCCATACAGGGATCAAACCCACAACCTTGGCATTATCAGCATCATGCTTGAACCAAATGAGGCCTTTAAGATCTGCCTTTCCTCTAAGAGCATTCCACTTCTGCAAAAGGTGCCAGAATTTCACTAAGTCCCTCACAGAGCCTGTAACTTCATCAATAAGCACTAAAAACAAACATTTGAAAAGCATCTAGACTTGATCTGCACACAGATCATTAAAACTAAATGTACTAACAATATTAGATCTAGGCAGTTAACAGAGTTTATTTTCTTATGGACTGGGGGAGAGGTGTCCTGTTAATGGCAATTCCACTGATGCTTCTGGAGCTGAGATAAGGGTATCCCCCAAGCAACCTCCCTCTCACGTTAATTCCAGAGTGAAACCTGAAGTACATTAACCATTATGAAAGTATCTGACAACTTCTATAATCTCTCTGACTGTGAGTATCACGACAGAGAAGGAAGACAGTGACATCACAGGCTTTCATTTGGTATAAAAATCAACTATTTCCTTTATTTCCCTTTCATGGTGCAACAGCTGCAAAGTCTATTACTTAAAAATAAATAAATAGTATTTTGTCTCTCCATAATCTTGAATATCCACAATGGTTTCAGAAGAAGCAGTGGATGGTTATAACAATCAGCATTTTAGCAGAGCTTCTTTATAACTTCAGCAAACCCCTCTTTCATTGATTTTGGAGTTGTTTGACTGACTTAGGACCAAAAGAACAAATAAAGAAAAGGGGTTGCTTTCAGACTGCAAAAAAACTATCACTCTCACTAGGTTGTAATCAGTGTTCTTTCCCACTTAGAGGGAGTGATGTTAACTTTGAAATAGGCATTTCACCTTTTCAGGGGGAAACATTCTACCTCTTGCTTCACCATGAGCATCTCGTCCTGCAACAATTTTAGTTTTGATGACATAAGCAAGCTCATCCCCAGCTCTACCCCCATTCTTCATAATGCAGAGTGATTAGAGAATGTACAATATTATCTGAAGTGTTATTCAGCACACCAGAAAAGCCTCCCTTTCACTGGATATGGTACAAGTTAATCTCTCAATAAGGGAAGAGACTGAGGGTGCAGAAAGTCTGGTTATTTCAGAATTCCTTCCATCTATGCATAGCCAATGCATGCATCAATTTATGGAGCCAAAACCAACATGCTACACATATTTTACAGAATAACCTTAATGAGAGTGAAAAAGCACAAGTTATTTAGTATCAAACTGTAAAACAATAAATTATCTGGGATTATATCTCTTGAGTTCAGTTGTGGTTTTTTAACAGAAGTAAACCAAGTATTCACAAACATTTTCAGTGAAATAAAAGCATCTGGCTATGATAAAGTGGATCCAGATTAATCTTCCTATCCTCTTATGACTTCTCCTTCCCTCATTACATGGTAAGCTATAAGGAAAGTGGTCACTAAAAGAATAGGAAAAACATAAGGACTGATGCAGATGAGAAGTCCTTTCACATGCTTATTAGCATTCCAGACAGAGCATAGGAATCCTCAGCATGACCTGTTGTTTTTATAATCCTCTAAAAGAAAGCAGTCAGCATTTCAAGCCTTTCCAAAAGCTGTTTATAATGAAACATGTCAAATATCTTAATAAATTTTCCAGCTCTGTATAAAAATTCTTCTCAACAGTGCATACAGTAAGCACATCAAAGACAACAGTTAGGGGTGCAAAGGTTTTTCTCGTTCTTTTCTTCTCAAGGCAGTACTTTTTTTCCCCACTTATGAATTTTTCCTGTCTGCAAATTAAGTCTATGATCTAAAAGCTAAAGAATCAAAAGGTTCAGATTTTTATATCAGGCTTTCTTACAAACATCTGCTTAGAAAAAAAGGTTTTATTTGTTTGACATCATTCAAGTGTTCAAAAGAAAAACAGCAACATTTGCTTTGCAAGGTGAACCGAGTACAGCGTTTGCTAATATCATTCTGAGCTTTAGAGAGCCACAAAGTTAAGTTGAAAATTAATAAAATTGGCCTTAAAACCTTTGGAACATTCCATCTGTGTGGAGACAGAGCACAGCAAAAGTACTGCAGTGGCATAACTGTGGGATCAGAGTCAGATTAAGACTCTTGGCAGCTGCCAACAGAAATAAAGTGCCTCTTTCAACATAATAAGCCAGCACATCTCTATATCTCCTTAAAACCAGGATACTTTAAATTAACGTGTACAGTCACATATCTGTGGAAAAACAAAGTAAATTCACATTATGGCAGAAATACATCTGCAATCCATAGGAGATCTGGCTATTTGTGAAAAGCTATTTCCTTTTCAAAAGGCAAACTGATTAAAGACAAAAATGGGTATTATTTGTGATATCTGCATGATGATGAAGGTGATGCTCTTTAGTAACTGGATTTAGACAACTAACTCATTTCATGTAGGCCATTAGACAGATGGTCACAACTTTCAATCCTGTCCAGCCTCATGGCAGTTCAAACTCACGACCAAGAGGTAAAAAGCTTTGTATGCCATTAATAATCTCCATGCCATCTGTTCTCTGTAAATGCAGACACTCTAGGACGATTCTCAACATATTTTTTATTACAATATTTATTTCAAATCCTTCCAGAAGCTCACTATTTACCACATCAAGTTCTCTTCATTTGCCAAATATTAATTTCTCTCATTGGAAATAGCTATGAAAACACATCAGTTGCTTCTAGTGAACAAACTTTAACTGGCATAGCCCCCTACAACTGAACAGCCTTTTCCATGCCTTAGTTGAGATGTATTGCTCAAGAGCTTCTCCAAAATTTTAAATAAAACATCACTTGCATTTTGCTGATGTCACGGATGTGCTACACTTGAACACACAAATTCTGGAAAATGCTTCAATAGGAAAACAATTGAAATTAAACCATTGTGCTAAATACCCTCAGCAGCACATATGGATTTTAACTTCCTGATGAGGTGACCTTGGCCAGCTACCAGGCACCCACCCAGCTGCTCTCACCCCCTCTTCTCATCAGTGGAGAAGATAAGATGGAAAAGCTTGTGGGTCAAGATAAAGGCAGGGAGATCACTTACAAATTAGTACCACAAAGAAATAGACTGTTCTTGGGAAAAATTAACTTATTATCAAATAGAGTTGCACAGTGAGAAACAAAGACCAAGACTAAAACACGTTGCCCCCCTTCACTCCCTCATTCCTGGCTCCTCTATCTCTACCCTCCCTGGGCAGAGGGGACAGCAGTTCAAGGTCAGTCCCCAGCTCCTCTTTGCTGCTCCTTCCTCCTCGTGCTTTTCCCTTGCTCCAGCATGGGACCCTCCCACTGGCTGCAGTCCTTTGGGATAAAAATCTTCCTGTGGGGGCCCTCCATGGATGCAATGGGGGGTATTTGCTCTGCTCTGGTCCTGTCCACAGGCTGCCAGGGAATATTTGCCCCACCACACTTTCACTGGGAACTGCAGAGGAATCCCTGCTCCTGCAGCTGGATCTCCTGCTCTCCCTGTCCCATTGGGGCTCTCATTCTTTTCACTTTTTCTCACAAGTTTTTCACTTTTTTCCCTTCACCACCAGGCAGTGCTGCCCTCTCTTAACCCAGCTGTCCCCAAGGCATGACCACAGTGGCTGTGAGCTCAGCTGTGCCCTGGGTGAGAGGTCAGCTTGGACCAGCTGTGTCCAGCACAGGGCAATCCCGGCCGCCCAGCAGCCCCTGGACACCCACACCCTGTGAGCTGTGGCTCAGGCTCCTATGCCTCATGTCACCAGCTCAACCTTAAGTTTTTCAGCATTTCTATAAGACTAAAAACTCATCCCAACAAGAATGAAGTGATATTGAAAGTGCCTTGCTTGTTGTTTCCCTTTTCCTTCTTTTCATTTCTCCCCAAGCTTCCACAGAAGTTCACCACTGGTAGCTTGTCCCATGGATAGGAACAAACTTTTCTGTGGCAATGCCACCTCTAAGGCTCAAGAAGTCTGAGGTGCAAACCACTTTGCTGTCCCCAGCCCTGTGGAGAGGCAGGGACTGGGCACCCAGCCTGGCAGTGCCAGCTCCCCAAGGCACTCAGGGTCACAAGCAGGCAAAAGGATTGCAGGGCAGCTCTGATACACACAGGTTCATCTGAACTAAATGCTCCTCTAACAGAGGGTTTAACTCCACACAGCCTTTTCCTCTCTGCTGGCAGGGATCTGAAGACCTGATAAAGAGGGCTGACAGATCCAAGTGCCATAATCCATGAATGCTGGCAGTAAAAGCAGAGGTAGGGCTTTTAGGAAAACACAGCCACTTCCACGCATTTCCAGATCTGGACAAATGTTGCAATGAGGTAGGACTCTCCTTCCCTAGTTGTCTTTTGCCCTTGTTATCTCCTGTTATTTCTTAAAAAGTTATTTCTCAGCAATTTTGGCATGTTGAAAAATAAGACACCCCTTTAAGAACTGGCAGAAGCAAATCAAACAAAAATGAAACCTCAGAACCATGCATCCAGTACAAAAAGGTTGAAAAACTGCCCACTGGGAAGCAGCTGAGAAAAGTGGCAAACAGGTTTTCCTGGATTTATGTCAAAGAAAGCAAATGACCTCTCTATGACCAAATGCAGCTGTCCAATATCAAACAACTTATGCAAAATGTATCTCCAGGACTGAAATATACTTTGCCCCCACACCATCCAATAGTACTCCACTGAAAAGGCAGGGAAACTAAAGAAAACACCTTAAACTTCAATCAACACACTTGTTTTCCCAACTAGCCTCCCTGATTTCATGTTAAAGTCCCTGCCATTTTTTGCCTCACCAACTTCTCAGAGATGACTTTCATTGAGAAAATCTCTGTGGAACACTGAAGGCAATGCAATCTTGCATATATGGGAGAGTGGAGAAAAAAGGGATTGTCAAAAGAAAGTGTAAAGTGGTAGAAACTAAGAAGGAAAAAATAAAACCACACATGCTAAACTTAACTTCTTATAAAGAGAACCAAGCATAAGATTTTTCATTGATTTTGAAAATGAAGCAGTATGAAATATAACCATCTACTATTTGACTGTTGTATTTTAGGTTACAGTTTTGCTTTTCAGAAGAGGCAATACACACGATAAACAAATCTCAACAGTTTTGTGTGAAATCCAGACATATTAATTGGTCATGATTTCTTTTTTGGAATGGGCAGTACAGCTTCTTGAAAAAGCTTACTTAAATCACTTTTCATACTATTTTAGAAATAGGAGATGCTTTCCAAAATGTTGACAAACCCAGAGAGAAATGGCCATGATGTAGTGGATGATGGGACCACAGTCCTGCTACACAGTCAGATGTCCTATTACAAAGCTGTCTCACTAGGCAAAAGGAACAGAGAAACAGAGCAACACTACATCCTCCTTAATCCACCTTCATATCACCACTTGATCTTCCAAACAGCAGCTGCGGAAACAGTGAGCCTACTTGTGATTATCCTCCATGTTACAGCTTCAAGTATTCACATCTGGAGTTCCAAACTAACTGTTTTCTAATAAGCAGTGTGCACCACATACTCTCACAGGAGATACAGCTCCTGTTCAGAGTCTGTGACAATCTTTTACACAAAACTAGTTTTTGATCATTCTTTTGTGTGATTGCCAGCCCCCACTTTGTTCTGTATTTCAAAACTTTCCCCCTTTATTACAGTCACAGCAGTTTTTTCTTGTTCTTATCCTCATAGAACTCTGGTAGAGAAACACAGAAGCCACCAAATAGGCTTAGGAAAACAACACACCACCTTTCCTGATGTACATTCAGACCTCACAACACTACTCACACACATTACTTCAACAGTTTTATCAAGTTACCAGCTTTTGGAAAACAAGTGGCCAGAGCTAAGCAAATACCTGCCTGTGCTGGGTTTGCATGGCAAGGTTTTGGTAGCCAGGGGTGCTACAGGGTGGCTGCTGTGAGAAGCTGCCAGAAGCTTCTTCCCCCACGTGTGACAGACAGATCCAAGGCTGGTCAAGGCTGAGCCCATCAACAATGGCAGCACCTCTGAGCTAACAGACTGGAGCAGGAGGGGGAAAACCTGCACAATAGAATCAGCAGTGGCAGAGAGGAGTGAGAATGAGGAACAACTCTGCAGACACCAAGGGAAGGAGGGGCAGGAGCTGCTCCAGGTGTCAGANACAATGGGAATAAGCTGAAATAAAGGAGGTCCAAACTGGCTACAGTGAGAATCTCCCTCCTCCTGAGGGCAGGCAGGTAGTAGTGCAGGTTGCCCAAAAAGCCTGTGTCATCTCAGTCCTTGGAGGCTTTCAAGCTCCTCCTGGATCAAGAGCTGAGTAACCTGGTCAGACTTTACAGCTGATGCTGCTTGGAAAGCAGGAGGATGGATCAGAAGTCTCCACAGGAACATTCCAACCAGAAATATCCTATCCTGTGCTAGCATATTAGAAATTACATGTATACAATCATTTTTTCTCAACTGAATATCATCTATCCATTAACTTGCAATTAAGTCTCTTGCAGTACCTGAGGAGCAGGATATTTTAAGTATGACTAAATACAGTAATTCCTTATTTACAAGTATTAAATAAAGTGAAATTACTGACTTACTGAAGGAAGTGACATCCTCTCCTAGCTAGTCTCATTGAAGTAGTGAAAATGAACAAGAAATATTCAACTGTCTCTTCTTTATATTTCTCAGTTGTACTGTTTGTTTTTTTTT
>VWZT01015835.1:27531-39714 GCA_013397055.1 Pachycephala philippinensis
GGTCAGGCCGCCGTCACTTCCTCCGGCGCAGGGCCTGGCGGGGGGAGCCGGACAGGACCGGACAGGAGCCGGACATTCCGGCCCCGTTCTTCCCTCTCCCTGCTGAAAAGCTCCTGGAGCAGCCCCGGGTGGGTCTCAGCCCTCACCCGACACCCCCAGCCCCGCTGTCCCGCTGCCCCGGGGCTCTGGGGTGTCCCTGGGGCCGGGCCGGCCGAGGATCGCGGCCGCCACCCCACACACCGATCATGGCCCCTCATGGATGGGACCCCGCTCCGAGCACCGCCGGGAAAAGCTGTGACAGCTCCGCGGGCTTCGTCTGAGAGATCCGTGGAGTTTTTCTGCGAGAAATCAGGGAGTGGTGACTGCCCCGGCTGTGCTGAGCGATCCAGAGCCACGCCGGGACGTGGAGATGCCTGAGCTGGTTTGTGTATTCAGCGTTTTCTGAGGGTTCATTGTGGGGGAACGGGGCTGCTGTGGTCTCTGTCTGCCCTGTCACAGCCACAGTGGCACCAGAGTGAAATACAACCCCCAAACTCGATATTTGAGTCAAAATTGCTGAGTCTGGTTATTTCCCATCATTATTAACAACGATTCTGTTCGTACCGCGGAGCAGTTTCAGTCCCAGGGCACGAAGGAGCAGCGAAGATCCCGTCCTTGCTGCAGGGTGCCCCCAGCCAAAGGGGATCCGGCGCTTGGCACCGCCACAGGCCGGGGGCTCCTGAGGGAGCGCTCGCTCCCCACCAGCACTGGTGGAAAAACTTCACGGAGCCACCACTGGCACCTTGGACACAGCCTCTGGAGGTGGGGTGGGAGGTGGGACAGATCCTCCTGTCCTCCAGCTCAGATCTTCTGCACGTAATTCCCAGGGAAAAGCCCTTCCTTGCCGTGCAGCCGGCCTTTCCACCAGCCGGAGGCATCTGGGAAGGGGATAAAAAGTCAGGTGTGCTGCCAGCACAGCGGGGAGAGGAGCTGGGCAGGGCAGGAGCCCGGTACCTTCCATCAGGATGTCAATGACATCCCCCACGTTGAAGCTGAGCTCGTCCACGTCCTGCCCGATGTACTGGTACAGCGCCTGGCACCGCGGCCCCTCCGCCTTGGGCTGCGGCTTGGGGCGCCGGGCCGGGGGCGGCCGCTGGCTCACGCTGCGCCGGCGCTGCATCCTGAGGGGTGGCAGGGATGGGGGCCTCACCGGGAGGGCAGGAGGGCAGGGGGTGTGCTGCTCCTTCCTGCCCACCCTGCAGCCCCACACCCATGCGGTGCTCCGTGCCTGCAGGTGGGTGCTCCCAGTGCAGGGACTGGGAATACTGGGGCAGGATGAGCTGCTCATCCTGCCCATCCTAAGATTCTCTGTGCCTGCAGGTGGATTCTCCCAGTGCAGGGACTGGGAGGACTGGGATGCACAAGAGCCTGGAAGATGTGTCCTGCCAGCCAAGCCAGACTGCCCCACTCTGGTCCCCTCCCCAGAGGGGAAAGCATCTCCTGGTGCTGGCGGCAGTGAGAGAGGAGGATGGGGCAGGGAGAGGGGCGTGGGACAGGACCTACCCAGCCACCCCCTGGTCCGGCACGTTGAGGAAGTCCATGTTGTGCTCGGACGGGGGCCGTGCCCTGGGCTGGTGGCCGGCGCTGCGGGCGGGAAGAGCCGTGGCTGGGGGACCCCGCGTCTGCTTCTGGGGCGTCTTGTAGGTGTCCCTCTGGGCCCGGCTGTCACCGCGGGGGAACTGGGGTTCCCCGTTCCTGCAGGCTCCTGGAACATGCCGTGCCGGGGGGGCATTACGGGGGGGCCATGCACAGCCTGCACCCCCAGGAATCCCCCGCCCGGGTACCCGCTCCTCACCTCGGGGTGCCGGTGGGGCACTTCGGGAGGGCGCCGGACACCTGCTGCCACCTCTGCCCTGTGCTGCCCCCTTCCTTGTGGGCTCTGGGGGGACACGAGCCCCCCGTTAGGTGACAGTCCTCAGAGCCAGCTGGAGGGGCTGTCCCCGCATTTGTACCCCGTTCCCCAAAGCTCCCCATGCTGCCCCGTCCCCAGAGCAGAAATGGCTCCTTCCCAGGTGAGACACAAACCCCACGGGGTACACCCAGCTCACCCCGATGCTCCCAGGCCTCCAGCTGTGCCCCCAGCGCTCCTGTGTCCCCCCTCTGCCACCCCCCAGGGCCCTGGCACTCACTGGCATTCCTGGGGAGCCCATCCCCGATGCTGACCGTAAGGGTTTTGCCTCCAGCTTTGAGGGCGGCCACGTCGCCCTGTCCTCTGACGAAGGTGACGTTGCGGGTGCCACCGCCGCCCCAGCCCTCCTTCTTCACCCGAAACTGTAGTCTGGGGGCGAGAGGAGCCGTGAGGCCGCGGGGACAGACCCTGTCCTGCTTTGTCCCCTCTCCTGGCTGCCATCCTTACGTGTCCTTGAAGGAGAGGGGCAGCTTGGAGCGCGTGAGCTCCTCGAAGCGCTTGCACAGGAGGCTGATCAGCTCCGTCTTGAAGATGGACTCCAGGAAATTGTCGGCGCCGTTCTCGTGCAGGATGAAGAAGTCGTCCTGCCTGGTGCTGGGGGACGTGGGGGTGTCAGTGGGGGGCAATGCCAGTGCCAGCTGGGCTGGGGGGGAACTGGGGACCCTGCTGGGCTTGGGTCCAACCCGAGGAAATTTGGGGGTGATTTAACTGGAAAACTGCACGACATCCAAAGCCCCATCTGCAAAGCACCCTGTGGGGAACCTCCTCCTCAGGGCTGGATGCCCCCCATGGGTGAGGGACTGGGGAGCACCAGGGCGTGGAGAGGCTGCTGGAGGCGAGAGGGGATGCCCAGCCATGGGGACCCCCGTGCAGAGCCCGTGGTGAGGGACACACCTCAGCGAGACGCCGCTCACCGCCTGCAGCTCCACCTTCTTCTTGAGCACCTCCTTGATCTGCCCCTTCTCAGGCCCCTTCTTCACCTTCTCCCGCCCGATCAGGTAGAAGTACTTGGGGGTAAGGATGAAATCCCGCTTGATGGGCTGGGAAAGGGCAGGAGAGGGGGGTGAGGGGGGTTCTCTGGGTGGCACGAGCCCCACACACACACATCCCACCCAAGGGAAGCCACCAGGAGCTGCGGCTTGGCCGGTCCCAGCCCCAGGGTGTCCGTGTACCTTGAACCTCCGGTCGTATTTGGTGATGGAGTCGGCGAAGTCGATGCGCTCCCTCTTGGCCAGGAACTGGCGCAGCTCCGGCCGCTCCTCCATGCCCAGGTAATCGCCCACGAAATTCCTGTTGATGCTGTTCCTCCTCCTCTCTTTGAAGTTGTAGAGGATGCTGGCGGCTGGAGGGACCCCGAAGAGGGGCAGGTTGGACAGGGCTCTGTGCTGGTGGCTCAGAGCCCCCCGAACCACCCGTGGGAGCTGTCACAGGGATCGTGGTGGCAAGGAGTGGGGCTTGTTTTATGCCACGGGAGGGATCCCAGCTGCTTGAGCTTGGCTGGCTTTGAAACCCACTAATTGCCTTCAAAAAACCTCGTGCTGTGGGAAGGAGGGATGGACCCAGCTGCTTTCTGGGTTTTCCTCCTTGATTTTTCACTGCTTGCTTGGGAAAACCCATGATGGGGTCAGGCAGGGACCAGTGGCTTGTCCCACCCTTCTGCCAGCACTGACTCCCAAATACTCCCCTCCATCCCTTTACAGGCCATGAAATGCAGAGTGAGACAGCACAAGGATCTGTTTCTGTCCTGTGACCCCTCCCAGGGCTGGAAACAGGAACAGGAAATCTGTGCTCTCCTTTCAGAGTGGGAAAAGGCTCCCAACACCTCATGGGCTGGTTCCTCCATCACCCAGTCACCATTAGTGCCATGATCAGGAGGCAGGCTGCTGCTCTGGCAGCTGAACTGTCCCACTGAAGGGCACCCTAAAAGGGCTCTGGGGTGTCCCTCTCCCTGTCCTTACCCTCCTCTCTCATCTGCTCGTATTTGCGGATGGCGATGTGCCGGCGCCAGGCCTTCTGGATCACCCGGGCGAAGCCGTCGAATTTCCTCTCCCGCATCTCCTCGAGGAGGAAGAGCTGGGAGGGAGAGGCAGTGCTGAGCCAGGACACCCCAAACGCTCCCCAGTGACGCCCAGCCACGGGCAGTGTCCCCAGGGGGGTCAGGGCCACCCACCGACTCGGGGTTCTTGACGAACACCTTGCTCCGGCCCATCTGGTACTGGTCTGGGTCCATGTTGACGGAGCGCAGGAGGTGCTGCACCCCTTGGCGCTCGTCCCCGCGCCACGACGGCCATGTCTCGGGGGTGAGGATGGCGTAGCTGTGGGGAGAAACCGGGGTTACAGAACCCCACAATAGTTTGGGTTGGAAGGGACTTTAAAGCCCATCTTGTTCCAAACCCCTGCCATGGCAGGGACACCTTCCACTGTCCCAGGCTGCTCCAAGCCCCGTCCAGCCTGGCCTTGGGCACTGCCAGGGATCCAGGGGCAGCCACAGCTGCTCTGGGCACCCTGTGCCAGGGCCTCCCCACCCTCCCAGGGAACAATTCCTTCCCAATATCCCATCCAGCCCTGCCCTCTGGCACTGGGAAGCCATTCCCTGTGTCCTGTCCCTCCATCCCTTGTCCCCAGTCCCTCTCCAGCTCTCCTGGAGCCCCTTTAGGCCCTGCAAGGGGCTCTGAGCTCTCCCTGGAGCCTTCTCCTCTCCAGGTTGAACACCCCCAGCTCTCTTAACCTGTGAAGCTTTTCCAGGGCCTCCCCACCCTCACAGGGAGGAATTCCCTCCTGACAAGGTGCTGTGGGTCCCAGCTGGGCTGTGGGACCTGCCAGCCCCATCCCAGGGGCCGCTCACCGTTGCAGGAACTTGTGGAAGAGGCGGCGGTAGGCGAACCCTGCCCGGCGCACCCGGATGTTCTCCTTCAGCCCCAGGTACTCGACCTGGTGCTTCACCCTGTGGAGCAGGGAGGGACAATGTGGGACAACAGGGCACCAAAGAGGGGACCTAAAGGTGCTCCTAAAGAGGGCAGTGTGTCCCCACACGCTCCTTGTGCTCCCCAAGTCTGTGGACAGCTCAGAGGGACCAGCCCAGGGCTGCAGTTTTTGGAGGAAAGCTGGTCCTGGGCACGTCTCCCTGCCCAGGGTCCCGTTCCCTGGGCTCTGTGGGCTCCCTGTTACCTGCTCTCCTCCCAGTCCCGCGGTTTCTTGGTCTCGTTGGGTTTGATGCAGCGGATGTAGTGTGGGGTGCACTTCATGAGCGTGTTCACCAGGTCGTTGGCCTGTTTCTGGTGCAAGGATCGACCTCTGTAGCATCAAAGGGGGCGGTGGGAGCACAGCACAGCCCCTGCCACTGCCCCAGAGAAGCTGCTGCTCTGCAGCCCGTGGCACACACCTTGATTTTGGAGCCCGCGGTGGTCGGTCGTCCCTTTTTGTCAGAATCAAGTTTTTCTGGGAAAAGCATCCGGATGAAACCGCTGGAATGGAGGTGACAGTCCCCAGGTGAGAGCTGCCAGGGTCCCCAGGCTCAGCACAGCCTGAGCTGAGGCCAGCTCCAGCTCTGCCTTCTGCTGCTGGGAAATCCTGGACTGTGGCGCTGAGTCCCTCCTCCCTGACCACCCCCAGGAGCAGGAGCAGAGCTGGTGGATGATCCCACTGGTGCATGATCCCACTGGTGGATGATCCCACTCTGCTCAGCTCTGGGATGTCCCCCGTGCCCATGGGGCGATGCAGGACTGAGCACCCCAAGCTGCGATGCCCACAAAGGCAGGACCAGCCTTTAAACTCTGGATGTTGAGGACTCTGCCCCATGCCCCAGCCCTTTTGGGGTGCCCCAGGACCCCAGCACTGCCGGACTCACTATTCACTGCTCTGCATGAGCTCGATCAGGTCGGTGAAAAGCACGTCCCGGTTGCGCTCGCAGAAGCCATTCACATCGTAGGACACCTGGGGACACGAGGGGACCTCAGCTGTGGTGGCCGGGGCTGTGGGGTGCAGGCTGTGGGGTTTGGGGTGCCCTGCCCACCTTGCCGGCGTAGTGGTGGATGATAAAGCCCGAGCTCCAGCTGTTGAAGTGCTCGTGGGTGCCCACGGCCGCCTGCAGCTTCTGCAGCAGGGTCTGGTCAGCGCCCTCGCCCGTGGCGTGCATGGTGGCACACACGTCATCCAGGACACTCATGATCCCGGGAGGGTTCTGGGACAGGGACAGGGAAACCGTGGGTGTGGCAGGGCCCAGTCCTGCACCTGGGCACTGCTGCTTCGTGCTGAGCCACGGCTTAGAGCTGGTGCTCTCCCTCAGGTGCTGGCAGTGTCCAAGTCCAGGCTGGCTGGGGCTGGGAGCACCCTGGGACAGTGGAAAGTGTCCCTGCCATGGCAGCGGTGGCACTGGATGGGCTTTAAGGTTCTTGCTAACCCAAACCAGTCTGGGATTCTCTGCTCCTTGGCAGGACTGGTTTCAGCGCCCACCCAGCCCCTGTCCCTGGGTGCCTCTGCTCCCCAAAATCCTCCCCGGCAGAGGGGGCCCCACTCACCAGCTTGTTCTCTATCAGGTCACACACCACCTTGTTGTTGAAGTACTGGATCTGCGTCCACTTGATCCCCTCCTGCACATATTCCTCCTGGGGAGCACAGGGAGAGCGGGGTGGGCCCCGAGCCCCGGGGATCTGCTGCAGACCCCCTGCTCCAGCTGTGCTTCCGGGGGGAACGGGGGTGCAGGAATTGGGGTACAGGAACTGGGGTACAAGAATTGGGGTGCAGGAATTGGGGTGCAGGAACTGGGGTGCAGGAATTGGGGTACAGGAATTGGGGTGCCAGAATTGGGGTGCTGGCACAGCCCCCCAGCCCCCAGCCCAGCCCCCCTGTACCTGCTCTGCCTTCAGGGTGAGCTCGATGAAGATCTGCTGCAGCTTCTCGTTCACAAAGTTAATGCAGAATTGCTCAAAGCCATTTTTCTGCATGAACAATGGAAGAGAAGATGGTGCTGAGTTGTCTTCTGCTCCTCTGGCTCATTGGGGGGACCCCAACCAGCAGTGCTTGGGTGCCACTCCAGGGACCCTTCTCAGGGCCACCTGCTCCAGGTGCTGTCCTTGCTGTGGGAGCAGGGCAGGACATTCCCAGCTGGGCTCCTCCAGCCCAGCCACACACACCTGGAATATCTCGAAGCCATAGATGTCCAGCACCCCGATGCTGTACTCCTCGTACGGCTTCTGCATCGCCCGGTTGATGGACTGCGGGGACAGAGGGGGCAAGGTGGGTGCAGGGCGGTGGGATTGGCTGGATCCTGGAGCAGGGGGTCACCATCCCCTCTCAGGCCCACACACCTCCACGAGGAAGTCGAAGACGCGGGCGTAGAGCCCCTTGGCCAGCGCGTCGCGGGTGTAGGCCGCCTGCTCCACGTTGAGGGTGACGGTGATGGACTCGGAGCGGCCGCCCCACTTGCTGTCCATTTTCCTGCTGGTGACCTTCTCGTTGAGGCGCTCCTGGTCGACCCCCAGCAGGTAGGCAGGGAAGGCCAGGGCTGGGCAGAGCGGGGCTGGTCAGGGCTGTGTCCTCCCCACCCGGCTCTGGCCGTGGTTGAAACCCTCAGCCCCATCCAAGTGTGAAGGACAGCAGTGGGACAATGACTGGGGATGTGGGATGGGTCCTTCCTCTCCCAAAGTGACACCTGCCATCTGTCCCCTGAATTAAGCTCTGGCTCAGCCATTTGCTCGCTGCCTTGATGCCTTGGGATTTAGCTTTCATATTTTTCAAATTCTGCATTCCCAGTGTGTAACTCTGCAGTGTCCTGCAGCCTGGGAGCTGCTGCTCTCTCATGCTGAGACAGACAGAACAAAGCCTCTCCAGGCTGCTCTCCAAGGACACCCAGCCCGGCCTAGGCCCAAAATGTGTAACCCAGCATCTTGAGAAGGGGGGCAAGCTGAGGGGAAATTCCATCATTAGCTAAAGTTTAATTGGTGAAATTGGGTTGAGATGCAAATGGACCAAAGCTGTAAAAGTGTGAAGAACTCGTGACTCGGGGTCCATCTTGGGTGCAGCCTTTGGCCTGCCCAGGGTGTGCCTCTGAAGGCCTTTCAGATAAATATCCACCTTTATTCCCTTACTCCTGTCCAGTCTCTGTTTCTAGGTTGGCCTCTTTAGCCATCAGCCTCAGTTTCCCCATGTCTAACATGAGGAATGTGCTGCTGCTGCCTCCCTCCTCTGCCAGGGGATTTGTGACACAGCCACAGAATCACAGAATGAACCAGGTTGGAAAAGACCTTTGAGATCATGAAGTCCAACCTATGACCCAACACCTCCTCAACTAAACCACAGCACTAAGTGCCACGTCCAGGCTTTTTTTAAACACCTCCAGGGACGGTGACTCCATCACCTCCTTAGGCACACGATTCCAGTTTGCTGCTCATTCCCGAGGGTCCCCAGCTGTCCCCTGGAGCCACTTGGCTACTCACAGTCAGCGTTCTCCACCCGGGCGTAGTTGCCCTCCTCCCTGAAGCTGATGTTGCCCAGGTGCAGGATCCCTGCCACGATCTGCAGCACCAGCTGCTGGTCCTCACCGCGGATGCCGATGACCTGCATGGCGTTCTGGGGGTGCAGGGACCCCGTGAGCCCGGCCCCAGAGCCTTTGGGGACTCCCCAGAAGCTTTGGGGACTCCTCTCCCTCCTGGGCACTCACCATGGTCTCATGGAAGTCGCTGCGGTCATCTGTGCCCTCCACCTGGTAGGTGTCTGTCTGGTTCAGGTAGAAGTAATAATCTGGGCTCATGATGCCCAAATTCTGCCGCTGCTCTTGGGACGCCCCTTGGATGAGCTGGGAGGGGACAGGGGCTGTGGTCACTCAGCTCCTGGTCCCCCCCCTGCAGCCCGGTGGCTCGAGGCCACCCCCATACCTGATAGTAGATGTGGAAATTCCTCTCGCACTCGTTCTGGCTCACCACACGCGACTTCTCCAGCAGGAAGTTGGAGATCTTGCCCCCGTCGGGTTCTCCGCCCCGGCTGAACTGGATCTCAAAGTATTTTCCCTGCTTGGGCACAGATCCCGCTCAGAGCCGTGGCCCTGGCTGGGGGAATCCCTCATTCCTCATTCCTCATTCCTCATTCCTCATTCCTCATTCCTCATTCCTCATTCCTCATTCCTCATTCTCCCCAACCCCTTCCCCACCACATTTTTTGGGATGCTGGGATGTGCAACCCCTGGCTGAAGACTTTATGGTTCATGTAGAGACCTCATCGCTCCCTCAGCTGCCCCAAAGGATGTTGGAGCCAGGTGGGGTCAGTCTCTTCTCCCAGACAACAGGACAACAGGACAAGAGGAAATGGCCTCATGTTGCCCCAGGGGAGATTTAGATTGGATATGAGGAAAAAATCCTCATGGAAAGAGTGATCAGGCACTGGAACAGACTGTGGGGGAGTCCCCATCCCTGGAGGGATTTAAAAGCCATGAGGATGTGGCACTTGGGGACGTGGCCCAGTGGGGCCTTGGCAGCGTTGGGGGAATGGTTGGACTGGATCTTAAAAGTCAGCTTTCCTGATGCCATGATGATTTTTTGCTTTTTCTTTTATACCCCTCTTATACACCTTTTTGTATAGCTTTTATGTACCCTTCGTGCTTTTAGCCTACATACTTGTAATTTCTTAGGTTTGATAACATAGCTGAGACGCGATGTTCCGCTAAGCCAAGAGACCAAACACCCTGAAGGTCCTGCAGCTGGGGGTCAGAAAGCCCCAGACACCAAGGTCCTCTCCAGAACACATTCTGTAAACTGAGATAGGCCCATCCAGGGGGGGACTCTTTGGAATGGGGGGTTCATTCGAGCCTCTGATTGGGGAGTCTCTGATATTTGCTAATTTGCAAAGCCTTAATTGTTTCGTGTGTGGGCATTTTCGGTGTTATGTTTTCTTGGCGCATTCCATCCGGGCCGAGAGAGCACCTTAAGGATCCTTAGAATAAATACTGAGGTAAACCCCCTTCTCCCTCTTAACTGTGTTTGGCTCTGATTTTAAGACCAGGGAAAGGCACTTTCCAACGCAGCCGGGTCAGTGACTGTGCTGCAGCGCTGCCCCCTGCACCCGCCCTGGCACTCACGAAGCGGCTGGAGTTGTTGTTCCGGACGGTTTTGGCATTTCCAAAGGCCTCCAGGAGCGGGTTGGACTGCAGGATGATGTCCTTCACGTGCTGGGGACAGAGCAGGGGAGGGCTGAGCACAGCTGTGTCCCACTCCAGGCCTGGGGACACACCGGGGGCTTTGTGTCCCCGGTCCTGGGGTGGCTGCTCCGTGTGCCACCGTCAGCTGGGGGGGTTGGGGGTCAGGGTGGAGGGGAGCGGCTGGGAGGTGAAGCCATGGGTGGCAGGGGGGACACCAGACCTACCTGGACCTTGTCCCCACCCCCAGACACTTTGGAGATGTAGCCCATGATGTATTTTGCTGCCACCGTTTTCCCGGCTCCGCTTTCTCCGCTGCGCAAACGCCAGAGCAGAGGAGAGGTGAAATGGGTGGGGCCCACCAGAGCCACCCATCCTGGGGGCTTTGGGGTGGGCCCTGGATCGGGACCAGAGGATGACAGCGAGTTTTGGGGGCTGTGGCCACCCCCCTTGGACGGGGCTGCCCAGGGGTATCTGTGAGCAGAGCGTGGCTCGGTGAGCTGCTCCAGGCGAGGTTGGATTTCTTGTCACCGGATTTAGAGTGGGAGGAGGGAGACTTGGGAGGCTCAGAGGGAAGTGTCCAGCCTTGCCCCACATCCTGAGCATTTCCCTTGCAACACTGCCCCGGAGAGCTGCATTGCACAAGGCTCCAGCCCTGCCTCGTGGCCCAGCGGGTCCCTCCAGACACCCCAGAGCCCAGGAGCCACCACTCTTCAGCCACCTCTTAGCTGGGAAACGCCTGGGCTGGGGAGAAGGGGTGGTGGGGACTGTCCCCAGGGGCAGTGACACCCCAGCTGTGCCCCAGTGTCCCCCAGTACCTGATGATGACGCACTGGTTCTCCCCGTCGATCAGCATGTTCCGGTACATGTTGTCAGTCAGGGCGTAGATGTGAGGGGGATTTTCATACTGGGCCTGACCAGGGGACAGGGACAGCGGGGCTGAGCACAGAGCAGCCCCTGCCCCCCTCTCCAAACCCCCTGTGATTCCCCCACAGGGAACCTGACCCTAAACAAGGGACAGGGACAGCGGGGCTGGGCACAGAGCAGCCCCCAGCTCCCCAAATCCCCTTAACTGCCCACAGGGGAACCTGACCCTAAACAAGGGACAGGGACAGCGGGGCTGAGCACAGAGCAGCCCCTGCTCCCCTCCCCAAACCCCCTGTGATTCCCCCACAGGGGAACCAGCCTCTTCGTACTGACCCTAAACAAGGGACAGGGACAGCGGGGCTGGGCACAGAGCAGCCCCCAGCTCCCCAAATCCCCCTCACTCTGCCCATGTGGGAATCAGCCTCTTCCCACAAACACCAGCTCATCAGCAGCGTGTCTGGTGTTTTCTAACCCTCGCCTCCTCCTTGGGAAGCTCGCTGGGGCAGAGCCGCTCCGGCTGCATTTTACCATGTTTGGGTTGCTTTAATGTGCATTTCTGAGCTGAATTTCCCAGGAATGTGGATTTGCTGCTGGGTCTCTTGTTGGGAGCACTGACCCCTGCAGCAGCCAGGGGGCTGTGGAGGATGGGGACCCTCAGGGGATGCCCCTTGGGGTTTTGCACTGAATTAACCCCAAATTGCCCCCGGCAGCCTCACCGCGCCCTGGTACAGCTCGATCTCGCGGTCGGTGAAATACGGCATCTGCTTGAAGGGGTTCACGGAGATCAGCACGGGCCCGATGTAGGTCTGGGCAGCGGGTCAAGGGCCGTGTGTCCCGTCCCACGTCCCCTCTTCCCACTGCCCGATCCCATCCCGGAGGGCAGGGAGGCGGGTATGGGGTCCCTGGCACCCTCTGGGAGCTGCACCAGGAATGCCACGAGGGTTTCCAGCTGGGCACAGGCAGCGCTGCTCTGCTGCCCTGACTTGGGGCACTCTCAGCGCTTCCTCGGGCCCGGAGTGTCCCCTGCAGAGCGCTGGCTGCAGGAGCATCCCCTCAGCTCCCTGGCCTGGCTCAGGATCGGCTCCAAAAGCTTCCCCAGCATCCCGGAACTTCCTGGAATCCACCCTCTGCTCACGCTCCATTTGCGGCTTTCCCAGCAGGAGCCCATCCTGGTTTTACACCGAGGGAAACTGAGGCACGGAGAGGAGAGGAACTGCGGCTCCCGCCTGTCCCTGCCCAGCAG
>VWZT01015836.1:0-38779 GCA_013397055.1 Pachycephala philippinensis
GTTCAGATTGCTCTTTCCTCCTCCTTCCTCCTGCCAGGAGAAAGGTGCCAACATTGAGCTGCCACTGCTGAGCAATGAGGTCAAGATAGAAACTGATTTATAAAGGATAATTTCAAATAATATCAGGTACAGGGATGCCAGCAAAAGGATGGATGCAGGAGCAGAAGGAAGAATTCACACAGAAGAAAAAGTTGGGAAAAATGTGTGTTACTGTGATTATGTTCAACTCAGGAGAGGAACATCAGGAATCACAATCCAGGAGCATTATTGCTGGGAATACTGAGCAGCACTGGGCAGTAGCATTGAACAGAAGAACAGTTCAGCTGTTTGAAGGTAAATTTGTCTTTTCATGGAGTAATAAATAACTTTAAAATGCTTTGTTGATATACTTTAAATAATTTCTTCTTTAAAAACCAGTTACAGTATCAACGATGGCTGTTATTATCATACATGCTAAGATTAATTTAAGAATTAACCCAGTTATAAAGATGAAAATTGATGTTTTATTTGTACAGCTACATAACATTTTCCATTATTAACACTTTTATTGATTGAGAAAATACACGAAACCAGGTGGTTTACTATTAAATGGGCCTCCCGCAGCACCTAGATTTAAAACTAAAGAAAAGGAAAACACAAAGGAAAAAAAGCCCAAACAACTTAGGGTAGATTTCTGGTGGATAGCTCCTACTTCTTGCCCAAAGCATTACCTGAATGGCGAATGTCCCCAGGACAATAGTGCAAAAAATGGGATTTCTGAAGATGCCGTCGAAGACGTTCCTCTCGCCGTGGATTTTGCGGGCGTTGATCTCGTTGAAGAGCTGCATCATGACGAAGGTGTTGAAGATGATGGTGTAGTGCTCGGAAGGAGGAGAGTGAAGCGGGGCGTTCCTCCCACTGTCAATCTTAAACATTTTCTCACCTGGGCGAAAGGCAAAAAGAAAAGTTCCCACTAGAATGAATCAAACCGATTTCTAAACCCCTGTTTTCTTTAGCCTGTTGCCCTCTCTGCTCTGCTTTACCACCTTTCTAGGGAAAACTTTTCTTGCACCAGTGAGCAAAACACATCTCAAATTTCTCAGAAAGAAGATTTTCAAACGATGACTCCTATCTAACAACTCTATACCTCCACAACATTGTCAGTCTTACTCTTATCTACCCCACAGGAATTATTGTAAGCACTCAATTCTCTCTGATGTAACAAACCCTTAAGGTCATTCCCAGTGGGTCTGCAATTTTCTACAGTGGTTAGAAGCCACCCCTCTTCAGCAGGTTTTATCCATTTACTAATCCAGTAACTTCTGCCAAGCATTGAAGGATATCAGTGATAAAAACCACAGACATTCGTGGGTTTAAATAGATTTTGGGTTGATCAGCAGCAGGCACTGCTGTTTATTTTGGTAATTTGGCTTTCATTCATAGATCTGACCAATAAAAAAGCAAGATACAACCCGTGATGAGTAACAAAAAATGTGGTGAGTTTTGAAAAGATAAGGTTAAGACTTTTTTTTTTTATGCCACAGCCTGACAGGAGCAGACAGTGAATTCTGGATTTCTGATGTGCCTGATGTCTCAGAGACATTTATTGTATGTTCAAACACAGTGTATTTCTAAAAGAAAAGAAAATAAAAACTTGATGTACTGGTCTCTGCAGAAACCTACTACAAAAGAAAGGAAGTATTATTTGATCAAAATAGAAATAATTCTCATTAATTTGAAATTTAATTATGGAACTACTGAGTTTAGGACACCCTGTCACTGCAAAGCTGAGCCTCGTGGAGTTTAGAAAAGAAAAGAATATTTCCAAGGGTTATCAGAAGATTGTCTGGGCTGTGTCCTTCAAACTATGCAGGAGTTTTCCAAAGACACACAGGACCAGTTGGAACAGGGGGGAAAAAGCCTGGTTTGCTTTTCATCTGGCTCAGTATAAAATATTTTAAACCGTAAACCTCATCAAAAAGCCATTATAACTTCCCATAAAGTTCACAGAAGTTCTTGTTCCAAGATTCATATCACGTGAATTACCAAGATTTCTTCACCTGTTTTAGAGAATCTGAAATTCCAATTCCCTAATGCAGACATTCTCAAAATTCCCTGTAAATCTAACAATTTAAGAGATCACCTCTCTTCAGAAACCTGGAAATTCTTTTGGTTTAAGTAACTCCATTGTGAACAGACCATCTCCTCCTCTGAGCATCCCAAATAAACTGCCAGATGGTCATAAAGTGGAAAGGACTTTCACAATGGAGCTCAAAAACCTCCTAAAAATCATAAATTTACATTTGCAGCTTATCTGGAAGCCTGTATATACAGAAAAAAAATCTGAAAGACAACACAGGCAATTTAACAGCGACGACAAAATGACAAGAAGACTGCCCAAATGAAAAAATCACCAGTCCTCTGAGAGGGTTCAGTTATTATTGTGGAGCAACAGAATCTATTATTAGCTCCTACAATTCCCTGCAGCAAGAAACATTTCTCCTCCTTCCCTCCCCTCTCCAAAATACAACCTATAAAAAGCATCCGTTGCCGGCAAGGCCTGAAGAAGAATCCAGTAATCCAACAAATTAGTCTTTTTGCCCCCTTTTAATATCCATTCCAGAAATTAAATGTCAAAGCAGAGTGTTATTTGTATCACTTAATACTGATTACTTGCTTTCCATACTACTTAAGATCAACATTATTTCTGGACTGTGGACAACACTCTGCTCTCGCCTCTCCAGCTCTTGGTAAAATGGATCTTGATTTTTATTGTGGTTTGTTTTGTGGGGTTTTTTTAAATCTGTTTTTACATCCCTGCTCACGATGACAAGTCTCACAACGAAAATTCAGTGTAGAAGCAGCAGGGTGGATACTCCTATTACGACATAACCTTCTGTACTGTGTTTTGATATAAACTTTCACCTTCTCTGCTCTGCTTTACCACCTTTCTAGGGAAAACTTTTCTTGCACCAGTGAGCAAAACACAGCTCAAATTTCTGAGAAAGAAGATTTTCAAACGATGACTCCTATCTAACAACTCTATACCTCCACAACGTTGTCAGTCTTACTCTTATCTACCCCACAGGAATTATTGTAAGCACTCAATTCTCTCTGATGTAACAAACCCTTAAGGTCATTCCCAGTGGGTCTGCAATTTTCTACATTGGTTAGAAGCCACCTCTCTTCAGCAGGTTTTACCCATTTTTTATATTTTGTGAGGGGCAAAACCTGTATTTTGTGAGGGGCAAAATCTGTATTTTGTGAGAGGCAAAACCTGTATTTTGTGAGGGGAAAAAAGCTCGATGGGGCCATTCCCAAGGTAACAATATACGGAAAGTGACTTCAACACGACATCTGCCGCCTTTCCCATCCCATTAATCAGCGGGATAACGAAGGCAGACAATAAACGTGCGTTAATTCGTTACATTTAAAGCATTTCGACATTTTGGCTGCTGAGCACCGAGTCTGGCCGAGCTCCTCACCGACAAAGAGCAGGGTGAAGATGAGGGTGAGCTGGTAGACGGCGTGGCCCAGGATGTTCTTCATCATGGTGCGGGAGATGAGGGGCTTGTTGCGGCCGTAGGGTTTGCGCAGCAGCAGCGCCTCGGTCGGCGGCTCCGTGGCCAGCGCCAGCGAGGCGAACGTGTCCATGATCAGGTTCACCCACAGCATCTGCACGGCTTTCAGAGGAGAGTCCTGTGGGGAAACATCGGGAAGGTTTGTGTTGGGTTACTCTATGTGGTGATAGAGAGATAAGTCCGGTAAGGCGGAGAGAGAGCCTCTTTCCTGGGCCCAGAGGTGACCCTGGGACTGGATCCAGGTCACCGGAGATGAGCAGAGAGAGGATTGTGGTTTGTGGACAAGGCTGGACCTGTAAAGCATGATGATTGTAGTTTGTGACCTTCTAGGGTATTGTTTACCTGTTACCCTAATAGGCAATGTCTGTGCACTACCCCAGGTGCTAAGGGGACACTGTGCTAAACATCTTTCCTGTTTATATGATGTTATATCCTGTTGTGTGTGGATATTTAGGGGATTTGGACTGTGCAATAAAGGACTTTGCACTTCCAGCCTCTGTGCGGAGTTATTGCCCACACGTGAACACTGCAGTTTGTATTTCCTTGGAAAAGCCTCGCTGGGGGTTCATTTTTCCCATGGGGCTGAGCTACCGGGAACCTTCTTCCATTCCTTCTGCAGGACCAGGAGAACAATGATCTGAGCAAAGAGAAGTGATCTTCCTGCAGGCATTTAAATCAGGACCATTTGCAACCACAAAACTCATGTAAAGTGTAACAGGAACTCTTTATAACACCTATTGCAAAGCTCTCCGTTGCTTCATGCATCATGCTTGAATTTTCAGCTGACTTTAAGACAACTAGATAATCCAAATTTCTTTCTTGGAAGAAAAATATATTAGAACAATTTTGAAAGTAACATTTCCTTTTTTACCATAACCTACCCATCTTTTCTTTTTTTTTTTCCCAGAGAGAGCTTGAAATTATTAAAAATTTATGGAACAATTACGGAAACGTCTTGACACATTATACTTAAGACCTTTAACAGTAGTGACATGATGAAAAAAAAAAAGCCTGATATTTTTATTAAAAAATTAAACTATATCAAACGTGCAAAAGCAAAACAATCTATTTTACTAGTTAAAGGAAAGCACATTTGGAACTATGGAAATGGAATGAAAAACCCCAAATATTGGTATTTGATGCAGGCTGTAGTTTTTGAAGCAGCTCTCCAGTCACTAGAAGGAGCTCTTTCCTCACACAATCCCTCCCAATTTCCTCACACAGAAATAAAGTCTGTGGTCGTAATACAGAGGACTTTAGGTCATGTTTAAAAACCCCAAAATTAACTAAATAAAGCAAGCTAACACAGATCTCAGGAGAACACTGGACAACTCTTACGAGGTTTTGATGTGTAACTTACTGGGGCAGCTGGAAGGGGAGAGAGATGCTTCGAGGAGCCAGGGGAGGAAAAACAAACAGGGATCTTTTTTGTAACAACCTCCTGTGCCTTTAGACTCTGTATAAAACAGGCAGCATTAGCAAGGTCTGCTTCCTGCTCCAAACAGACTGTTTTTACGAGGAAAAAAGAATCACCAAAGTAATAAGGCATCAACATGACAAATCTCATCGTGAAATTGAGTTACTCTGCAGTGTGAGAGCTGCAAGAGGGAGCACTATTTTTATGTATTTCATTACCGTGGTGCTGCAGCAGCAAAGGAAAAAAAAATGTAGAGGACAGGATACAAATCAAAACAAAGCCAACAAAACTCCCTGAGAACTCTGCCCTTTTCTTCAAAGGGTTAAATGTTCATTTTTAATGAAGTACCTTAAAAGAACAAGGGCCAGCATGCATTCAGTATCCCAAGGACTTAGAGAAAATAAGGGTAAGTACTTTGGTCTCTTGTGCATCTGGTTTAGATTCCAACTCTCCCTTGAGATAAATTATTTCCTCTTAAAAACACATTTTTAATGCATTTACACAGATTTTGATGCATTTCAATTATTAAAGAAAAAAACCAAAACAACAAACTTTTGGCTTATTCAAAGGGATGGAGAAAAGCAACCTCCTGTTTCTAAGTCTTACAGGTTGGGTTCATCATGGCCAGGAGGCCAATTAGCATTAATAGATTCTTGACCTCTTGGTTATGGGTTGCATTAACTGGGCTTATCTGGAGAGCTCAGCACACTCATTTGAAATGCAGCTGCAGAAACAGGAAATGTCTTTGTCCTTGGAGGTGGCTAAAAAACTAGAAGTGGTCAGGACAAACTTCATCCCAAATCCAGACTCATTCATTTTTATTACTACTAATGGCTCCAACAAAGAGAGCACTTGCAGTAAAAGCAGTTTGTGGCTGGGGCTCACAGACCCTCCATGGGACACAGGGAAAAAGGAAAACATCTTTTCTGCTGGAGAATTTAATTTGTCATGTTTTCGCCTGTCTCATTAATAAGTTTGAGAAACATTCTCTGCTTTGATCTGTTACAATAACTCAGTTTCCACTTCACGCACTGAATTCTCTGCCGATAAAAACCAAATTTCCCTGCTACATTTCACAGATAGAGTCAGAGATTATTCAGGTGTCTATCAGGGCCTGCCATATTCCCAGCAGAACGGAAAGGCAGATTATTTCAGTCTCTAAATCACACAACTGTAATTGGCAGTCATCAGTTTTGGCAACAACACGTTCTCACCATTTCACACTGCCAATCACCTTGGGTGGCTGTGGTGCCCCTAATAATTATCTATTATTGGCAGTGCTACACTGCTCACTCAAGTGTGAGAGCTCATTCGAGGCTGAAGCCAAAACATTAAATACACATTAGTCTGGGCAGGCAGTGGAATGAAATTTCCACTGCAGCTCTATCTGATTTCTGGTTAGTTGGTGGAAACTGAGGAAAATACACATCAGCTAAGGAGCTTAGGCTTCCACTGCAGATTTGAGTCACGTGTGCAAGTGGGATGCAAATCAACCTTCTTTTCACTGTGTTTTAGCCACGAACTGACCAGCCAATAATTCTTAATTCCTTCTCTGAAAACTTTGGGGATGTGAACCACCCAAAATCACCACTTATTCATCAAATTCCTTTCCACTTGACCTTGGAATAGGTTAGCCTTGGCCTAGAGGTAAAAGGAAAATGTCCCTTAAATCAAGTGATGTTACACTTCATCTTGGAAACACTTAAAAGTACAAATCGCCAAAGGCTGGAAATAAACTACAAATCTTTTGTGACATGCAGAGCCTCACAAATTTTAGAGCTTGTTACTTTTGATTTAGATGACAAGCTGCAAGGGAACAAAAAGGTATTTCCAGCCTTACCTCTTTACTTCTGTTTGTCACAGAACACATTCAGGGATTCATAAAAATGAGTGCTTTTGGGAGGTTACCTTTCTATACATTAATGCAAAAAAATGTATATATCACTGTGCTGCTAAATCACCCTGTCGGCTAATTGTATGGAAGTGGCATCCTCAATTCCATTTGCGTGCCTCTAAGCCTTGCCAAAACAAAGCTAAACAGTACAGACTTTGATTTTATATTACAGCTTTTTCAAGTTTGCCAGTGCTATTATTTTAGAATTTGCCAAGTACAGTTCTGCAGTAAAACATTATAACCACGTAAATTACTGCCTTATACATGTAAGTATAGATCATCCTCATTTTTTTGAACAAGATCTGTAAAAACAATCAGTGATTCATGCAGCAGTTCATTGCTACAGTGCCTTTTAATTAACATTTAATTTTCCAAACATAATGTCCTATGGAGTCACTGTTTTCAGCTCCTAATGTCTGCTGAAACATTAAGTCTCTCTCAAAGAGCAAGAATAATAATTTGAATGTAAAATGTTAAAACACAGCCTTTGTCTTCCCTTTCTTCAGCGGAACCTTTTTGGAGAGTTACAATTGCCTCAACAGTTGGAGCCCCAGAGCCAATCTGGCATGGAGAGAAACCCACTTGCTTTATGGCTCCAGTAAAAAACTGTTTCCATTTGACTGAGCTGCGTTTTAAAATCTTCATTTCGTCCATACCCAGATCACTTTGAACAGCTCCAAACACAATGAGCTGATATCCTCTGGGTGCTGTGGGTTTGCTGGGGACAGGAAGAGGGATGAGCCCATACAGAGCTCCATAGGGCACCCAGAGACGTGGAGCAGTGACTCACAAGAATCGTAGGCAGAGCTCCAAAGAACCACCCTCACTGAATCAATCAGGGGCTCTGCAGAACTGTTATTCAGAGAATGAAGTCAGAATATAAAAAGTTTGTAACTCATAAATCCACTGGAAAAACAAATGATGGGTTTAAGCAGAAGAGAAAGGACGATTCCACACAAACCGGTCAAGACCACCCCACCCTGATCACACTAGAAGTGTGCCCTGGGCACCACAGGGAAGGCAGCAAGAGGGAGCTGAATTGGATTAATTAAAAAAAAGGTGAACGAGCCCAGCTCAGCTGCACCGAGCCACACAAACCTCTCTGGGAGTAACCAGAGGTGCTCACTCCTGCGGGGTCTGTGCACACAAAGACAGAGAGCTAAAACACCCCTGCACCCCAGGCTGAGGGCTCCTGACTCAGCTCCTCACCAGAGACTTCTCCGAGCTCTGTTTTGCTGCGTGACCCAGATCTCAGAGCGCCTTACGTAATTACAGCCTCACGACACGCGAGTTCATTATTCGCTGAAAATTCAGATCTCGTGGCTTACAGATTGAGCTGCTGTAAACTGAAACAGGGCCCCGTGTAAGTGAGATCCCTCGGAGGGGCAGCTCTGGCAGCAGCTGCACTAAGCTTGTCAGCAGGTGACACTGGAGCTGTAATTCTTGTGCTGCTTAGAATATGATTGCTGTCACCTTAACATGACTTCGTGCTGGGAGCCAGGGGAGACGAGAGAAACAACCATTTGCACTGGTCCTGTGCATAATAACTTCTCTGACAGCCCACTGCTTGTTCTTTATAAGCTTTATCTGACACTGGAGCAGTGCAGAGGGTCACAGACATTTTGTACACGTAAGAAGACCAGGACAAAATAGAAATCGTGGATATGGTAGATACTCTCTAACAGCAGCATCTTCTTGAAGCAGGCATTGCGTAGATAAAAAATAAAATGGTATTTGCCTAAAATTAACAGAATGAAACTAAACAGCAGCTCCCTGAAGTGGAATTGGCAAGGACTCTCACTTTATTAATCTATTTGATGAAAAAAGCAGCAGATTGTTAGAATGACCACTAACGGTCCCAGGTTCTGCCTGATGTTTTTCTTAAGCCTCTCCATGGGCCTCCTGAGGCGTTCTGGACCAAACAAATCATCTCCTTCCTGCGTGGGCAATGCACTCTCTGGGTGCCCGTTGGAGGGCTGGCTTCACTCCCACCAGTGCTCACACAGTTATTAATTAATTCATTAATACAGAATTGCTGTGGTTTCACTTAGAGTCCTGCAGGGAGATGACCACATCCTTGTATTTACATGTACACCAGAGCAACTGCAGGATCAAGACTGAATAAAATTAAGCCCATTAAGTTGCAAAGCACAAGCCAAGTGTTAAAAAAGATTAGTCCGAGCAAAGATTTAATTATCTTTGTCCTTCCTTTAAGCACAAACCAAGAAGAGTAGATGAGTGTAGAGGCGGCTTCATCCTGAAGCATCCCAGTGTTTTGTGCTGGTTCCAGACTGCAGAACAGATTATTTGAGAGGTGGCACGAGGAAGAACAGAACAAATGTTATTACCTACAGACAATTTTTCTCATTCTAGATATGCTGAAATGTCACCAAAAGGACAGCCTGTGTAATGTCCGTTAACCTGAATATTCATGATGGACTGAAATTATATTCTGTGTGTCAGAGAAAGCCAAACTGACCACCCAAATCAAAGGAAAACTCAGTCCAGTGTGGACTTCCTTCATGTTCATTTTGAAGGTCACAGGAACTGTGCTGCCTTTTGGAAACTACTGATTTTAGCTCTGTTTGTTAAGGACTAAAACATTTTAATCAAAATCTTTCAGTTCTGCAGATGTGGATGCACATGTGTGCACCTAGACTGTTGTGGGCAAGATTTTTTTTGGTAGAGTCCTGCATTTTGTGCTGGAGCTATTTTCATAGCAACCAGAGGGTACAGCATGTTCCCAAGTGCAATTTTTAGTAAATCTTTCGAGCCAAACAGAATGTCCTTTGGCTGGCTGGAGTCAAAGCCTAACATAATAATGTGCATTTGTGAGGCAAAATCCTTCCTGAATGAGACAGAACCGGGAGCAGCTCGAGATTAGCCACAGTCAGGCTGAGTGTAAACAATGGCAAAGGACAGAACTGCTGCCCTTCTGCTTCCATTTCCTCCTCAGCTTCTTCCACACCTCTCCTTTGGGTTTGCACCTTCACTGCCAAATTGGGGAATTGCACAAGAATCTGCTCGTAAAGCGTTCCAGGAGGTGTCCTCTAAAACCTGTGAGCAGGGACAACGGGCCCAGGGATGACCTCTGGGGCAAGAGAAATGCACTGCGCCTGATCCAAATCCTTTGAGAAGCCAAGGGAATGATTCAAAGGATGAAAAAAGCTCCAGAATTAAAAAAGGAAATGTATTTGATAATGCACTTCACATGCACTTAGACTTGATTTAAAATAGTCCTTGCACTGATCCAGCAATGTTTAACCTCTTCAGGAATAAAAAATTTTTCGGTTTACAACCAGAATGAGTTTCCCTTCATGTTTTCACAAAACAGCTGAAGAAATTCTGGGCATTGACCAAGAAATTTCATCTTAAACAAACGTTCATAGTCAGACACTGATTGTCAGTAAAACAGGGTCTTAAAAGAAGCACTGGCCGAAGGGATGGCTGTGTCACCAACCTGTTCTCAGCACCTTGCTCTCTCTGTGGTTTTGTACCACTCGTAAAAACCTCCCAGAGTTTTACTTCTTGTTCTTGTGCCACCAGCATCACTTCACAGCTGGACATTTTCTCAACACACTTGAAAATATTTCCAAAGGGAAATTCATCCAACTTTTCTGCAGCACCACGAATTTCATCCCTCAGCACAGGCTCAGTGGTGACAACAAGGGACCTCCAAGGCCTCTGAAAGTCAGCCAGGGCGTAGGAGAAGTTTGACCTCATGGGTTTGTTAAGGGTTTCTGGTTGCAAGGATCAATTCCATGATTCCAGTGTAAGTTTAGCCTGGAGCAGAGCTGATGACTTATTCATTGCTTTGCTCAGGTGTGCCTGGGCTGAAATGTACCTGCTGAAACAGGTATGGGCATCTGGGTGATGCACCACGAGGGAAGCATCAGCTTTCCCACCCTGCATCCCAACCCAGGGAGGCATTTTGTGGCAGCATCTGTCTGCAGCATCTAAAATATACATTATTTTAGGGAGTGACAGCACCAAAAACCACATTTTGTTATTTTCTCATTAAAACAAGAACCTTCCGCTGTACTACATAGATCTTGTTTACTCTCTAGAGGAAAAAAAATAATTTTATTGCCCAAAAAATAATTTTATTGCCCAAATTATAATTGGAGAAAAAAAACTTCTTTGCTTTGAGGTATGCTTTTTGTAAATGACCTGGACATGTTGCACGTGCACCAGGATTGCAATGAGGGATTAATGGAGTGGAAGAAAGAGAGGTCTAAGTCTAACTTTTTGTGTCATTTAATTGGTTTGTCACCTGCATCTGGAATTAAAAAGAACTGCCTGAAAGCAATAAAATCATTTTATCAGTCAAAAAGATTGGGATTACTAAAAATATATATTTATTAGTGAGTATATTCTGAGAGGAAAAGGCAAATTCACATAACCTGCTCCTTCTCCCAGTCCATGATGTTTTCTGTCTGACCATCACAGGCTCAGGCATGGCAACACTGAGGGACGCAAAAATGAGCAGCTCCTAAAAAAAGTGAGTTACTTTGGGAAAAAGATGGATTAATCCTGATGCCTAAAGAGGCCAACCTCGAAACAGAGACTGGACAGGAGGAAGGGAATAAAGGTGGATATTTATTTGAAAGGCCTTCAGAGGCACACCCTGGGCAGGCCAGAGGCTGCACCCAAGATGGACCCCGAGTCACGAGTTCTTCACACTTTTATAGCTTTGCTCCATTTGCATCTCAACCCAATTTCACCAATTAAACTTTAGCTAATGATGGAATTTCCCATCAGCTTGCCCCCCTTCTCAAGATGCTGGGTTACACATTTTGGGCCTAGGCCGGGCTGGGTGTCCTTGGAGAGCAGCCTGGAGAGGCTTTGTTCTGTCTGTCTCAGCATGAGAGAGCAGCAGCTCACAAGCTACAGGACACTGCAGAGTTACACACTGGGAATGCAGGATTTGAAACATATAAAAGCTAAAACCTAAGGCATCAATCCAGCCTGACGTCAGCAGCTCTTTAACCCTCAGCAGCCTGATCCTTGGAACGATCAGGAGAATTTCCAAAAGTTTGCTGCGTGCCAAGCAGGAACCAAATGCAAGGCCCCATCCACTGGGAGCAATTGGATCCCAGCAGGATCCTGGAGGATCCCAGCAGATCCCAGCAGGATCCCAGCAGGAATTTCTCACCTGGGTGATGCAGGCGCCAGTGAAAGCCACGATGACGGCCACGATGTTGACGGTGAGCTGGAACTGCAGGAACTTGGAGATGCTGTCGTAGACGTTGCGGCCCCACATGACGGCCTTGACGATGCTGCTGAAGTTGTCGTCCGTCAGGATGATGTCCGAGGCCTCCTTGGCCACGTCCGTGCCAGCGATGCCCTGGGGAGAGGGGTTGGGAGTGAGATTCCCTGCTAGACACCACAAATCCTCATACTCAAAGCCCGCAGTGGCTGCCAAGCACATTCTGGTTTTTATATTTCCTGGAATTTCACTAATTCGGCCTGCTTTCGAAGTGAATTAGGCTGCAGAAATGGAGTTTACAGAGAGCAGAGGAATTCAAGTGGTGATGGCTCTGAGTGTTTTGAGTTATCAGCTTAACAGCTGCTGATCATCTGAGTTATTTTTGTCATTGATGATGTTTTATTGATATACATGAACAGAACTGGCAACAAAAATGAGAATTATGTGTCTTAATATATAGTGAGAGTACACAAGGAAGACACCTTTGCAATTAGTGGTGGATTTTACCACAGCAAAAGAGAACTCCAGCGTGAAGAAAAAGTTCATTTTCCAGGATTCTGCATAAACCCAATAATTAATTAGGCAAAATCCTGAAGAAGCATCAAAACATGCAATGCCAGTGAATCCAAGTGAACTAAAGGATTCTGAGGCAACATAATTTACTCCCACCAGTATATTCCTTCACTGACAAGTAAAAACTAAGCAACTTCACATTTAATGAATGGAAAACCCCTCGCAGCAAATTCATAATGGCACAAACATCAAGATGATACCATTGCAAAGCCAACATCAGCTTTTTTAAGTGCTGGTCCATCGTTGGTTCCATCCCCAGTCACAGCCACCACCTGCCTCTGTTCCACCTGTGTGCTGTCAATAATACCTGCAAAAAATGGATAGATGGGTGTGATTACAGACAGTTATGGGCAATAATTAGCGAGATAAAACGTCCCTGTGAAAAAGCAGGGTCTGTATGATACAGATTGGATAACACCACACAGTTTTACAGAGATTAAAAAGGCAGATCTCTAAGGAAAATAACGATGAAAGCTGTGGCAGCACCACCATCCACTACTAAACATCACCATTAGGATTTACATGGCAAGTTCTGATCCTGCATCATCAACACATCAACAAAACCTGCACAGGCTTCAAAGGGAATGAGAGCAGCTCATGATGTTCTTTTGGCAGATTCCTGCTATTTAAAGTTTTGTGTCACAGCCCAGCTCTGATCAAACATCAATGGAAAGGATTTGCCAAAAACTTAAGTTCATGCTTAGGGCTCTCCTAAACTGGGTCCCAGCTGTAATATCAGCTTTACTAGGAGGCCTTCTTAACCGAAAGATAACAAAAATCATTGATGAATTTTATTCAGTTGGAGCATTTCAACAGCCACATTCAATTCTGCCAAACAATGATTAAGGAGATATAAAGTAACTCTTTAAATTCTGGAACCAAGCATTTTAATAAATAGATATAATAAAATAATTTCTACTTTCATTTTGAGATCATTTGAGGTAAGAAAAACAAAAGCACTTCTCATTTGGTGAATCAAGTTTTTCACACAACAAGGCTGCAGGGAATTATTTTCCACTTATGCAGATAGGGAAAGTCAGGAAAAGAATGAAGAAATTTTCTAAAGCTAAAGAAGGTTTTTAGTAGGATGCAGATCATTCACCACTCATGTTTCTATTTCTGTGTCAGGATCCATTTGAATATGAGTCCAGAACATAGGACTGTTGTGTAGGATACAAAAACACCTTTCCATATTGATGACTTTGGGGGGAAAATGACAGAATTCCTTTTGCTAACACATTTTGCACAAAGTCATAACCTCCAAAAACAATTATCCAAACCTACCCAGTCTGAAAAGCTTTCACTCTGCTCTGAAAAAAAAAAAAATCCCTCCCCTATCAGATAACCAAGCAGAAATAGGAAATTGCAGATTACAGAGCAATAGCTGCCTCTTGGCGAGGTTCAGGCTTATCAGGCACCAGAAGATTGCAGTGCCCCGTGCAAGCAGTTAGTGCCCTGTATTTTTCAGACTTATGAAAATGAGAAAAAAGCCCTGTTCACTTTCCACTGGCAGTGGGATCTCAGATAAATGGCACATTACTCTGATAAGATCTTACAATTAGAGCTTCCAGTTTGTTGGGGTGATTTGCCTTTGGTATTGCTAAATAAACAGGAACATCATCTGCCACCACTGTTAAAAGCATTTACTTGGTCTTCCCTTCTTGTTATTAACACATCCTTTGATGTTAAATTAATAGTTTCAGCTTCTGAAAAAAAAAGTCATTAAAACCTCTGGCTCATTAAGGTATTAACTGCTCCAAAGAGGTCGATAGTATCTGCTCACAACTGGGTTCCAAGTGGGAGCACAACCCAAATCAAGCTGAAGAGGCTCGAACAAATGATCTCCTAACAGAGATAAATGGATATAAATAGTGACTGTGTTGATGACTGTGCCACCAACTGCCCTCCACCAGCCAATTCCTGCGTGCTGCCAAGTCATTCACAAGGTTTAGCAGTCATTCACAAGGTTCAGGAGACACTTTTATCCCCAAAAACACAAACTGTGCAGCCAGGATGAGCCCAACACCACCCAGAGCACAGAGCTGCATCAACAGCAGCCGTGAAACACCAGACACAAAAAGGTCTCAGGTATCATCAGCATCTGAGCCCCAGACCTTCCCTGAGTGCCCACTGGGAGTTCCACTGGAAATACATGGAATTGTGGGGATGGATTTCAGTGCTACCCACGGAAGAGAGAAGGACTTTGCAAGACTCCCATCTGTACATCAGGCAAATTTCTAAAATGGAGCAGCAGCGATTATTTGGGATTCAGAGGATTTATCACAGCTCTGCTGACTCTCCCTGACTTCTGCCTGCTCCTTTTAACCTGTTCCTCCTCCCTGCTTCCTCACATTGCTGAATGTTTCCCTTCTTTCCAGCTTGTGCCTCCTTCCAAACACATTTAGGGTTTGTTTTTCATATTCTTTTAGTGGCTGGGATAAGGTTTCACCTCAAGGATTTTCTTCGGTACTGAGAAGTGTGCCGAGACAAAATTCACAGTGTGAGGAGACCAAAGAGAAGAAGGATGCCCAGGAAGGGCTCTCCTTCTGCAGTCCTGAGCTGTGGGGATCAGCCTCTGGTGTGATCAGGGAAAAATGGGACTGAGGGCTGCCAGTAAAGAGAACATCCCCTGGCCTTTGCACTCAGTCCAAGTGGCTAAAAAGTAGCTTCAATATTAATTAGTCCTGTCTAACAACCAGGAAATTCCTTCCTACTATACAGCTTTACTCCAGCTGAATGCTTACATACAGGATTTTAATAAAAACGGGTTTTCGTGGGGAATTCTTCAACCCTCAGCAAAGCTTCCTGCCAGAACAGCCTTTGCTCTTTCATTGGCCTCTTCCCTCATCTGGAGCTGTTTGGCCATGAATTCCTTCTGTCAGAAAGAATTTCATCCAACAGCCCCAAGAGCACACCTAGAGCAGAACACGACAGTGTGTTCCACACTGGGATCCCGCTGATGTGGCAGGAATTTGGGATGGAAATTTGGGCAGGAATTTGTCCTGCAGCTTGCATAAGACACGAGTTTCTCAGAGCAAGCAGCTCGTGTCAGATGAGGGCAAAGATCGTGTTTAAAACAACCACGCAGAGCTGTCAAGAGGGGCTCTAAACACATAAGCTCGCTATAAAAAGTACAAAATACAAGGTACGAAACTGAAATTTATCCTACATCTCCCACCTAATGCTAAGCAAGCATTAAATCAAATCCACTCAGGATAATAACTTAGGGAATATTAACCAGCAACGTCTCTCCTGCACCCGTGGCTCGGCTCAAACCCATCACACCCAGCCCCAGGTTCTCCCTTTGTCACAGGACAAACGCTGCTCTATTTAAACAATCCTCCCTGGCATTGTCTAAAAATCAGTAAGAAACTCCTGGGAGAAAAAAAATCCTGGTTTAGAGATTTCTTTCTGTCTCAACTGCTTAAAACAGGCAGGAAAAACCCAGCTCCAGCTGAGCACTTGAGAGCTGAAGCCCAGTTCAGGTGTTAGAGGCAGCAAAGCTGATCCTGCCACAGGCTCACCAAGATTTGTGTTTCTTTGAGAAGTTAAACATAGGTACAGCCATGTATTTTCATAAACACATCCTCTTCAGGCTATTTTTAATATTTCAGGCTAGTTTTTAATACTTCCAAACTTTTGGAAGCTCCCTGTTAATGTAACAAGAATTTGCAAAGTCTGTCTGAAGGAGAAAACTCAAATTTATTTGAGTTACATGCTTAGGTACATGCCTGGATAGAGATTGAAAGGTTAATATAAAATTAATATAAAATGTTCTATATGGCATTACAGACAGCACTGGGAATTAAGTGAATAGTCCTCCCCGAAGTTCAGGATATCAATTAATACAATTTTCTGTATTTTTATTTTTCTACCCAGTCTCGTGGCTTTCCACGTTAATGAGGTTATGAACATACTACCATCCCATGCAATAATAGTTGAAATATTTTAGTAATTAAGGGTAATTATTGAAAATATTTTCTTCTTTAAAATTCCCTTTCTGCTTGATAACAAATTAGCCCTACATGAGAATAGTTGTTTTTAATATCACAAAAAAAAAAAAAAAAATTCTGGTCTAATTTAAATATATTGGAAGGCACAGCTTCTTTAATTGGTAAAGTAAGTATTTCTTTGATCTTTTCTATACCTTCTGATGATAATTCCCATCAGTGCTAAACAGTTATTTCCCACAGTGTTTTTAAAAGATAAACTGACAATTTTGAATTATGTCAGTGGTAGCACTGCAACCTCACATCAGTATAAATGATATGATTTTACTTGTTATATTTTGAAATAGAGTAAAAAAAAATCAAATAATACCAACAGGTGTCTTAAAATCCATCCCAAATTTTATTTCAGTGGGACTGAGATTTTTGTACTAAAGCAGTTTGTGATGATAAAATGCTCTGATGGGCGTTTTTCCAATCTACCTCTACTTCAAAGCCATAAATATTTGAAAGCAAGTGTCTGCCCAGGCTGAAATGCTGAACCATGCCTTTCTCTGGTCCCTGAGCAGTAGTAAAAACAAAAGTGAAAAATAAAAATGATCCTTTTGCTGGGTGGGATTGGGCTATGTTAAGGAGAAAAAAATATTCCCTCCAGCAGCTGTATGTCATTAAAAATTAAATATAAAAAAAGTTTATTTTCTGATGTGTGTTTTTAGCCTAGAGCAGATAGACTACATCAAAGGGGAGAAAATCCTCTCAATCCCTCAAGTGTCTGAGAAAAACATAACATTTTAACAAGAGGCCCAAAACTAGTGAACATTTAAATAGTTTCTTGTAACTTTTAATGGCCCTTGGAGTATTACCAGCCAAAAAATTCCATCATGATTTCCACAGCCTTGTTCTTGAACTTTGTTAAGATACTTAATTGCTCTCTTGACCTTGCCACGTCTCTAAAACATTAATTGTGCTGCTTGAATGGGGCATTCAGTAGGAGTAAACATCTTTTGGGCTGTCAAAGTGCGTGTGCTACAAACCACCACCAATTTGTTGCTCCTTTTTTCTCCACCTCTCTATCGATTTCAATTTCCCTGGCAAAGGTTTCCTTCTCCTCTTGAGGGAAAATCCTGACTGATTCAGACGAGCGCTCCCGAGGGACTTGGGTAATCCACTTAATGAAACACAAATTGTTGTGTTTCTGACACAAATCAGCTGTGGGGCTGTACAGGGGCTGTTCTGAGAGCTGGGACGGGATTTGAGATGTGCTGGGGAGAGGAGGAGACTTCAGCTGACCTTGTGCAGGTCCAACACTAAGCCGTGGAGATAAAAATGCTCTCCAAACCTTTCCAATCCTGAAAAAAACCCCTGCTGGAAAACTCTTTTGGAGCACAACTCCCCCAGATTTGTATATTATTTATAAATTACACACAGGTACTACCATAATAATAAACTATGTACATTATAAGACATATATGGAAAATGGTGGAATGGAGATGATACATTTTGTGTCCAGCTGCCCCATCCACCACCATGCCAGAATTCCCTGGAATGATCCCTGTTTCCACCTGGTCTCAAGCCCAAAGGACTCAAATGATCCAATTTTTGAATTTGCAATGGAATTTTTGCTCTGAAGTCATTTAGGCACTTTTAAAAATTGCATGATGCTCAAAAGCCTTTGGAATCAGCCATGTATGGAATCACAGCAATGGAACCTAAAGGATTTCCTCCCTAAATGTGGATTATTATTGCAGTAGTCAACCAGCTGAAAACTTGTAACTGATCAGCTGGATCTTAGCCTGAACTTTAGCTGCTCCAGTTGCTAAAAGGGGCTCTCCAGACTTTCTAGGGCCTTAGCAAAATATTCCAGCTCTTTCTTCATCAGGAAGCCATGAAACAGCCATCTGCTGATGGGGCTTCCACCTGAGCACGGCCAAAAATGAGGTTATTCCTGCTCAGAAACTGCCTGATTCCATCAGCCTTTTAGTGTGAGCTTCAAAGTCAACAGAATAAGATGTCAAGTCATCAAAAGAAAAAGAAAACTGCAAACCAATCCCTCTTTTATGGGAGAATTCCACCTGCAGACAGTGGGGTGAGAGAATTTTGTTTGTAGGGTGCAGTTCCTATAGGACAGACTAAAAACACAGAAATCTAAAGGAAGCCAACGCAAATCACACAATTAAATGAGCCTGTAGGAAAAACGGAATTGGCTGAAAATCCCCATCTCCACTGGGCAGCTTCCAGCTCCACCACCCCAATAACTGCTATTGTGACATTTTTTTCTCTTGAAAAACTCCTTAAAATAATCGTGGGAGAACAGATGCACTGGAGTGACTGGATTCACTCTTAATGAGACTGCTCTTGTTTTCATCATAAAGGGGCGTTAGGCAAAGGCAACAAAATCTGTGACCTCTCTTGTTTATATGTTACATTTCTCAACAATATTTTCTTTCTGCCCACCAAATGCACATTTTCCCTTCCCAGCTCGAGCCTCATTGCAATTAAAAGTCACAAGGCAAATATGAGATTGCCTACATCCACTTGCCAGACATCTTACTGGTATTTCTCTTATTCCTGCCAAAGAGTTTCCTATTATTTTCCATCTCGAGGCTGAGGTCAAACACGAACACAAGAGTGCAAGAAAACTTCCTCATGTGGTGTAGAGATGTGCAGCTAAAGATGACAACTCAGGTGGATTTGTAACAGTGAAATCAAGGCAGATGATGCTTCAACACCTTTGACATTGATTTCCAGCCCCACAAAGGCATTTTGCACCCACCTTTCACCAGGGTGTGTTTGTCCGTGGGGGAAGAACGAGCGAGCACCCGGAGCTTTGGCCAGATTTTGTCAATCCGCTCCTGCTCGATCTGCAGGGGGGGAACACAAATAAAGAACCCAAACAGTAAAACCACTGGCTTGTGATGAGCAAAATTTATGTCACTGTGTCAGAAAATTCACCTCACTACCCAAACATGCAGCTTTTCTCCAAAAGCACAGGGAAATTCCAGCAGCCATCGATGCTGCAAGTGAAGACAAGGCCATTACTAGCAGGGTTCATCTGCTGGCTAAATCAGGTAAATTTTTCCACAGTACCTAACCAGCCTTTCTTATCATCTTTATGGATAATTCCACCCAAAATCAGCACTCCAGATAAAGGACAGTGGAGTCTCTCCAAGCTGATCAAACCTGTTTACAAGTTTGTTGTTCTACTCCACACGAGAACCCAAACCCTTCATTTAGCACCAATAATGCCAAGATTTTCTTGTGTAGCAACAGGAACAAAGCCAAACCTGTTGCATTAATTAACTTTCCCAGGATTCCATCCATCAATGCAAGGAGCAAACGACCGTGTCCACTCATTTATGATGGACTCGAAGAGCCAGCATAGATTTTACTTTGTTAGAGCTGTGTGTGAGCTCCATCTTTGATGAGGAGTTAAAAATCTTCCAAAGGATAGATTTTCTTTTATGCAAATCATTGATGTGAGTACATCAGATAAAGTGGAATAAATTAAAGAAATGAGAGGAGCTGGTTCTCAGTACAGATTGCATTTTTAGGAGCAAAATTGCTGTTGAGTTCCTTCTCCTCCTTGCCATAAACCTGCTTTAATAGGCTTAGACTGAGTTCTTGTGGAGCAGTGCAGCGGTTCTAAAAACTGCAGAATCAGGCCAGCACTAAACTGATCCTGGAAGAGTAAAAACTGGAATTCCACTGCTGTTTTGAACTGCAAAAACTTAGCGGGAGAAAAAAGCAGGGATTTTTCCAAGCGGCCTTTACTGATCTGAGGCGCACAGGCACGATCTGAGGCAGGAGAATATTTCAGTGCTTTCAGTGGGTTTTATTCACCTCTCCCTTCTCGTTCCGGATCCTCCTGTTGAACTCCTTCCCCTCGAGGCAGAGGAAGTCCTCTCCCGGGTGGATGATGCCACACTTGATGGCGATGGCACGCGCAGTGTTGATGTTGTCCCCGGTGACCATGCGCACGGTGATCCCGGCTCGCTGGCACTTCCGGATGGCTTCTGGCACCTGCAAGGGCAAGGCAAGGGCACTGAGAGCTCCTGGATCAGAAAGAAAACACAATGCAGGTGTTCCCATCCCGAAAAAATTCAGGCTAAGAAATTCCTGAAGCAGAAAGAGGAATCAGACATGGTTTTCTGTTACCCGACTGTTGTGGAGTTTGGGGTTACACCACGGGCAAGGCAAATCTTGCATCAAGAAGCACAAAAATAATCTTTTAGGTCAGTTCCCTAAATTTTCTCCTGGCTTGAATAAAAATGAGTGCTCTGCAGCTTTTTTGACCTTTAACAAGCTGAACATAACTACTCAACACATGGAAATAGGAATGAAGAACGCAGGAAATGACTGAACTTCTGATCCAAACCTCCCTTTCAACAAGATTATTTTAAAAGTTGTTGTGATTTAGCACTACTTAGTTCATGCTTATCCACAGGTGGAATTCTTAAACACAGGAGTTTAAAATTAGTATTTTATGTATTTCAGAATCATAAAAATGAAGCCTGACATTATTTATGCCTTTTTCTGCATGAGACAAATTTCTGCTGCCCAGGACATGTATCAAGGAGAGAGAATTCCAGGTGTAACAGGGGCTGTGAGATTAATGTAGGGGCTCTATTCTGGCTTGGCATCATACACAGATTATTTAAAAAAAAAAAAAACACGAAAGATTTGTGGACTTAAAAGATTGATTCCTAATAATTAAATAAAGCTCTTTTAATACATCTACTTGAGTATATGAAGCCTATAGAAAGGTTCCATGCCTATGGCTCAATTTCAGATGGGGAAAAAATTCTGTTCCCTTAAACAGAATTATCCTAATTAATGATAATTTCTAAGTAAATATCACTAACCAATTAATTCAGCCTCATCACATTTTTGCATTATTTTGCATTATTATTATTATTATGAAAGCATTATTTTTTCAAGAGAAAAATAGTAATATTATTTGATGTGGAAAGATAAAGGATGTGTTTAACATGTCCAGAATAGCCTCGATGTTGTTCTTCAGCACAGCACCACTTCTCTGAATTTCATTTTTACCTACAAGAGTCTAAGAGCAGCCCTGGATTCATCACGAAGACAGAAGCCCTTCACAGAGCTACAGGGAAGTGAACTGCCTTATTCAGAAGATGGCAACGCACAATTATTAAAAAATATTTTAAAAACCCCACAGCTGTTTAAGAAAAGGTATCAAAATGGATATTACTGCCTATATTCGGTGCACCTTGCTGATCACAACCTCCAGCACAGATTTAAATGTGTTGTGGAACTCAATGCCAATTTGAGTGGGTTCATCTCATCCATTAGTGCAGAAAACATGAAGAAAAGGAGACACCATCTCCAACATTACACTGTTAGTTTCATGTATTTCTAGATATTTTCATTTCCTCTGTAGCCACAAGTAAGGGACACTGCTGAGGGCATCTGTGTGACAACATAAATCTGAGCCAGTGTGGAAAATCCTGGGCTTTGTTGGGGTTAGGAAGGCTCTGGGACTGCCTAAAAACCCTAAACCCCTACACCACACCACAGATAATGGTTCTCCCAACCTGGGAATAATTTCACACCATGTTTGTGTATATTTATTAAAGGCATTGTGGAGTTCCGGTTTTCCAAAATGCCTCCCTAAACTCAGTGAGGACCAGAGCAGCACTTTTCCAAGGTTTCCCAGGATAACCCCTGCACCCTCAGAGTGTGTCCACAGGACGTGCTGTCTGCAGAAGGATTCTGTCCATACAGATCACAAAATCAAGGGCAGAATTCAGGGACAGAGCTTTATCTTCCCATTTTCTCACCTCTAACTGAGATTGTGCACCCTGGAGAAATCATTTAGACTGAAGCCTTTTAGTGATATGAAATAGGTTTCTGTAGGGGAAGGTGCGATCAGGTTAAATCTGTTCCTTAAGCAAATGACCCCTGATCACCCCAGTTTCCACATTAATAATCCTTCCTAGATCCCATTTGTCAACTGGAAATGCCTTCGGTACCCACTGGTGACCCTCATGCATAGGACAGGGCAGATTTAGATGGAAATCTGGAAAACCAGCCCAGTGGATGGACCATGAAGGAGAAAAATAAATTACAGTGCAAGCAGCAAAGAAGGGTTATTGCCATGAAGTGCCAGTCCCATTAAACGAGGTCAGGGGAGGACAGCCCCAGTTGCAAACACATCTCAAACTCACATCTCACTGGAGAAATCATTCTGTTTTCCTCTCCTGTCATTTTCTGGACAGCTGGTGGGTGGTATCTGATTTAATACTGTGTACAGTAATTACAGTTAAAATATTGTTCATATTTTTTTTATTGCTGTAAGGGAGAAAGAGTGTTGGCAGACTGAGTGGGCAGAGGAAGCAGATATTTTCCATCAGTTTTGCAGAGCTTGAGTACACATTTCACAATTTTTTGGTTTATTTTCCCTCTGCAAAGCAAAACTTCCAATGCAAGCCCGCATGCACAAAGTCTCCAATGCAGGAATATCTTCCCCAATCAGGTGACAAATAAATAGGAAATATTTGGAAGGGATTTACGTTCATCTCCCAGAAATAACAGACTGGAGGCGTTTTTTGGCAAATCAGTGTGAGCCAGATCAGACTCATTAAAATCAAGCCAGAAAGAGTGTCAGGATCAACAGAGAATCTCTGCAGGAGAAGGGCATCACTCTGTTTGTTCTCTTCCTGGGTATTTATCAAAGAAAAATAAAAAACACACCCACAAAATATAAATATCAAGCAAGTAGCTCAGTGCTTGCTAAATCCAGCAGCTGCTGATGCTTAGCTGGTGTCTGAATTAACCTGGGAACATGGAAAAGCCATGGGTGTCCATGGTAGGCATTCCAGAGAAAACTGGACAGTTGCTGGACATCAGTGTTAAATAATTCATGCAAATTGGGTTTTTTTAGTGTATGGGGGGAGATGTGAGTGCCAGAAAGCTCCCAGAATATCCCAAGAATATCCCTGGAACAGGGCAGCAAGAGCCCTCGACTGCTGGTGTTCCCAAGTGGAATCACTCCATGGATGCACACAGAATCTCCCTGCCCAATTTCCACGGGACAGCTCCAACAACGTCTCAGGGAAAAGGAAAATCCTGAGCCTTCCCCAGGAAACACGGGAATGTCATTGAAGGGAAGCTGAAGGCTGCCAGGATGGGGACATTGTTTTATTGGGATTACCTGATCTATCACTTCCATCAGAATAAATCCTGACACCCATGAATACTGAGAAGATTGATAAAACAGCACTTTTAGTAAGAATTCTAATTTTAGTGTTCTTTTTTCCTCTACAGAAAGCACTTTGAAAATGCACAAACTCCAGTGGGGAGTCAATTTAATAAGCAGATTTCATTTTGGCAAAATATTCCCCATAGCTGCTCAACATCTTACTCTTTGCATCCACAACAGGGATTTCACAAATGTGTGTTATGATATTCCAGCCAAGTCAGATATTCCAAACCTGGAGAGTTTTCTGAACTTTATGTTTTTCTCCTGGCTTGGGGTTTATTGGTTCATTTCTTTCCCCTAAGGTACTGCGACTCCTTAAAATGTGCAGAGTAGTAATAATTTAAATATTGGTTTAAATATTTTCATGATGTTATTGCCACTTTGAAATGGTCAAAAGGGACAAGGTGGAAAAAAGCCAAAAACCAAAGTCCCAAATCCCAAACGTCCAACATTTGCTAAAATTCTGAAATTAAAAATATTTTATTGCGTGTCTTGCACTGAAGTAGAAATGTTCCTGTGTGTTCTGGTGTTAAACTACAATAAATTCCATACAATATTCCAAACAAATGTTTATTTAGAAATAAGATGTTTTCCTGCCTTCATCCCTTTGATTCTTTACACAGAAGTCAGATTTGCCCTCTATTTTTAGCAGAATTATTCACTTTTACCTCAAGCTCCCAAGAAATTATTCCCTGCAAGATAAGAGCAGTTCTCTTACAAAACACCCTCCTAACAACCACATGAAAGGAGAGTTTGCAGCTATTTTCCATAATAACTGCAAATCCCACTGCTCTCCAATCCCTCAGTCTGTCACAGCACAGGCAACCTGACTTAAAGCTGTTTTCTAACGTGGATCATGAATCAATTTTGGGAGGGGGAGAGGATTGATTCCCAGTTCCTGTGGCCGCTGACAAAATATTTCTGAAAATACCTATATTTTCTGCAAAATATTTTCTACGAAATATCCATATATGTGAGCTGGAGCATTAAAGGAACTCTGCAGACAGAACTCCTAAAGGACATTTTCCAACATTTTGAAAGCCTTGCAATGTCAGGCGTGGGGACAGATGGATTAGCAGCAAGAGACCATCTGATGACAGATAAAGTGGATGCTGTTTATCTGCTGTTTGTGGAGATAAGGAGTTTATCATACAGTTGTCACCTAAGCAAGATTTAGTTTATATTTTAACCTTCATATTGAGAAAAAAAAAAACCAATAAAATCCATTCTGAGGCAAGGCACAGGTGTGCAGTTGGTACCTGGGGTTGTGCCACGTTAGTTCCAAAGTTACCATCACCATTGCCAAGCCCTAACATGGAATTAACTATTAATTAATTATTCCATTATTTATCAAACACCAAATAGAGAGATCAGAAGTCTCTAACTCTACCCTTTGTATTTCTGTAGGAATACAATTTACAAGTGTAGTAGCAAGGATGTGCACACCTGGTACTGATTTACTCCAGTGAGTTGAGCTGAAATTTTATATATATTTGTACAAACCATGTAAGTGTGATCTCCATGATATCAGCAGCCTTTCCTTGTCCAAATACAACCTTAAAAATAAGTTTTCCTGAGTAGTCACCAGGTAAAATCTTAAGTAAAGTGGCAATTTTAACAATAAATGGCAGAACTCCAGTTTCTGTGGAAACTGCCATTATAATCACGGCAATTTTAATCACTGCACTTGTCTTCCCTACTTTCAGAGTTGCACATCACTGCACTGCTTAAAGGAAAATACTTTAACGTGTGGAAGCATTACAAAACCTCTGCTGATCATCTCAGTCCCGCAGTCCAAAAAGCCCTATATTCCTATATTTAAGTATCAGCTGACTGATAGTTGAATTTTATCACCTTAATTATTTGGCTTTCTATCAAGCAAAACCCATTTCTAAAGCTGATTTTCTGCTTCTTTGACAGAGCTAATTAAAAAAACAAGATAAAACATGTAAGGAACCTGCCATTCACGTTCAGCTCTCTGTAAGATAAAAATTGGACGTACCTCTGGCCTTACTGGGTCTTCAATGCCAACGACACAGATGCAAGTCAGGTCGGATAAGATGTCATTCTCGTTGTCCCAGTCGGGCTCGGGGCTGCTGGGGAAGTCTCTGAAAGCCACACAGATGGTTCTCAGCCCATCACAGGCCATGGGCTCAATCACCTTCTTCACCATCTCGTCCCTGTCGCGGGGCCTGAAGATCCGAGGTTCCCCGGCCGCGTTGAGGATCCTGGAACACCTGGTTTGGGGAAGGAAAAGAGAGTAAAAATTGAGTGTGCACCTGCATGACCACCAAGGTATTTCCTGTATAATTTCCTGTATATTTCCTCATTTCAGTCAATTCTTCCTTTTCTGATGGTTTTAAGTTTCTGCTGTAAATTTCCAGAAGATTCACTACCGAAATATCAGAGAGAATTCATAACTTATTACACAGACACCAAGAGCCCTTCATGCGTTATTTTCTCAATAATCAACGAGCTGACAACTTACAGTGAAATTGAGAAGTGCTTATTTTCCAAATGGGTCCAACGTAAAGAATCCATTTGTAAATTACCAAACGCAGACCCAATTCTTTGGCAGCCAGTGGTAAGAATAATACGCCAATTTCCCAGGAGCACTTAAAAAAACTAAAATAGAATAAAAGCAGCTTATGCTGCTGAAGTTTGTCATATTTCTGGTGCAGGCAGCAAATTCCAAACACCAGAATTCCCACGTATTAGTGTCAGAATGCTTTGCATTTTGGAAGAACAAGGCCACAGATCCCCTGCACTCACTTCTTGAGGACAATCTCGGAAGCTCCTTTGCTGTACATGCGGAAGCTGCCGTCCGGCAGTTTAATGACCGTGCTCATGGATTTCCTCACGGAGTTGAAGGTGTAAACTTTGTAGAGCTTCTCCTCGGGGATGAGGCTCCGGACGGGCTCGTAATCCTGCTTCAAATCCAGGACAAACCCCAAGAGACCACACTCCGTCTTATTGCCCACCTGGCGAGGCAGCCCGCCCTCTTTTTCCGGTGGCTGGAGAGAAGAAAAAGATTGGATATTAATTTCTCTAATAATAAACTGTTAGACAATTCGTGAAGTTACAGGGTCCAGTTTAAGATCTGAGCTGTGCAGCCACGAATCTTCCAATTTTTAAAAGCAAGGTAAAAATTCCATGGAGCTCCGACAGACCTGAAGCATCTCTTCACAATGAGAAACATTTCTCTAGACAATATTTCTCACATTTGGTTTTTTTTGCATTTCTTTTCTCTTAAATTAGCCATTGGCAGCTTGTGATGGTTGGGCAATCCATTAAAAAGGAATGAACTTTCCTTAGGCTCAAAACCAAGCAATTCTCACTTGTCACAAACAGAGGATTCCCTTTTCTCTCTTGCTTAGAATTACATTGGTTTGCTGATTTTCACAGTTTAAAGAGTGAGTTAAAGAAAGCTCTGTCCTTTTATTTTCCTGCCAGGCATTTTTTTTAATGTAAAAATAAATCTCCATCCAACCATAACAACAAATCTCAGTGAAAGAAATCTATAAAATAATTGTTCTATGTCTGAATGTACCCGTTTCTAGAATTACTTTAGTCTGCTGCTTCAGACAAATAAATTCTATGTATGTTAGAGAAAACGCAGTACACTGTGCAACCTCTACCAATTCTCAGTCCTTCTGAAGGAGAGAAGGAAGGACAAGGAAGACTTTAAATTCCCTTTCGACATATAAATAAACACTTCATTTACAAACTTTCTTGGAAGTGTTGTACACCCCAAACAAAATATTCCTGTGCCAAGACCCCAGACTTCAAGTGACTAATTGGACCATAAACTATGGATAACTTGCATTTTCTTATGCTCGGTAGAATTAGGAAAGTGTTCCTTAAGCAAGGGCTAAACTCCCCTTATGGGAATAAAAACAGGAAATCACCTCACAGCTTTAATTTGCACTGAAAACAGATTTTGATTTGGCTCAAGCCAAGACTCTAAGTCATCATTTTCAGTGTGAGTTCAACATTTACCTCACATTTTGCGGAATTAGGACTGCAGGACTGTATTCAGAATCCGTGTTTAATTTCACTTTAAAATCCAGTTTACTTCAGGAATGGGATTCCTAATGGATGGAATTCCCTACATTGTCCCTGACTGGGATGAGGGTTCACAAAGGGAATGATTAAAGCTGCAAATCAGTCATCCTACTGGCTCTGAATTCTTGCAACAAGTATGGCCACAAAAAGGGAAAAGGGGACCTTTTAAATAGGCATTAGTAATTAATTATTCCAGAAAACCACCGATTGAAGCTGGTTTAAAAAATGAAGGTCAGATAGATGATAACAGACTGGTCTAGAATTGAAGTAAACAAATAAATACGAATTTTTCCAAAAGAACCATCTCCCTATCAGCAGGAAGATTTATACCTGGTGACAGGTAGATTAATGTCATTTCTTTTTCAGAGAGATGCAGCTATGATGAACAACACAGAATAACCCAAAAATCTCCGTCTCAAAGAGATTTATCCTTCCAAAAAGGATTGTAACATCTTTCTTTTATGTGAACCATCATTTTTACTGACTAATATGGGTCACTCTGGTGTTGCTATGACATTTTAACATCACTCCAGGGTCACTGTAAAACACTGACATTCAGCAAAAATGCCAGCGTAATACATTAATTTTATTACCTGCTGTAACAACTTGTCCTGCTATAACCTCATTATATTGTGATGTAACTTCCCTCTGGATTCTAAAATTCACTTAAGAATCCCTAATTCAAAATGCAAGTGCTCGTAGTGAGGTGTATCTGGAATTCAGTGGAGTCAAAAACCTCAGGAGTCAAAAAATACCCTTTAAAATCCAGTTTTGTTTACATAAATAACAAAATGTTTGTTTTCCTGGCACTGCAGGCACAGAGTTCCTGAAATGTGCCAGGAACTTCAGGTTTCTCAGAGCAACAGAGGAATCAACTCCAGTGCCTGGGTAGTGATGGATGCCAGGGAAGATCCATTCCTCTGGGCATATTAAATACAGCTCTCTCTATTTTAGATCTAAATCCTCATTTATGCCTCTGCCACTGAACTCAGTGAAAATTGACACTGAATTAAATGTGAACGTGATCAGGCCACTGGAACACTCCTGGAACCCAAAGAAAGACAAAGTTTTCCATCACAGTCAGACAATCCTAGACAATAATTAATTTATAGATATGATTTCATCGTGCTCTGAAACCAATGGATAACAAGAAAATAAAAACCTACCCACATTTCTCAATACCAAAAGCTAAATCTCAGATCCCTTCCAAAATTATCTTCATTTCGACGAAAACTAGATCGCGCTCCCCTGTTCCTACAGCAGCCTAAAAATAGATCTCTTTCAGGGAACATCTTTTGAATGCAAATACGTAAGCAAGGAGGGGAAAAAAAAAAATACCCATGAAAAGAAAAGGAACAGACACTTCGGAAAGGTTTCAAAATCTAACAAGTGGCCACCTCCCTGCAGAGCAGCTGCTGTCTCCATATTCTTTGTGCGTTACATTAGGAGCAAGCATATGGTGCTGAGAGCTGGCACGGAGCGCTTCCTTCCCTGCACTGCTCAGCTCAAAATCTATATGCCAGGAGCAGCCTCCTTGCAGATTGTTCTTGACAATCCCTTGCAGAAGCTGCTGCCTCTGAAACTTCCTGCTGGGCTGGAGCTAAATTTATTTCTCGCTGAATTCTGCGCTTGGCGGCACCTGGAAAACAAGGACAGCCCGACGGGGTTACTCCGGAAGGGTTCTCTGGGAATGGCTGCGGTGACTCCTGGGAGGATGGAACCCTTGGAAGAGGGAAGAGGGAAAGGCTTTGAGCTGAGATTTACTGAGGGGAGCTCCAGCAAGGACCTTCTGCTCCCCACAAGTCACCTGCAATCTGTTCCATCACCTGCTTGCGAGGGACTGAGCCAGGATCTTCCCCCAGCCGCGACCTTTGCGAAATTTTTTTTCCAAATGTTTCTCTTGGATTATTTACCAACAACATTTCAACTGCGAGCGACTACTCACATGTCAAAGAACCCCCAGACAGATGTTTAAAAAGTCGTGGTTACAACCAGCGGATCGAAATGGGTTTCTAGGTCAAAGTACAGCTGCATTACCAAGGCTTAAAAATACCAATCCAAAGCCAGTATTGACCTGATACTGAATTTGGATTACAAAGGGAATTTTCAGAATTGTTTCACTGGCAAATAATTGACTAATAAAAGGTTTTTAAGGAGGAAGATAAAACTCTGGGCACAACTTAAAGAGGTGCTCAAACTTTTAAAATTAGATTAGGAAATAACTCCCATTTTTACCATGACTCTTTACTAAACCTCGCTTTTCTCAGTGCTCCTTCTGATGTGAGAACAGAGGACTCTGCAAGCAGATCCAAGTAATCCTTCTAAATTAAAATTTTAAGATTTCACACATTATCTGAAGTCTTAATTTGTTGTATGTAACTCTCCTCTGTTCTTACAGGTTAAACTACTCCTTTAGAATAATGATGACTGTAAGTATTTTAATTTAGTAACATAAAAAATGAGCTTTGCTAGAAAACTATATCACTATTGAGTGTTCTATTTCAACCCAGCATCACAACAAGAAAACAGAGGAAAACAAAAAATTTTTAAATTAAATTGCAAAAGATTTCCACTTCATACTCTCTTCACTCAAACAAAAGATAAAATGGACCAGGATGTGCAGGCATTTTCTCTGTATAATCAAACATGATACATGTAAAATTTAAAATAACCAAGAAGGATGAATGCTGTTCAAACCACGTGATACTTTTATTTTTAAATTCCTAATACCGTAAAAAGAAGAACTACTAAAGAACTGTGGTCCTATCAGAGATATTCCCTTGTTACATAAACAGAATCAATGTTTTAGTGTGAGACAACTAAAGCAAGATTAAAACATATTAATTTATAACCAAACGTTTCAGCTTTTTGTAGATACAGGTTTTTTCAACAGATTTCAAGCTAGAACAACAGAGATTTAGAAATGCCTGTTTATCTTGGAGAAGAGCTGCAAAATGAAAGGGGTGAGCTCTTTTTAGCCAAGGATTAAGAATCCAAAACTTTACTTAACTAAATAAAGTTTCCCATTACAAAATGGGAAACGGTTCCAGAAGCTCTGTTTGCAATAAGGCAACAGTGAAATAAATACCAGCCCTCAGCTGGTTGAGTTTGTATTTCGAATTTCTCTGGGATTTTGGTGCCAGAGCAATGGTTTAACCCCAGCTGGCAACCCGAAATGGAGTCTCTTGCTCACTACTCATCCTCCCTGGGATGGGGGTGAAAATCAGAAATTTATCAACCCCCTGGGCTGAGATAAGAAGAGTTTCCCTACAAACGCCTAGCAGCAGCTGTGCACCCTTGAAATGCTGTGAATTTATTTCCATAAGGTCTCTACGTAGGAATAAAAACCAGCTTTCTATCTGTGTAGACTCTGATCTTTGCAACCTCGAGGGCAGACCTGGAATAATATTATAATATTGGAATAATATTATGATTGATCACGTATTACTGATCACAATTTGTCCTGGCCCAGTTTGGAATTCTCAGTGGTGTTTCCATGCTGATGGTGAATAAGTTGCCTGTGTTTTACACGGATCAGGATGATTTGTGGTACCACACAGCAATTTCCCAGCTCAGAACCCTCACTGCAAGGCACAGGGCTGCTGAAATTCAGTTAAAATGAAGTCAAAAGTCAGCTTGAATTGGGGTCAGCAGAAGGGATGGGAGAAGAGCAGTTCTGAACTTGGGGCTGGTTGTGTAACCTCTGTGGTACCAGCAGACTGCAGGACTCCCACCCCGTCCTGAGCTCCCTCACTGCATTTAAAGCCCAACATTTCAAACTTTAAAGCTTTCATGGCTTTTTCTACTCTTTTGCACAGTGCTGAGTAGATTAACATAGGTGTTCCCATCCCCTTATATTTACCTGTTCATCAGAAAGTGAATTTATCTCCTTTTTACCTTCAAAAGATTAAAAATATTTCTATATTGAGCTGATACAGATCTCTCCCTTCATTTCAATTCCCAAAAATGAGAGGTCCTTAAGGACAGCGAGCTTCTGAATCCCTGACTTTGATCAGTTTGCACCATTTTTTGGGTCCAGTGATTGCACATCCACAATTTCAAAGCCCTGTGGCTCATACACTCGGGATTTGGCTCCGTCTCTTGGGAAAATGGCTCCAAAAAAATCACCTCAAGTTCTCACTATTTATTTTAGGCACCAGCAGCCACCACCAAAAGCCTCTCAAAACCAAGGCAATTTATTCCAAATCCTGGCTGACAGGTTAGGAATTGTCAGCTCATTCCACATCCAGACAACCTAAAATGAAAGCACAATGAAACACTCCCAAGGGATGCAAAATCTGAAGATTGGAATCAAAGATGTAAACAACAAGATTATTTCATAATAACAAAGTTATACATTGAGCTGTTGCTTTAGTGGCTGGTGAGGCTCCTGAATTACCCCTTCTTGAATAACCTTCATGGTTATTAAGCACATTTAAATATGAGGTCTGCCCAAACTTCCTTGGAAAAGGGTGCCAGGAATTTTTGTCTCATTCCTGTGTCAGTTGAAGAACCAGCTCATTTGTGCAGCAGCCAGAATTATGGAATTATCCAGGTACAACGGGCACAATCAGCTGGAGGATGTTCAAAGGCTTCCTGCCTCAGATTAGCTGGGATGCAGGGTAATTATTTCATTTTTGGGGAGGATAATTATTTAATGGTTTTCCCTACTATCTGAAGGCAGACCTGCCCACGATGCCCAACCTGAGGCGATGCCGTGGTACCACATCGTGCTCGAGGTGGGGACGAGTTTGGTCAGCTATAAATTGATATAAAAACAGAGCATTTCAGCATCTTGCCCGCAACTCTGGCAAGGCAATAATCCCCTGAAAAGGGGCCAGCTGGAATTATGCAATGGATCAGGGTGACATTTCCCAGCAGCAGAGCTCAGGGAGCAGCGCTGATGTGGCTCAGTGAATATGGACTCGTGCTCCTTTCAGCTCACGGAACAGGGACAGGGGAAAAGAAGGATACAGCCCATGAATTCCCCCACGAGTGATGCTGGAAGAAGGGGAAATCAGGCATGAAGAACAGACTGAGAGGCTGGTGTGACAGTCCCCACTCTCCCTCTCACTGAATCTCACCTATTTTTACATTCACGGAGAGTTTTCTAAGAAAAAACCCTTAATTTTAGTAGCAAATAATTTAATTGTCCTTTTAATTTGAAGGGTGAATTTGCTTTTGATTCGTTTAAAAGAAAAAAAGGCAAAAAAATGCTTCCACAAACATGAAAATTGTTGATTCTTCTCACTATTTTGAGATGGATATGTCTGCTTTGCACACAATCTAAAAAAAAAATGAAGAATTGCTCAGGGCTGTGTTCACTTGGGTTTTAAATATCTGCAGGGAGGGAGACTCCACAACTTCTATAAGCAACCTGTGCCAATGTTTGATCACCCTCACCACTAATTAAAACAAAAATTTCCGTTTCTTTCAGCTTCACAACCAGATAAAAAGAGGGATAGCTCTAGCAGAAGTAGTTAACAAAGCTAAATTTAACTACATTTATCTATGTAATTAATTTAATTCGGACCAGAGCAAGGCTTTTTGATTTTAAACTATGAAAAAAAAAATATTTATAAATTTTAAAAATTAAGACTATCTATTAATAAGGCCCTGCACATGTAATTTAACAATACCTATTCTAAGGAACCAAACACTGACAGAGGTGTTACATTTACACATTGCAGTTCAGCAGAAACTCCATCACCTAAAAACATGAATTATTCCATCTCCTAACCCATTTAGGTTCTCCAATTTGAACTTTTTCCTCTTGAAATAAATAGTCTACATTTCAAGATCAAAATAATTAAAACAGAAGGCTGGAAGTCTTTTAATTTAAAAAATAAAAATCATTTTGAAAAAATCTCTCCATTCCCAGTGACAATAATTCGTGGCTGAATTTAACCAGAGGTTCATTAATGCACCACACCAGAGTGCAAAGAATGGACTCTGCCTTGTTATAACACCACTGATTAATTCTTAGTTATGATTAGGATCCTCCAGCCTTGGTGTTTCAAGATGAGATTAAACTGAATTTTACTGGCACAGATTTCTTCTCCACATTTCCCCCAGAGGAATCTTGGCATATTTATTGCATTATAAGATATTATTCATCTGTATTTAGGGACCTTCCAGTTGTTACTGACCAAATCCATTCCTATACTCCCTTAAAACGTGCCATTTCGTGACAATTCAGCTCTAAATTTGGAAAATTCCCTATTCCCTTTCTAAATATGGCCACTAAAAACTTGCACTCTTGTCCTTTTCTACAGCCCCAGGGAACTGGCAATTGTTGGATTTATTCTGGTGCCATCCCAGCTTTAAGTGCAACAAGAACTGTTGACAAATAACCTATATAATCAAAGTAATTAGACACAGCAATTGTTATAAACTTACTTTAATTAACAACTAATTTACTTTAAATATAGTCTAAGTACAAGGTTTCAGTTTGAGTTTGCTGTAAATAAATGAAGAGCATTTTTCCCCCGTTACCAACACCAGCAGAACCCAGGCCAGAGTGACAAAGGGACAATTTCTAAACCAAACGGGTTAAAATTAAGAGCACATTAAAAGATTTTATTAATTTCTAGTGATTTCTTCCATATAGTTGGCAAATTGTGATGAGGAACAGCTGAGCATTTCTCATTTCAAAAGAGAAATTGCAATTAATGGCAGGGCTGTGATTGGTGCCTCCTCAATGGCACCCAGCAGCTGCTACCTTGGGTGGGATCAGTTAAACTCAGGTTTTACTGCCTCTTAGTCCTAGACTGGCTCTGAGAGAGCTGCAGACAGAGAAAACAGGACACAAACTGCCTGGGGTGGAGCTCATCAGGTAAGAAAAACTCAGTTCCAAGGCAATGTCTCCAGTTTAAAAAGTGTATTCCCAAATTAGACCCAACACCGGGATTTACATGGGGTTGGCCAACATTAAATGCCTCAAAGCATCTGCTTTAGGGCTGAAACCTCAACTTTTAGATTCAAGGAAGCAGAGATACATTTTCTCCAGTCCAAGCAGCATCTGTACATTTGGAAAACATCCTTTGAGCCACTCTCCTACACACTTTAGTCATTTATCAACAATTTTTTCCCTCACATCTCCAGCCTTTCTCCCACCAAACCAATGGTAATATCCAATGATTCTGACCATGTGATCATCAAAACTCCTCACCTTTTACTAACTATTTAACTCTCTTAATCAAAATTAAATTAATCACTTTTTTTTTAAACACCTCCACTGGCAGCCTGAAGTGCATCTCATGCCTGTTTTTGCCTGGCCACCGTGCATGAATTTCAACCATGAAGTGTGAAACCCACCATCTATCCCATGGTATCTACACACACCCACTCTCATTTCTATTTGTGTGGCCCTCTTTATGCTTTTTGACTAATTAGAAGTGGAAAAACCAATCAACCAAACCCCCCCTCACAAAAAGAAAAAGAATCAACAAAACCCAGTGCCACCATCTGAAAAGTGTGAACTGTGATAATAATCATACTGTACAAGAATTTAATCATTATATTTAATAATAGAAAATGCGTGACCTTTACATATGTGCATCAAAAACCTGAATTTCCATACAAGAAAGAGAATTTACAGGTGGCTGATCTGTCCATCCAGTTTTCCCAGCGGAAAACTTATCAATACTCTGGAATATCTACTTTTCTATTAAATACAACCAGGTAGGAAAACTAAATTTCTAGAAAGACCGAACCAAAGCAAAGGTTGATCCTAATACTCGCTGCCTTTCTGGTGGCACCACAGCTACAAACAATTTGTACAGTCGAAGGAGCTAAATTTAGCGAGTGCAAAGCAAATCTAGCCACATGAAAAAGGAAGTTTTTTTCACTTGATTGAAGCTCCTGATTATAGCCCATCATAATTACAGATCTTCTCTGTTAATAGTACCCATTTCCAGAGTAAGGAGAAGGGTCCTTCAAGCACCCATCTCCAAAGGAGTCTAAAAACACCCAGAGCAGATATTTCACTGCTGACACAAAAAGTGCTCCACTTTGCCAGCACGTATCAGCTGGAACTATTTTTAAATTGGTTTTGGTTTGTTCCGTTCGGGGTTTGGGAGGCAAATGGATGAGCTCAAGTGGATATAATCTGCCAGAGCGATGCTTAGCTAATATCTTCTCAGAGGGATTTTTTTTTTGCATGATTGGTGGGATAATGTTTGGGATGCACTCTAAATTCAGTCCTCTGGCCAGGCCCTCTCCCTGTCAGGACACCAGGAATGATGCCTTGGCTGGGCAGAGCAGCAGACGGAGACTGCGGCCAATTTGCGCCTGATTATTCATTCAGGAGGAAACGGGACAGCAGTGATGGAGAGCTGGAACATCCTGTCCTTCCTTGGAGAAAAATTCGCCCAGAAAATCTTGTTCCTCACCTCTTCCAAAGGCACAACTCCTATCACAGCAGCACTGAGCACTGCCAGCCTTTGGAGTGAGGGGAAACGGAAGGGGACGGAAGGAGGGAAAACAACAGAAAAATAAAAATGGCATAAAAAACCTGCAGTGGAGCTGTTTAACATGCTCAGGACTTTCCTGTGCTGCCATGGCCAACGAGCCACATCTCCTGCCCAACTCTCCTCCAGAACTTCCCAAGGATAAGATGTCCCAATGTCCCCACAAGGACTCACCAGGAGCCAGCCACGCTCTACTGCTCTGTGTCTGCACTTGCACACGTAAGGCAGGCTCACAGATTTATTCCATTTATTCCATTTATTCAGGCAGGCTCACAGTATTTATTCCATTTATCTTCAATTTTTATGACTTATAGCAGCTCCATTTTTCCATGCAAGGTGTCTGCACAGCAGCTCTGCCATTTTTTCAGACATGCCAAGGGACTGGATGGCTTTGACTAAATTAAAACAATCCAGAAAAATTCCTGTTTCCTCTGCAAGACTCCAGCTGGAAAAAGGATTTTGTGGGCCACATCTCCTGCCTCCTCCCTGTCAAAGTGCCCCTGAGAACCTGGATCCATCAGTCACGTGTCTTTGGGAAGCCAGAGCCCCCCATAAATCCCAGATAACAATTCTCCAGGATCCCACCCATCCCAGAGTTTTGCTGGCTTATTCAGAACCACCTCTAAAAGGAGAAAAGCCCAGGATTTTTTGACACCTTCCCACACTCGTAAATAACCCAGAAATATGATTGACTGCATCCCAAACGAGCCAAGAGCTTCACACACAAGAAGAGAAAACTGGAAGCTTGACAGATAAATGGGCTCTACCTGCAGAAGAAAGCAGGAACTGGAAATTGTAGCATAGATTTTACTTATCATATATTGAATACCAACTTTCTAAGTTACCTGTGACTAAAAAAAAATACAATATTTTGCTTACATTTACAGAAAATTAATGGATCTTGTGAAGTGCAAGGTCAGTCACAAAGAATAGCAATGAAAGTCAATTTAAATCCTTGTTCGAGTCTGCAAATTACTCCTGCCATTGATTGCTTTGAAATGAACACATTTTCTGTCACAGATTTTATTCCTGATTCACTGTAACTCAGACTTTGTACCAGTGGAAGTTTTTTGGTGATTGTTGATTGGGTTTTTTCCCCCTCAGAGGAATAAACCACATCGGAGCTCACAGAGCAAAAAGAAAACATACTGAAACTACATTGTACATAAAATATATATTTACACAACATAAATCTGAAAGGAAATTAATTTCATCTTTTATTACGAGGTGATTCAGCCACCACATCGATTTCTAATCAGCCTGTTCGTGCAGCTTTGATTATAAAACCACCATTTTCTGTGAAATTGGTATTAAATCACCACATTGGCAGGGATTACCTTCCTGTTCCTATGACTGAGAGCACAAAGAAAACCAACATTAAAACAATGGTGCCTGAAGTAATTGGTTTGCACCAACTCAAAAACAAAAAACAAAAACAAAAACAAAAAACAACAACCAAACAAAAAAAAACCAAAAACCAACAACCAAAAAAAAAAAAACAAAAAACAAACTCCCATCAGGAAAACATTCTCCCTGAGAATATTCCCTAAAAAGTGTCACCTCCACATCCCCACCAGCAATCAGTCAGCTCTGAGGTGGGATGGCTTCACCTCAGCAGCGTGTCAGAGGCAGGAAAAGAAACCCAACACATTAAAATCATTCATTGTGCCAACATATTTTTTTTAAAAAAAAAAAGTCCTAAAATGCTCAGACAACATGAAGCAATATTTATAAATCCAGATGAAAACACTGGAGCACCTTGCAGGAAATAGTGATTTTTAAAGCCTGAACTTCGGGAAGAGCTGGAGGTTATCCCCATAAGTGAATCCTCTCATGCCAGGACAAGATGAGTGCAGAATTAGAACATGAACATCAGATAAATGACATAAAAGAAAATCCTATGCAAGGGAATAGGGAAAACATTCCTTGCATCATAGCAAGTTCAAAATCTAATTTACTCATTTTCATACAAACAAGAAAGAACCCCAAAACTAATGTACGAAATTATATTACAACAACAAAAAGCTTCCAAGTGATTTTAGACTGACTAAAACCTTGCAGTGATTATTGATTCCAAGAGGAATTAATGGAATCTGCAATTACCAAGGCAGGGAAGGGCAGGATGAGGGAGGGGTTTATCACCGTGGCTTCTGTCACGGGAGGAAATGGGACAAAACAAAGATGACGAAATGTGATGAAAATGAAGAAACAGAATTTAAACTTTTAGCTAGAGTGGGAATAATTTGTCAAAATCTCCCAAATCCCCCTCTTCTGCTCCCAAATCCCTCTCCTCTGCCCTCAAATCCCCCTCTTCTGCTCCCATCCCTGCTCCCAAATCCCCCTCTTCTGCTCCCAAACCCCCATCTTCTGCTCCCAAATCCCCCTCTTCTGCACCCAAATCCCCCTCTTCTGCTC
>VWZT01015836.1:41182-78150 GCA_013397055.1 Pachycephala philippinensis
CCTTCCCTTCCCTTCCCTTCCCTTCCCTTCCCTTCCCTGTTTTCCCTTTTCCCCCTCAATTTACAACTCTAAAACTCTGGTTTTGGGGTTCTCACTCTTTTTTCCTCATCTCTTTGCTCCCAAAGCTCTGTCCCAGGCAGCTCAGCCTGGACTGGCCACTTGACCACCTAAAAAATGATTTATCTTTCCAAAGACTTCAAATCAGCAGCTGGAGCTGCCCCTTATGCCTTGATGTCAATGGCAGGGAACCGAAATAAAAACAGAATTTAGGCCATGCCAGGTACTCTGTTCTCATTAAAATTATCATAAACGAAAGTTTTACTCAATCTTTAATTACTAAATTTTTTTACCACTTCTGTGCCCATTTCTGTCCTCATATTTTGTGTCTGGAGAGTTTTTTTTAATCTATTTTGACTCGTTGTTAGCAGCAATAAGGGAACGAATCTTAAGTAAGAGATGATTTGAACCTCCACGTGCAGCAAAAATAAATGGGAAAATAATCTGTATTTTTACACAAGAAACAAAGGGCTTGAGAATAGGTTTTAAGCAAACCATACCCGAGAGTAAAAATACCTTTGCAATTCCATATGCCAAAATAACTCAAAAAGGCAGTTTGGAGGTCAAAAGCTGCTTTCTTATGGTTCTCCTTGGAATAAAAAAGGGAATTCTGGTGACAAGTAATAGCAGTTTCTTTTAGCAGCGTGCCCTTGGCAGACAGCTCTGCTGCTGTAACCTCAGGACACAGAAATTCCTTGATTTTCTGGTGATAGGTATGGCCTAACCTGATCTACTGGGGCTTGAGCTTTTGTGAAAACGAAATTAAAACATCTTTCCTGAACAGTCAGGGTCTCCTTCTTCCTTTCCATCAGCAAAATAGGAATTCAAATAAATACAGAGACACATAAATATATTCTGTAAATAGAAAAAGAAAAGGTCTATGCTCTGTCAGATGAGAATTAGGGAGCCACAAGCAACTGCTGTTAAAAAGGTGACAATTCAATCCTCTCCATCAATAACAACTTTAGACATTAATGTAGGGGAATGTATTGAAAAATCCATAAACATACCTACTACACCTCAACTTTCAAAACTATTTGGTAGGAAACTTCCAAATACCCACATTGCCCAAAAAAACTTTAAAGTTGTTTTCAAAAAGGCCTTATATAATTGAAAGTGTTGTAATTCTGAATGGTAAAAGGAAATGCCAGTAATTTTCTGTTGGCGAAACAATATATATATTTAATTATTGAGTTTTTTTAAATCTGATTAAACAAATTTTAAAAAGTCAAGATGAATTCAAGTATTTGATGAACAAAATTCAGTCTTTGAATAAAAACATAAATAAATCTCTAAGAAAGAAGCATATTTTGCACTTTGCACACCTTCTCCAAGGCTGTTCCTGCCAGGAACATTGTGTCTCCCAACAATCCAGAGAGCTGGACTTGCTCGGGATGCAAATATATTCCCCCAAATAAAAAGAACTTTCACCTGGCCACCACATCCACCTTCCCAACACCAACAGTAGATTTGCATCAATCTTGTTTTCCATTTTTTCACCATTTCACCTTTGTAGAATGTCATTCCTTCTTATGGTTTCTATCTATTATGGGTTACCTACCTGCTCTGCCTTTCAGCTGCAGTAAAATTGCCTTTGCTCTTTGTGTTTTATTTCATTTACTCCTTCAGGTTTTATCCAAGAATGGCCTTTTTGCTTCAAAATTTTCCTGGGTCACGTTCATAACTTGATGAATATTTACTAACACATAGAGCAACATATTTCTACTTTATTTCCTGCAGGAAAAGGGAGGGAATGAGAAAGGGAGGGAATGTGGAAGGGAGGGAATGTGGAAGGGAGGAAATGTTTTGCACTTTCCTGTGACATCTCTTCCTTTGGTTCCAGGTTTGCCACCACATCGTGCCACACTCCATGCAAATGCACCAAATCCCAACCAGAACAGCACTGAAAACTCCTCCTGGAGACCCAGATATTCACCCAGCATGGGAAAAAGGAGCTTTTTCTCCCTCTGCACCCATCAAGCAGCAAATGAAAGGTCTGTGTTGGATCCTCACAACAACAGCTCCAGCTGGGACTTTTCCACTGGTGCTGAAAATCCCCCAGCCAAACTCTGATTGTGGTGTCTTCTCAATCAGGCACACCACGCCCAGCCAGCAGGAATCACACCCAGCCAGGAAATTAAAAGAAGTACCTTTCTAATTAAACTGAAATTATGAAAGCAAGAGCTGCACAGAAGAGTTCGAATCAGGGGTTTTGGTGTTTGGGGTCTCTGTTTCATCACTGCTCCCTGATATCCAAGATCAAGTGCAATCAAAGCATGCCCAAAATGCAAATTTGGCTCTCAGAGTGAGAGTCTTTCAGCAAAAATGTGTGAAGCCTGATTTTATTTCCATGTGGGAAAACCATCTGAAACAGGAGCTCTGGTAAGAGAGGTTTGCTGGGGAACAGCTCCACACAAACAGCAGAAAAGTTTCTCTGAAGATAATGGGATGCAAAACCAGCTCACCCAGCAACTTCATCTTGGAAAGCATTAAAAAGAGCTATATTTAATGGTGCTATTGTTCACTTGGAATAATTTGTGTTTAATTTCTCGGGGAAATTCACATCTTTTATCCCGAGCGCTGATTTTATTCCCTTTTTATATTTTTATCAATGGTTCAATTGCCCCTTAATCAAAAGACAATGCAGGAGGGAATATTTCTCATTCAGCAGAGCATCTTGACTAATTTTATGGTCCCGTATGTGATCCTTCTGAACAGAAGTTCACACAAAGAGCAATTTACAGCACACACGTAACTGCAGAGCTAAAAATAGAATATGCAAAACTCAATCCTGGCGACAGAACCCTCCCAATGCCCTTTGGGTTTCAGCTGATATTCACAATTTGATTAAACACGCTCTAAGAATGAGCGCACGAGTGTGCATTCTGCATTAGCAGGGAGGAAAATAATTCTGTGTATTTCATCCTGGAAACAACTCCCTCAGGTGTTTTTTACTGTATTTATTCTTGATGCAAAATGGGCTATGGAACAATACCTTCTATCTTAAAGTTCAGCTTAAGCTTGTTATAAACTGAATAAAATGAAATCCCCTGAGGCTGGAGCTGTGATTCTCGTGGAGTCCATATTGCAAAGCTTTACCTCGTAGGATCTAAAAGACCACCATTAATTTTAAACAGATTAGTTCAAACAGTCACTGATCTGCATCCAGAGGATTTCACCTATTTATCAGTTTCACGGAGAATCAGCCTCAGTGCAAAGCTAAAAAAGCACTGAAATGGTGAAATATCAACTCTTAACAGGCACACAGAACTAATTTCAACAAGGAGCAATGAAACTGAGGGGGGGAAAAAAATTATATTGAGACCATTTTAGAACTAGTATTGACCAGAAATGTTTCAGTAAACCACAAGAAAAAGACAGAATATTCAACCTAATATTGCAGATGTGCAAAGCCTGATGATTTCCCATTTGGAAACCTAAAATTCCTCTGGGATTCAGAGAGGGAGAACTGGTGTGGAAGTTCAGCAGAAACACTTTGGTGCTGGGTTTGATCTCAAAATGAAGAGCAAAAGGTAAAACTCTGCAGAAGACTCTGAGAACTGAAAAACCAACCCCCTGCCTGCCCTGATGTTCCCTGGGAATGAGGAAAATCCTGCTGACACTGGGAATGTTCTCCCAAAAGCCTCCCAACGCCAAATCCCGTGCCTTGTCTTAATCCTGTGGATTCAGGATGAGTTTTATTCCCTTCCTCCAGAAGGATGCACCTGAACTGACTTAGGCTGTAACAACATTTAAATAACCAAGGTGTGTTCTCCTCTCCCCAGCAATCAGAAGTTACATTGATTTGTGAGAGCAGGAATCACCCAGCAAACTGTTCTTGCTGATTTCCAAGTGCACAAATGAAATTCAAGGAGCTGCTGCCATAAAATATCCACTCTGAGTTACTACACAGTATTTGTTTTCTGTGATTTGATTTTAAAAGACCACTTTTAAAACAAACACGAATTACATGCCTGACTTTATTCGACAGACCTATAAAAAGGACAATACATATATTCATAAACTAAAAAAAAAAAACAAAAAAACTATTTGTTCAGCAACATTAACATTCAGCTTGACCTTTCAAAGAACAAATCTATTGGAATTGCAAAAATTTTCAGTCTCTTAATTAGCTCTGTACAGAAGAACCCAATGCCACAAGCAAACAGAGTATTTCCATTCTGGCCTGCTGTATAAAGTGAATAAAATACTTCTGGATGTAACTCACTTGAAACCAGACTGAATAAAGGTCATTAACCTCACTGATTTAACCAATCCAATTCGTGCTCTTTGAGCATTAATTGAAATTTCTTAGACACACAAAAAATCATTTGGCACATGTGAGGGCTCAGTGAAAACCAGTGGTGTTACCACACATTTGTGTCACCAAATTTCCCTGCACCAAAACTGGGACACCCCAACCTACAACAACAGGATGTTTTTAAATATCTCATGGTCTTGTACTCTTACGTGAACCCCTGTCCTTGAAAAAACCAATAAAACATACAGTTTTTAGAGGACCTCAACAGTATTTGAGGCCATTTTGACCTCAAATGTTCTCGTTTTGAGGACCTCAACACTATTTAATGCTTCATAATCAACAACAAGACGTTAAGGAATTAACACCGCTCCAAAAAAAAAATTACACCTCCTTCTGCTAGGCTTCACTGAACTGACCAAAAAAAAAAAAAGCACCTACTCACCAGGATTTTTGTGGTGTAAGCGCTGTTGATAGCAATCGCGTTGACCAGCAGCTCCATGGTTTTGGCAGGGATGGAGTCGGGGTCGGGGATCTCCTTGTAGTGGACGTCCCCCACGTAAGCCTGCACCACGGTCATGCGGTTGGTGGTCAGCGTGCCCGTCTTGTCCGAGCAGATGGCCGTGGCATTGCCCATGGTCTCACAGGCGTCCAGGTGCCGCACCAGGTTGTTATCCCTCATCATTTTCTGGGGGGAAAACCCACCGAAACCCAAGTGAGAAACCCTTCGAGGTTGGCTTGGACAGGTTTTTAGTTATAAAGAGCAAAGCAGCACAGGTTTGGTCTTGTTGGTGAGCACATGAACTTTCCTAAAGCATTGGTGGTGGCCAATAACCTCAAATCCCAGTTACAACTAAGCTGTGACCATCCCTGAGGTAATTTTGATAAACGAAAAGAGCTGCATCATTTTCCTGCATTTTAAGGAATAGCTGGAACAGGAAAGATAAGCTAAAGGAACCAGAGATAACAGCGTTTTTTAAAATATTATCATTCTAGCAAACGTTTGGGGTTTTTTCTTAACACTACTTGGAATTCCAGGATATTATCTTGCAGCACACAGATGGACCACACATCTTGGGGGAAAGGCAAAAGGGAAAGAGGAAGGGGAAAAAAAAAAGGTGTCAGAGGAAGGACATCAGGAGAATGAGAAAACATTTTAAAAGCAGCTGCATTCTTTATTAGCAAAACCCCATCTTTAAGACGAGTTCCTTTTTCCTTATAATTATGATATTTGGCTACGTAGAAGCCAAGAGATTCCTTCCTAAACTTCCTAAGTTAATCTGTTTACATGCTAAATGGAAATAAACTTTACACCATCTTCATCTAAGATTCCCAGAATGTTTAAATCATCTGATTAAATTGCTCAAGTAATCCCCAAGCCCAGGATGTTAATCCTCTTTAATTTCCTAATAGAACCATTTACATTGACTTCAAAGAACTGCAACTGCGTTTAAGAAAAGTGCATGAAAGCTTCAGCAAAACTCTTAATTTCTTTGAGAAACTCCAATTTCTCTGAGAAGTGTTCCCGAAGACTTCAAATCCTTGTCAAAACTATGTACTGTTTCACAAGAAAATCTGAATACAAAATTATTCTATATCAAAAGACTGGACTATTTTCAGAGTACATTCTGCTCAATAAATTCCTGGCTCCTTGCAAATTAAGTAGGTATTTCTACCGCTTGATATTCCTGCACTGTGCAGTTTTAAGGAGATGTATTGGAAGATGCATTTGCATTTTTGTTGGAAATACTTTCAATATAAGTTTACTTTAAATCAATTTCATTAACATTTTGAGCACATAATTTTCAGAGCGTTTTTCATCACATCTGATAAAAGCTGAGGACCAACTCAGCAGTGAACTCAAGCAAACAGCATTTTTCTCCCTGGGTTATTTTGAATGTCTCTTACCTTTACAGAATAAGCCAGAGAAATAGTGACAGCAAGTGGGAGTCCCTCGGGAACAGCAACCACGAGCACAGTAACACCAATAATGAAGAATTTTACAAAATACTGAACGTAGACAGGGGTGCACTCAGGCAACCACTGCTTCTTGTTGACCACAAAGGTGTCGATGGCAAAATACAGTACCAAGATGATGACAGTGATGGCAGACATCACCAGACCTGGGAGGAGAAACCACCAGTTACCAAAAACCCAAACACCACCGGGAACGCGAGCGATTAGAAATCTGCCTTGGGATTTGATAGGAAATTACTTCTCTCTTTGTGACATTTTTCACCAGTACCAATAATGATAAATTGTATAATGAACAAAAAACATTGCCATAATATATGTACAGCAGCCATAAATTCCAGTGCACGAGGAAGCACAGAATTCCAGGGAATTCATTTTTAAGCACTGTCTTTCTGCTGCCTTTAAAACTTCCCAGGCAGTGCAGGAGTTCTGCTGTCACTTGAGCTAAGTTTATTCAATTTAACACATTGCTTTGCCTGGTACAACATTTATCTGTCCTTTTAACCCCCATCTTTCACAAATTACTTGTCTATCTATATCTAAATGCCTTTCTTTTAAATAATTGTATCTTTGGAGGCTTGGGCAAAGTCTCCCATAGTTTATGTTGCTGTATAAAATAGCCTAGAAAAGCCCTACAGATGTGTCTGGGTGAATACAAGGAGGCAATAATGCAGAATTATCCACAGGACAGTTTTTCACTGTGTTTCTTTAAAATGTGACAAATATTTGTGGTTCCGAGGTGTCCCTTTTCAAGGGAACATCTGCAGAGCGTGTATTTTCATGAGCAGAGGTTCAAAAGAGACAGAGACACCAATAAATATTTCACAGAATTCACAAAATATCCCAAGGATTCCATCCACTCCCCCAATGGCACAGACTGCTGGGATCACACTCCTGCTCCACAGTTTTGTCCCTGGGTTTGAGTATTCAAATAAAATTTCCATTTGAGCCTCAATTTTGCCTTGCTCTGGCCACCCGTTTGGCAGGTTTGTGTGAAGCAGTTAAGCCTGCATTTCGGAATAAATTAATTTCTCCCTAATGAGATCATGGAGTAGAAGGATAACGCTGTGAATCTCATGTCTTGACTGCAGTTTTTTAAAAAAAATTGGTAAAGCTGAAGGATGCTAAGGTTGACAGGAAACAGATGAGCCAGGGAGATCACTCTGCGCCAGAGGATAAAGGAAAATCCATTAAAATATTGTACAGGCAAATACTCCTGACAACACAAGCCATCCCCATAGATTGCCCAATGCCAAAAAAAACCCAAATGAGGCAATGATTAATTAATTAAATTCACGTTCCTTGCCACATTCTGGTTAGAAATCCCTACACAATTACTTTAAGAGTGATGTTCACGTGCCTGCTGAAATACCAAGGAGAGGAGGAATCAAGTTAGTGCAGAAAGGTATTAAATCTAAGGAATTAATGACTGGAGAGAAGCTGGAGGAATATGAATTGGGGCAAAGCATTAAATTGGATATCAGGAATGATAACCCCGGATTTGGTCACACTCTGTTCAGGCAAGGAGAATTGGCACCATGGGGTTGTGTGATGAGCTCCTGTAATGAACTTAAAAAGGGATGGGAAGGGTAAAATTCCGACTGGGGAAGAAGCCCAAGGGAGATAGAACAGAGGTAAAGGGATCTTGTAGGGCCTCAGCCAAGGAGCTGAGATCAAAATCTTTTTAATACCATGAGAAAAACAAACCCAAGGAACTTCAGGCCATTGTGGAAGATTTCCACTCCCTACCCACACATTGGGGAAGTGCTGCTCCCAACAGCAGGGGCCAGCTGGTTCTGGATACAGGAGTCAGAGGATGTGTCCTGCTTGGGGAGAAGGCAGGAACGGGGATATTCAGGGAGAACAGACTGATTTCAGAATCCACGAGAGGGAAATAGTGTGCGAGTGATATTTTGAGATGATATTAGAGATTCTGGAACTCGGTACTCCCAAGTTCTAAGGGGAGAGGAAATTAAATACGTAATTACTGCACTTGGGAATATTAACGATGAGAAAAGCTGCATTTCATTTCGATTCAAATATTCATTACAATCCAAGTTGCCCAAAGCTTCTTGACAGCCAAAGCTGATTTTTAGGAGAATAAAAGATCTTCAGCACCACATACTCTCCTTAGAACAGCTTTAGGATGACCCATTTCCAAATCCTGCAGGAAAAAAGGGCCTATCCCTTTTCAGAACCATTTCTCTGCAGCTCTTTGCCCGCTGTGGCCCAGAGGGGTTTGGTGCCACCCAGCCATACCTGCTTTGCCAATCTGCACTGCCAGCTTGGTCAGCTTTCCCTGAAGAACGGATTTTTCCTTCTTGTGCATGTTGGATTTCTTCTTGTCCTTGTCGTCTCCCTCTCCCCCTTCCGCACTCTTCAGCGGCTGCATCTCCATGGCAGCAGCCCCGTCCTGCTGCTTGGCTGATAATGCAGAACAGAACTGTTAACTCCAGAGCTTCATCCCTTCCTTTTCTCCTGGTGCTCATCCTCACTGCATCCAGCCAGCATCCAGGGGCTGGCTGGGACCATCCCTGCCAGGGACACCCTTGGCTCCCGTGCCAGCACATCCCTGTGCCCTCGGGACACGTGGGGATAAGGGCTGGAAAGCCATTTATTGGGTTTCTCTCTCATTTCTGCCCCCACCCATGACACTCTGGGCCATGCACATATATGTCACTGGATGTCTTGCACGTGACTTGGCAAGTGGCAGCATCAGCACCGCAGGATTCCCTGGAATGGCAGAGCTCAGGTGCTTTGGCAGATCCGTATTTCTCTGAATTTTGGGGTGTCTCCTGGAATGCAATGCCCCCTTACAATCATATTTCCAATGCAAATGTTTTGAAGGGAATGTGGCTGCACAGATGGCCCATGTGTCACCTCTCTGTGACGGGGGACCAGACTCTGCCATCCACCACTCCAGAAAATCCCTGAGTTATAAAGTTTCCTCAGCATTCAGTGATCAAGTAACTCAACCATCAGGAATCTCCATTCCCCCACAAACACCACACACAATTTCAGGGCTGATCCCTCCTTTCCCGACAGAATGCTGACAGAAGGAAACTTTATTTTTCCATGTTTCTGAAAGGCAGTGACATCGCAGTGGATATATGTGCATGTGTCTGCTTTGCACTGAGCACAAGAAATAAAAGAGGATGAGATGAAAGAGCTTTGCTTTCATGAAGAGATTGTACAAGACCATGCTTGTTTGACCTGGAAATCTAATTTATCTACCTAACCCGAATACTTATGATTTAATAGCATTTTATTTGGTACTTTTGTACCGTTAACCACTGAGTTTCTCTATCCAGTTTCTGAGCCGTCACCTTTGCAATGTTTAATATTATCTGAGAAGAGAAAATTATCATTTAATTTGGTATAACCCAAAGAATTCTTGATAGCTGTGTCTTATAATAAAAAGGGAGCCATGACTTTGCTTCAGAGAAAGCAAAATATTGATTCCAATTTCTTCCTGACATTGTATATTAAATAAGAAACTCCTGAGACTCTTCATGTTCCTGTCGTTTATCCTTATAAAAGGCTTTTACACTGCTAAATAACACCTTGGCTTTAAGGTTTCCTTTTGTTATTGCTTTACCTTCTCCCTGCAAATGAAAATATGTCCAGACAATGCCATCAGACACCAGAGATGATGAGACACAAAAAACTGGGTTGGAAAAATCACTAACAATACGTAGGATACAAAACTTGCACAGGGAAAAATTAATTCCAATGAGCTTTGTGAGATGAAAGCAACATCTACAAATGGTTTATTTCAAATACTCCTCTCCTAAATACCTGAGTTACAATCTCTTGGGTGGGTTTTTGGTTGGGGTTTGTTGGTTGGGGTTGATTTGGGCATTCTGCATGAACAATAAGGGCCAGTTTCACACACAGGCACAAATCACAGGTTCTCGTTGGACTTTGGATTAACTACATGCTAACAACACAATCCACAACCTCCTGAATAGGAAAGAAGATTACCTTTGTTCTGGCTGTTCTCCATATTCCCATCCTGCATCTTGCCTAAATGATGAAAAATTCCAACAGACAACAGACAGTAAACAACCTTCGGCCGAGACAGAACACGAAAATGGGAATTCAAATCAACGGGACACAAAAGCCATGAGCACGTCACAGGGAGCTGGGCACCACCCCCTGCCCTCACACCTGCACCCAGGGGAGTGCCCAACCCAGCTGGGCACACCCAGGGAATTCCAGGCAAGGTCAGGGGTGGGACACGTCAAATGCTAAATATCAGCACGTGTTTTTGAGGGATTTGCATAAATTCAGAGGGTGAAACTAATGAAGTGGATCTGGTGGAAAGCTGAACTGGAATAACAGTCCTGAGCTGATGTTTCAGAGGGATGGGACTTAAAAACTCTGCATAGAGTATGACTTTCTTAATGTATTCCAGAATTAAATTAATCGTGTTACTAAATTGAGAAAAAATAGAAACAACAGTGTTAATAAACTGAAGTAAATAAATAAAAATGGAAATCAGATTGGATTTTTAAATTACATCTTCCTAACTTGGTTGTACTAATTAGCGAATTTCTTGTGGAAATACAAGAGCCAGGTGACCTAAATTCAGATTTTTCCTAAAGATAGATTTACCAACTGCCTCTTTAATTTCCAGTTTGACTTTGTATCTACACACAGTTTTACCACACCAAAGCCCTTATTCCTTTGTGCCTTTTTTAACTGGAAATGTCGTTTGAAAGCGTGTATGAGATAAAAATGGCAAAATGTACAAATCACACACAAAACTTTCAGATTTAGAATAACAACTAAACATTTTCAAATGTATTCAAAATTTCTTGGTGGGGTCCCTTAAGAAACTCTCAAAGTAACATATGAATTTATGGAAAACACTATAATTTCAGAATGGGTGACAGTCTCTTTTTTTGGTAGTTATGTAAAATGCACAATAAAAATAATGCTAAGGAAAATTAAGTGAAAACATCGTTACAGGATTGTTGACACATTCTAATAAGAAATATATCATCAGAATTTATTTAAAAATGTGCCAGCAGGTATTTCTTATTCTTCTGACTGCTATATGGATTAATTTTTTCACTCTGCTATGAATAAATAATAAAAAAACGGAAAACTTAATGCATCTCTTGCATGTTGGTCTTTGCGAGTGGGAGAGCACTAAAAACCTCCCCCAAAAGAGACCAAAAGTGACCAAATCTGTCTTATATTTGTCAAAAATAGGTCCCAGTGTCACACTGGGAAACTCCAAAGCCCAGAAGCAGAGCCAGAGAAAGGACATCTCATGACCTAAAATCATCCCAGAGCTCAGGTGAATAACTGCAATAAACCACTGGCCATCAGCTGCTTGTCTGTATTTCTGATTCTATTCCCACCCTGGCAATAATAGGACTTTTAAAAAATCAGTTTCCACCTTCCAGAGCTTTACACTTTGCACAGGAGATGAATCCATGGAGCTGAGCAAAACCCAGCTCATTTCCACAGAGAAATTCCCTGTAAAACCTTGGCCTGTGGGGCCCAGTTGGACTCGGTACCGGCCTGGGGCTGTTTTTCTTAGAAGGGCTTTTAATAAAGTCACTGGAAGACATAAAATATCTCTGGAGATTCGGATTTCTGGCTGGAGCAGAAAGCCTTCCCCAAGAACTGGAAGGCATTAATTTAGAGCAGGCAGTCTGCTCCATTTCCTGCTCTAGAGATCCTTTTGCAGAGTGCAATTCCAAACCTTGGAGTGGCAAAAAATTGAAGAATCTGCCACTTTCAAAAAGATAAAAATCACCACCAAAACCCAAACATGACTGTCACAACTGGCAAACACATCACAGAGATTATTTCTCTTTGTAAATCAAAATAAGTAATTTTAAGACATATATTTGCTATTTAATAGCATCATTATCATAATAAATTACACTCAAAATTGACTGGCTACCTGAAAATACCAGTGCACAAAATAAACAATCATTAACAACAAGGTAAATTAAGGTATTTAAAAAATACATTTTTAATAGACTTAATTTACCGTATTCAGGTTATTGAGGGGGGCAGAAGTTATCACAGGGCGTTATAGCTCAGTTATTTAGACAGAATAACAAAGAAAAGGAAATTTGGGCAATTAAGACAAAGAAAAGGATGCTGTAAACTATTTATATCCTCCTGTGCCAAATAATTTTAAAGCTGCACTTTGCTATAAAATGTGAACAGGGAAATTAAGAGAGAAAGAAAGGAGATAGAATCACCACTGCTGAGAGATCCTTCCTCCTTCCAGCTACAAACACTCCCCATCCTTCTGTCCTCAATGCATTGCTTAGAATCACTAAAAGGATGAGTATTTATCCATATTTTGATAATGTGAAATAATTCTTTAAAAATGTAATTTTTTTTTTACCTAATTCCGTAAATATTTCCTTCTTTTCTGTTTGGGATAACAAATAAAATGAATGTTGTTCAGGCTGCAGGAATCCATCTGAGTTTTTTATCACTTTTCTACGCAAGGATGGAAAATCAGAAGGTTTGGAATAGCATTTCTAACAACACCTGGATTCTGCAGCTGATTTGAAAGGTTTGAATTTCAATATTAAATGTTTTGCACCTGCCCTTGCCTCACTACAATTCCTGTATTTTGGAAAGGACTCGTGGCACCTTTATTGACTGAATTCTTGCTTCAAAAATCATTGACTTCACCAAATAAAGTTCCCAAGAAAAGCCTCCCTTTTACCTGCCCCAGCCCATGAACAAGAGCCAAAGACACAGAATAACAAAGTCCTATCACTTTGGAAATTATTTTTGTTTTGGAAATTATTTCCCTCATTTGGAAATTATTTCTAAATTGGAAGAACAGCTTGGAATCAACCAAAGAAAACGATGGAGTTGTGTTCCCAAGTGCTGAGGTAGCACCACTGTATTAAACAGGAAGTTTTAGATAATTCTTCTATGCATTCCATCAATAACTTCACTTACAATTCAGAAATACATTAAAATATAAATTTAAAAATATATTAAAAATATAAAAATATTATTTAAAAACGCATTCAAACTGCAAATTGCTTTGCAGGAACTGAAGTCGTTCAGTACCTCCACTGGGATTAGCTGTAGATGTAAAATATTTCAGCACAGATATTTCTCTGAGTCTGGGAAGGCATTTCTATACCTTTTCTATATTTCCTGAATACATATTTAAGCAGCAAATTCTCTGGGTTACAAATGCCAAAAAAACCCCAACAACCCACCCTGGAAATCCTGATTTAGGAAGGTGGCAGTGCTCTACTGGAAGGAAATCAGATTTGGGGTAATTTGCTCTACTAGAAGGAAATCAAATTTGGGGTAAACAAGCTGTAAACAGTGATTGCTGCTTCCCTGATTTTCATTTTTTAAAATTACCTTTACTAAATATAGTACTTTGAAATGAGATGAATTTCCCTGAATTATTCCCTTTCTGCAAAATTTTCTGCTCTGTTTATGACCTTAACTTGCAACCTTTCAAAAACTGAACTTTTTGTCCAGAGTTTTAACAATGAGACCAGCAACAATTCTCTATTTTGATCTCAACACCTAAAACTCCCCAGAGTTTCTAAGAGTTCCTTTGATACAGCACATAATACACAGGCTGGGTCATAAAGTAAATTAATTTATCACTATGGCCTCAACTGGCTGAAAACAAACTCTTTCTTTTGTCTTAATGGTGTATTGACAATTAAGAATAAAAGTATTAATGGGTTGATTTTCAAGCAACAACATTTCCTGAGCTGCCTACTGATTCAAGGATATAATTTATTCTTATTTTAAGATATTTTCTATACAAGGGTATCAGACTTTAGGTGAAATGCTTGCTTCCAGTCACACCTCAGGAAGAATTTTCAGACTTTTAAAAAACAGCCATTTCATCCAGACCAAAGGAATATGCAGATGAAATTTGGGCTCCTTGCTTTGTAACTTATCGTCTCCTTCCTTTCTCCCCTCCAAATTATATTTACATTTTTAGTATTCTCTAACTCACCAGCAGTGCCAACTGAGAAATCACCAGAAATCTGGCACTGGCCATTTCCCAGATAATTCCAGAGCACTCAGATCTGGGTCTGCCTGGCTGAGTTCTCCTCTGAGCACAACGTCAGAGCAGTTGGATTGTGGAAATTCTCCTGTCCACGCTGATCAAAGACCAGCAGAATTACTGAAGTGCCTCATCTCAGAGGAGCTAAAAGCCAAAAAATATCCTCAACTGCTCAAAAAAATTCACTCTACAAAGCCCTGGGTCTGTATCCCTCAGCTCCAGGATAAACACGGACAGTAACTGCTGCTCCTGACTGGAGAGAGGGTGATGGAAAATCACATCCCTAATTCAGACACTGATCTAATATCCCCTGGAACTCCATTTCCTCATTAAGCTCAGCACTAAGCCCAAACACAAGTGGGATTTAGCAGGCAGCCCCAGCTTTGAGCAGAGCCTGGGCTGGAGCAGCACAGGGCTCCTTCTGCACCAGCAAAGAGGGGCTGAGCTCTGCCCTGCAGCTGCCAGGGAGGAGCAGGAATTTTGGGGATCCAGAGGGGCTGAAGGGGAGTTTGTTTGTTTGTTTGTTTGTTTGTTTTCCACTCACCAAAGTGGAATCATCACAGAATCATCCCAGAATGGTTGGAGTTGGAACAAACCTCAAAGCTCATCCAGTGCCACCCTTGCCATGGGCACAGACACCTTCCACTGTCCCAGGTTGCTCCAACCCCATCCAACCTGGCCCTGGACACTTCTAGGGATGGGGCAGCCACAGCTTCTCTGTGCCAGGACCTCAGCACCCTCACAGTAACAGAGAATAAACAGTAACAGAGAATAAACACCTATAATTCATTTCCTGATTCTTGGTCTCTAAGGAATCTGGAACCAGGATGATGGAGGTTCCTGCCATGCAAGGAGATATGGGGATTGTGGATCCTAGTTTTCCAGAATGGGTTTTAAACCTGGTTGTATCTTTATTTTAAACGATTTAAAAATGGGTTCAAAGATTTCCTGTTTGCTTTAAATAAGATACTCCAGCAACGAATCCTGGTTCTTATTTAGCACTTGGTATTGCTGTCAGAAACTCTCATTTCACACGTGAAATGCAACAACTGCTGACCTGCATGGGAAAAAAAGCTTCTATCACCAACATGCTGAAAAGTAGAATGACTTCCCTCAGTATTTTTGGTGCTGCACAAGAGGGAAATGTTCCTCTGGCAAATAAAAACTCATGTATCTGATTAGCAGCAAAATACAGCTGATGCCTACACCAATATTGACCCATTCAATTCAATTTAACACTGGAATTTGACTGCTGGGAGAGAGACTGAAATATCTGAGTGCTAACAGGAGACTGCACTGGGACACAACACTGGCTGCAGGAATGGCTTAGTCTGAGTTTAGTTAACACGGGCAGGCTCAGGAGAAGATCCCTGAGGGCTCACACAAATATCCACAAAACTTCTCAGCCCCCCTGAAACAGATGCTGAGAGAAACAAGAGCTGTTCCTGACACAGTGCTGGTGAAATGGAGCCAGATCCTGATCCCAGCCCTGTCTCAGAAGCACACGGAGGCTGTGTGAGGAATTATCAGAGTGAAAAAGAGGAGAAGCAGACAGAATCTCTTTCTCATGGTGCTCCTCTTCAGAGCTATGTTGAATAACGAAGCTTTATAATAAAACTTCAGCTGAATCTACCCAAAAGTTTTGAAACCGGCCTGACTTAACTGCTCCTTTTAACTGCAGCTTTATTGGAAATAAATCAGGATTCCAAATTCTGCCTCTGCCGGGCTGGATTTTGGGGGGATGAAGCTGCAGCATCCCTGTGGCCTCTCTCCCAAGCTCCTGCAGAGGAGTAGGATCTCTCAGAGTGCAGGCACACACACACACACACAACATCTGTGCAGGTCAGGGAGGGGAGAGGGAATTTGACACAGTCAGGAGAGAAATCCATCAAATCCGACAAGCCGGGGGTTGTGACGTACCATTGACTAAGCTGGCATTTGCATTATCAGTGGCATTTGCACCTGCTGCACCATCTGTGGCTGGAGGAGGGTGGGAGGAGGGATGGGAAGAATCTACTGAGCAATAATGGATAAAAAAAAAAAAAAAAGGAAAAGAAAACAAAGAAACACACAAAAAACAAAACAACAAATGATAAATAAATAATAGCGACAACGCGAACCAAAGCATGTGACGGAGCGAAAAGCCTTCGTGGCTTTGTTTGCTCCCCAAAATCAAAGAGTTTTAAATGAATTAACACAAATTTGCAAAGCAACGTGGCGTTGGGAAGGCGTCACAAAGTAAGCTGCAAACTCAAATAATAACAATAACAACAATAATAACAATAATAAAAATAAATAAATATGAAGCACGTTTAACAAACTTAAAGGAGTTGGTGAGAACTGAGTGCACACAGCCCTGTGCACATTGCTTTAGTCCTTTAATGTGTTATTTTTTGTATTTTAGTGTAATTTATGCAGTTTTAAAATGGCTGAAATANATTTACACAGAGCAGGGGTAGTTTTAAAATATGCATTTAAAAATACATTATATATAATATATAATGTAATATATTATTATATATAATGCAATATCTGTACATACTACTACAGAGTACAATTGTACATATTTTATGTTTTATATAATTTTGCACATTATGATTTATCATCACGTCCTGCCATCACCCAGGTAAAATGCACATTGATCTGAGTGGAAACATGAAATTTTCCTGTATTTTAGGCTGATACAGTCTTGAGGAGAATAATGGGTTATTTTAAATCCAGATAATGGACACGACACATTTCCTGGTTTGTGGTGACGTGAAAGGAGAATCAGAAAAGAAAACCCTCTTCTCCTTTTCAGTAATTATCCACATATTAGGGAAAACTGGATGAGAAATCTTTCCTAACAGGAAGGTGAAAAGCTTGAAGAAGGTTTTATCATTTTACTGTGATTTCATAGCAGACTTCCAAAAGATTAGTCTCTGAAAATAATAGATAAAATTCATTTTTGTTTTGTTCCTGGTGGTTGATTGCTCACAATAGGACCAAGTCCTCCCACGAATCCTGACTGAGACTCTCAAACTGCTCCAGTCCCTGCCCCACAGGGATTGTTTCATGGTGCTGCAGAAGAATGGGCTGATTTTATTTACAAATGGCAAATTGGGAGAAGAAAATAAACAGCTCCCAGGATTTAAAAACACACCCTGCGCAACCGCATTCAGGAAAATTTCAATTGCAAATTTGATTACTGTGATGGCAACGACTTAAAACTGTTTTGGTGACTCGTGCTTGCTCTTTATTCCACTTGGATCCCCACCCCAACCAGCACAGCGTGAGCTGCTAACAGCAAATCAAGGGTTCCTCATTAAATACTCGGCAATTTCCTTCTGGAGAAGGAATCAGAATTTCCTTCTGATTATTCGAGCTGAACATGAAGATTTGCAACACCAACAATGCCTGCACACCAAAAGATCTGGCACCAGCAAACCTGTTGATTTGAAACCATTCTTTAATTTCGACTCGACTGATTCAAAGGCAATTATTTCAATCAGCAGTTCCCCCCTGATTGGCACCAATTAAAAGCCTCCATTGGATGGGGTGTAATTCTTACTCTACCTGGAAGCTGCTGTTCCTCCTCCTGTTTCACACCTGCGTGATGATTTTAGAGTGTTAATGAACAATAAAAGCACACGTGGGCTGCAAGGAGTATCTGACTGGCAGGATTTTGGAAAATTGCAGGTTTCTGTACCAGAGGTTTCTGTCTGAGGTTGGGCCTCCATCTGCCACCAGCTCTGCCCAGGCACGAGCACAAAGCTGCCAGCAGCACCAGAAAATGTGAAGGAATTCTCTATATTATGGATTTTTTTATGTTATAGCTGTTGCTACAGAGCCACACTCAATTAAATTCTGTGTCTGCATCCAAATTCTAACACACCTCTGTGAGAATCTTTGTCTCTGGGTAAGTTACAGCTACAGGTGGTGCAAAATCCCTGATTTCTCCTTTCCTGCCTTTCCAGGCTCTTCCCAGTGAAACCTGAGAGAACCACCGGTGTCCTGAGCTCAGCCTAGAGAGGCCAGCCCAGTTAAACCCAGCCCAGTTAAACCCAGCCCAGGCAGCTCTCACATCACACAGGGATGAAGCTGCTCCTCCTCTCCTCCAAATCTCACAAAGGTTTTCAGGGAGTCTCTGAACGACAGCAAGAGCAAACTGCAAGGCACTGCTCAAAACCAGTCTGGCATAAAAGAGTTTTCTTTTGTGAAGCCTGTCTTTCTCCTTTAATTCTCCTGGAACTCCCTGTGCCTGGCAGGTTTTGTGCACTTCTGTGCAGAAATGAAATGATAAACATTTCATTAAGTAAAAAGGGATTTCCTCAAAGCAGCAGGGAGTCAAAGGCAGCTGCTTGCTGAATGTACTCAGAAATGGAAATTGTAGGTCCTGGAAACCGTTTGAATTTGGCCTTCCTATCTGCAGCTTCCAATAAAAGGATGGAAACAAAAAAAATAAAAGGTGGAATCATATTGCCTGACAGACAGCAAATAAAATGTTCAGTAAATCTCTAACTGCTGTTTTTTATTAATAGTGAAAACCACTAGAAAGAGCAGAAATGTCAAAAAAAGCTGTGTTAATTGGCCCTTAATTATGTCTGACAGACAAATATTCTTAGGACAGACTTGGAATGAAATTGTGGAAGCAGAACACTTTACAAGACTGCGTGAAGAGAAACTGGAAAGGACAGACATTAAATCACATTTCTGCTTAGTGTGCAGCCCATGAATTAGCAAACGCTCATGACATCACACTGTAATAAGGTGAAAAGTCTAAAGAGGCCTCTTGATTTCATTAACTGATACAGGACATGAAAGTCAAACTGTCTGCTAACATTTACTGCCACATTCCTGCCTTTTACTATTCTTAGCCTGACCTTTACACCTGAAGAAATTAAAATGCCTCTCAAGTCAGGCACTGACATTAAACAACTGGGCCTGCAAAGAGCCACGGCTTATCTTTATTTTAGTCCTGAAGCTCTACAGCAGATGCTATTTCCATGGCCAAGGGGTTTTTCCCTGGAAAAAGCAAATTTGCATTGATAGAAAAGCACAAAATCTTAGCAAACTGTGGGTGAGCATGGATTCACGTGGAGAAGCCACAGCAGCTGGAGCATGCCCATGGATTCCCCTGCATTTCAGTGTGTGCTGGGAGCTGCAGCTTCACACTGGAAAAACATCTTGTTATCCAATGGATTTATTGGCTAACAGCTTCTGCTGTTTTTCTGTGTGACGTGTGATGATAAAAATGTATCATGAAATAAAAGGCAGTCGGAAAATCTCATTTATTTGTCGAGAGTGGAGGAGAGTTCTGGCTGCACAAAGCCCAGGAGCTTTCTTTGGAGCTTTCCTGGTATTGGGAAATTTACCTTTCTTGTCTTTCTTCTCCTCCTCTTCTCCCCCAGCTCCCAGCAGAGTGAAGATGATGCCAGTCTGAGAATTCACCCCCACAGCAGTCACCAGCATCCGCCCAGAGCCTTCCATGACGTGGGTACCTGAAAAGAGGCAAGAGAGGTTACAGAGAGCTAAAATAAATGTAAAAACTTCTACAAGGCTTTTATGACAGTACTGAGAGAGATTTGTTACACTTGAAAAATCTGTATTGAGGGGGATATTACCACAGACATTCTCTGAGTCTGGGAAGGCATTTCTATACCTTTTCTACATTTTCTGAATACACGTTTAAGTAGCAAATTCTCTGCATTACAAATGCCAAAACAACCCCAACAACCCACCCTGGAAATCCTGATTTAGGAAGGTGGCAGTGCTCTACTGGAAGGAAATAAACCCAGTTTTGTGCATTACTCTCAACCAAGAATTAATGCCTAAGCACAAACCTCGGGCTGCACATCCATCACCAACACATCAGATTCCCTTTTTAAAAGAAATATTGTCACTAACCAAGTTTATCTTTTGCAAGAAAACAGTTTCAGCAAAACATCACAAATACACAAATTAGGTCTGCCACCCAAAAAAAAACCCCAAAAAATAAGTTCCATTCAAACCTAAAGATCAGAAAAGATTTTTAAAAGCCAGCTCAGACTTGGTTGGTTCAGTCAGAAAAGAAAAGCTCTGAAACCTTGCTCAGAAATTTATCAGAGCCTCCTTTAAGACGTGTCACTATTTCCAGTACATTTTAATTAAGAACTTGCTATTTGTATCCCCGTGTTTTGTTCTGAGGGAAATCTTTTCCTCAATTGGACGACAAAGGTGGGCAGAAATATCCTCCAGAAAGTGGCACTCGCTCCCACGCTCCCGGAGCAGCTTTCCCAGGAAAACAGGCACCCACCACATCTCAAACTCAGCTCTGCACACCTGGAGAAGGCAAAAATCTCTGAATTTGTGATGCCTTTCTGAACCTTTTCTTAATGTTAGGCCTGTAAAAGAGAATCCCAAAAACTCCTTCTACCTAATTCTGGCTGTTTCACACCATTTAAGCAGAATTATGATTAAATTAGCTCGAATACAGAACCAGGCTCAGTGATTTCAATGAGTTGTTGCAGAAATGGAATTCTGGAATGGCTGCAGGTTTTTCACTTGTCTGTCACTAAACACAGATTTCATCTTCACGTTGGACAACTCTGCTGAGTTCCTTCCCTCTCAAGACTTGATCTTAGCAAAACATATTTTTTCACTGATTATTTATGCTGATCATTTAATTTAAAGTAGATAAATGGTGAATATTCCGAGGCAGAAAAGGAAAACTGGTTTAGCAAGGGAAGAGGGAAACATTAGGTGGATAAGGACCTTATTACAGGACATGTTTTTCAGACAAAAATCCAACTAAACATGAGACTCAGAAATTGCTAAATCTAATAAGAGCACTGGTGAAATGCATGGAAATAGGGCTGAAAAAAACCAAGAAAAGCAAAGCAGAAAATGCCAGTTTGGGGGTTTGATGCTGTTTTTACTTGCAGCAAACTTGCGGGGAACAAAATTTCTCTATGGGAAGATCTAAACAAGGTTTTAGTCACTGCAGTTATTAAGAGGAAACCAAAGTTAATAATAAAGTGAACAAAGCATCTGAAAATCCTCTATAAAAAATTTTAAAAAAGACTTTTCCCTGAGAAAAAAACCCTCATTTACAAGTAATTTCAACATATCCAAATAATTCTGAACTTTTGAAGTCGGCTGCTTGGTTCTGAAAGTTTCTGCTGTGCCAGAAGCCCAGCTTGGAATATTTTCAGGATTTTCTGGTAGTGAATTAAGACCAAACCAGAACTATTTTGCTCCAGGCAGTAACTGACCCGATTCCTTAATCAAGCGTTTCTTTTATATCCAAAACATAACAAAGCACCACGACCAAGAGGTTTCTTTGGTTTATTTGTTCTTGCCTGAGCTCTGTTCCCTTTGTTTCAAATTCCGTTGTGCATTGACAGAACCAGACACTGGTAAAATAAATTCCTGCCAACCTCAGCTCAGTGAGAGCCACACCAGGTGAGCTCCTCTACCTCCTTCACACCTTCATCAAATTAATCTAAATAACTGGGAAAAAAGGAAGGAAAATGTTTTAGGAGCTATGGAAGAGAAGCTGCTTCTTTGGGTTGCAGGTGCAGCAGGGTCTGGATTCCCATTCCTGCCTCCTGGGTGGTTCCCATGAGCTGGGTACAGATGGAAACATCTGCCAGAGTCAGGACTGGACTCTCAGAATTGCTCCTCAAGTCCAGCAAAAACTGGATGATGAAACAGGACACAAAGCACAGAAACTCAGTTGAATTACGGCCCTGAACCTGAGTGAATATTAAAAATGCTCTTTCAGGTGCCAGAGTGAAAATAACATTCCCCAGTCCTGGGTGTTTGTCTTCCAGAAAATTTTGACTCCCCAAACAAACCATGGCTGCCATCCCAATGTTTTCAGGGATTCCTCTGTCAAACCTGAGCTGTTTCCATTTCTGATTAAGGGAGAACAGTGGCAAGCAACATCCTGGCACTATTTCTCTAAATCTCAAATGAGAACTTACTGATGGCTTCAGGCACAAGGACGAGAGGAAAATTTAAGGCCTGCTGATGTTTTTGCATAAGGGTTGGTTTTTTTAGGGTTTTTTCCCTCTATAAACAAGTTTTATAAAAATACAGGTCTAGGTTAACATCCAACAGGAACTTTTTAAACCAGGCCAAACCCACCCTGAAAAACGTGGTGGTTTTCAAGTTTTTGGACAAGTAACAATGGGCAGAGCATCACTTCTGCATCACTGAGATTACACCCTGCACTGTATCCAGAGAAAAAGAAAGTTTTTTGCATGAGAGAATCTCCAATCGTCGATTCTGCTCCTGAGCAAAGAGAGTTCAAGGATTTTCTAACAGGGCGTGAGTCCAAATTTATCAGTGTAAGTATGGAACAAAAGTGTGGTGCTTATTAAAATATCCCATTAGTTCTTCACCTTCTTTGCAACCACATAAAGATTATCCAGTGAGAGAGAAATAAAGAGTATAAACTTTATTGAACTCTGCACTGGAAATATAAATTTCTCTCCCCATAGCAAAGAAACTTGAGTATTTGAAAATTACTTTCACTTTTTAACACACTGATGATTGTTATATATCAGCATATCTCTTATTTGGAATCCTTTGACAAATGACCCACCTTTATTTGAACTGAAAATTCGCATTCAATTTATCTGATTTACTGCATAGAACTATATTACAAAATAGAAATATTAAAAATAATTTGAGTTTAGCACAGAAGTCGAGCTCAAAATATTTTGTATATCCAGTTGCTTTTAAACACAAATATTTCTTTCTTTTTTTATTTTACCTTCCATGCCAACAAAGGGTCTAAAGAAACTTTAAAAGTCTTTGAAATTTAATGGTAAATTAAAGCTAACATGCAAAGAATTGAAAGAATTGTTTTTTCCCTAAGTGAGACTTCCTTTTTCCTCTGAAAATGTTTAATTTCTTTATAATTTTATAAAATAAGTGCGATGATCAGAAATAACTGCACACAGCCAAAAAACCCACCAATGTGAATTTTAAATGACAAAGGGACAAGGGCGGTGAATGTGATCAAAATCTCAGCTCTGCCTGGGTGGCCAAAACCTCATGGGAAAGGAAACCCCAATAAAACGTGGCCAATAGGAAAGGAAAACCCCAATAAAATGTGGCCAATGGAAATGGAAAACCACAATAAAACGTGGCCAATGGAAAAGGAAAACCCCAGTAAAATGCGGCCAATGGAAAAAGAAACCCCAATAAAATGTGGCCAATGGAAAACCCCAATAAAACGTGGCCAATGGAAGAGGAAAACCCCAATAAAATGTGGCCAATGGAAAAGGAAACCCCAATAAAATGTGGCCAATGGAAAAGGAAACCCCAATAAAACGTGGCCAATGGAAATGGAAACCCCAATAAAACGTGGCCAAGGCAGAGCCGGGCAGGAACTCCGAGGGGACGGGGCAGATTTTACCTGACAGCAGCATCGGGTCCTTGTCCACGGATTTGCGGACCTGGTCGGACTCTCCAGTCAAAGAGCTCTCATCGATTTTGAGATCATTTCCTTGGATAAATATCCCATCAGCAGGGAGAAGGTCACCTGTGGTTGGAACCATGAGATTATGTATGTAATTACATCATGACTTTTGTTATAGGATCACAATAAGCAACTGCATTAAAAGCTGAAATGAAAGCAGAGGGAAGGAATTATTCCTGATTCTGTCCACATGAGCCACAGTATTGCAATCCTGCAAGGAAAACCAAACATTTTCTGCTTAATGTTATCCCAGAATCCAAATGTGTCACATTTAACACACACTGGACATCCCCATCGCGGGGGATTGGCAGGGAAGTGCTCTCCACATCACCTGAAGGATTCTCTATCAGATTTCACAGGAATTAACAGCAGCTAATTAACAGCTGAGCTGCACTTTCCCCTTCTCCCCAACATGGGAAGCCCTTAGGTGAGTCCCAGAGAACTGTGATGGCTGATGGAACAGGGATATTGCTGGAATTACCAAAACAGAGCTCCTGCAGGAGTCTTCCACTCCACTGGAGCACGGGGCTTTCCCTATGGCATGGAATTATCAGGCATCTTATCTGGGGGATCCATCTGGATCTTGATGGAATTATCAGGCACCTGATCTGGGGGATCCATCTGGATCTGGAGCAACTTGTGAGGTGAGCACAGAGGCCCAATTCCCTTCTACACAACATTTAAAAATACTTCCTCTTACCCCTAACTGGACAGAAATTCAGAAGAAACCTGAATAACGTAATCGTCCACGACAGAGAATTACCTTTGTATGACAGTTCTTGCCCTGGTCAGTGAAAGAAGTTTACACCAATAAAATGCAGTTTCACAGCAGGTTCTCCTTCTGCCTGCCAGCCCAGGTGTCACCTCACCACATCCAGCACTCACATCCCAATCCATTCTCCATCCCTGCCAGTGGAGCGCGTCCATCCCTCTGGCCAAGCCCAGGAGAGCAAACAAAGGTGCCAAAGGTCACTCACTCACCGTATTTCACCTGGGCGATGTCCCCGACCACGATCTCTGCCACGGGGATCTGGATGACCTGTCCCCCCCGCACCACGGTGAACTTCTGCTCCTGCTCGATGCGGCTCTGCAGCCCCCGGAACTGCTTCTCCTTGCTCCAGTCGTTGAAGGCGGTGACGAGGACGACACAGATGACAGACAGGAGGATGGCAGCACCTTCGATCCAGCCAGCTTCGGCCTCGCCCTCATCCTCAGCTCCTCCTGTTGCAGTTCCACACCCTGCAGAGACATCAGCGACCAGTTTAGGTGGGGTTTAGCACGGGAAATAAAACTTGCTGTGTTTGGGAATGGAGCTGCTTTCCCCAGCACTGCCTGCTAATGAAACGTGGCAGAGGGGAGGAAAAGGACAAATCAAGATGTCTGTGGAAAAGAGAAAGGAAATAAATCAACAGAAGTCTCAGTTCTTTTTAATTTTTCTTCTGAGCAACCCATCCTTGGTGAACCTGAACTAAACAAGTGGAAGAAGAAAGCACCAATCCTGTTATGTGATAGAAGGGCTCAGAGCTTCACCTGAGCCACCAAGAACCTGCAGAATTTACTGAAAGTGGCAGGAAGGACTAAAACAATGAATGACATTAATCAATGCAAAGCAATGGCATTAAATTAACATTAACACTCCGCCAGATTAAATTAAACAATTTTATTTAACACTATTTTTTGAACAATTTTTAACACGATTTTTAAAAACAATTTTCAACACAGTTTCTAAATGTTCTCAACTAAACACACTTCTAGGGAACAGCTGTTAAAAGAACACTGGGGTAAATTGAGTTTATCAGTATTTCAATATGATAACAAAGTTTATTAAGGAAGACTGGGTAAAAACAATTCCCTGATATTAATTTATCAGTCTTCCCTACAGAGAAATACAGGGGGATGCTTCTAGAACTGCAAGCACGTTATTCCTGCCACAGGTAAAACAGTGTTAAGAGAATGAAGCTATTCTGAACTGTTAATTCTGAGTTACTTTACATACATCTGCTAATTATCTATTTCAAAATTGGATGCAATTAAAATTGAAATACACTTCCTAGATAGTATTCAGCAAATAAAACTGACATAGTTCTTTATGAAACAGCACCTGGGATAAAAACCGGACAGCCAAGGACACGTTCCAGAGATATCCCAAATGATGAGAGAGAACTCAGCCTGAGCAGCAGAGCCTCCTCTCCTGAGGGACCTAGGGAAAACTTTTCCTATTTTCCATGAGCAGGCAGGGATTTGACATCCCATTTCCACCTTACCCAGGTACCAGGGGGTTCAGCAACTTCGCTTCCACCTCTGACTGAAGTTTAATTTTGGTTAATTCATCACCTGTCACTAGAGGGAATTAACAACCAACGTGATTTCTATTTTAAAATTACAAACAGGAGCATCATAATTCATTAACCAGCTGAGTAATTACTCTCGCATGTGAACAATGACAAAACTACCAGAAGTCAAAGGAAGAAAGATGAGCCTGAACGGCCGCTAAGAGAGGAAGAAAATTAAAATAAAGGGAGATTTTAGCCAAGTTCTCTGTGGTTTACACTGAGATTTCTCCTGAGGGAAAGGCAGAGGCTGCTCCCAGGGGCAGGGATGTTCTTCCACTCATGGCCCTCCCGAACCTTCAGCACAAAACCTCCCAAAAACCACTTTTACAGCACTCAAGGAAGAAATTAAGTCACCTTTTTAAAGTTCAGTACGTTAAGCTGCTCATCACCGGCCACAAACACAACTCAGAAACCAACCCTGCAACTTCCTCCTTCAGCAGAATGGGGAATTTGGGGAGGATTTAGGAATTTTGCTGTTTAGCCTTAATCACCTTAATTGGGCTGTGTTAGATTTTAGATTCCTTTTCCGAACCAGCAGGTTCACTTTTGTCCTGCTTGTATTAAATGGTTCCCTAGTGCAAGTAATTCTGTTTCAGCAGATACAACACCAGAATTCCCTCTCCTTTTTTCGTCAGATATGACTTAGAATTAAATACAATGAATATTCTGTATTTTTAAGAGCAAACCTCCTCTTCTGTTTCTCACCAAAGAAACATGGCCTGGTGTAGCCCCAGCCAAACACTGATTTTATTTCCTTTTCAACGGTGGAAATTTAGTCCAGCTTGTCCAAAATTACAAAGAGCTGCTGCAGAGTAATATTGCCAAGACTTCAGTAAAAAAAAAAAAATCTTGATTAAGCAAAATCAGGCAAAAAATAAAAATATTCCTTGACTCGAGCAGCGAAGTTAATTTTGTTTTTGTGCTGTCAGAACTGATCTCCACGTTCCCATAAATGGTACCACAGAGCAGACAAATAATACAAGATGTTATCATTAAGATAAAAGGAATTACCTGTAGATACCTCATGGATTAAGCACAATCAAAGAGAACATAATTCACTTTTCAGCTGAAAAATTTATTTTATTCCAGCTGAAAAAAAAAAAATTGTTTGTAAGAATGAAAGAAAATCTGAAGGAAACAGATTGAACTTAGATCAAGCTCTTGGAAAGCGTCCCTAAATCTGACAAGCTTCCACACTGAATAAAAAATCAGGTTTATAAGTTAAAATCCTGAGAAAATTCTCCACAACTCAACGAAAACAAGAAAATTTTAAGTGCATTTAAATTTTTTTTTTCTGTTTGTTTCATCTGACAATGATAAACTTAGGTGGAGCAGAGGTGTTTGAAGGGAGGAAGGAATTATAGGAGTAGAGAAATTAATTGCTAGACCTCATCAAAACCTGAAGTCTTTTAGAGGGATGGAGGAAATTTTGAGTTGTTTTTTGGATTTTTGAGTCTTTAATGGTCAAGATTTGATGTGGCCTCTCTAAAACCCCAGGGGATCCCTGGCCCAGAGTGTGGGACACACTCAGAGGTCAATCAGACCACCAGAATTTCCCCAAATTTTGCATTTTACACTCCACAGAAAGGAGATGGGATAAAAGTTCTGCATAAATTAATGCAAAATTAATGGGTTTTTGATAGGAATAAACTCTAGGAAAATCCTGCCTGCTTCTTACAACAGCAAGATTTCAGAGCAGATTTTTTTAAAATATTAAAAGCAGGTTTCAAAATGCCCTTTAGAAGATGACCAATCTGTCAGGAAACATTTTCTTGAATTATGTGGTTGTTCTTGCTTCCAAACTATTTTAGAGGTGTTCCTTTTTAATAGGGAAAAAAAATAAAGGAAACCTGCATCTCCACTGGTATAAGTCTGTCTAATGATTTCTTAAGGATGTCTAATGATTTTACTTAAGGAAAAGCAATTGGGTTTTTAATTTTTTTTCTGCCATTATGGTTTTCCAGGAATTATAGAAAGACTTTTATGGATTTACAGGAGGAAATTTATGTGTTTATAGAGGGAAAAGACACAAACCACTTAACTCTATACTGATATTATCTGTCCTTATTGTAGTGGAGAGTGACTCAGTATTGACCTTACAGATAAGGAGAAAATCAGAAATATTAATAAAATACATAAAATACATCATATTAATACACCTAAGTAACAAATTTGAGTTTAAATCATCTAATTTTTATTAAAAATGTTCATATAAGCTTGAAAAAATTCACGTTAAGGTACAAGATTGCTGCTCTGCTTTCCCAGAGCTACCCAAAAATCTGCCTGAGATTTTATTGAGATGCACAGAGTGAAAAGCTTCACAAAAGAATTGTTGATATGCAGATGTGATTTGTGGCAAGGTTTGAGTCCAAGACAGCGAATTGTGATGTTGTCATCTTAAATTACATTTAACAGCGGCCCTATCTGTCAGAAAAACCAGTTCCAGAGAGGTAAACAAATTTAAAATATGGAGCTCTTTTCTAGCACAACTCTGAACGTGTTTTCTTGTGTGTCACGGCCAAAGTCTCACCCTCACAGGACAGAAACCGTGCAGGGTTTGAAACTGAGGTTATCTGCAAGCCAAGGATGTAAAGGGTGCTCCTTTAGCATGGAAAAAGCAGACAAGAGCCATAAAATGGATTAGTTTATCCCAAAAGGAACACCCAGATGAGCTGGAACTCCCCGGGAGAGGGAGAACCTGGCAGCACAGCCTCAAAGAACACTCAGAAACACAAAGGGGACCAAGGTGACTGTGCCCATAAAATATCCCAAAGAATGTTACCAGAACCTCGTGGAAGGAGAACAGAATCTCAAAAAGCTTAAAACTCAACCAGAAATAGATCAGCAAAGGCTGTTGGGAAGTTTTCTATAGAGGGGAGATGAAAAGGAGAAAAAATCCAAAGGTGAGGAGGATTCAGGAAGGAAAAAATACAAAAGTTCTGCCACCCATCACTCGTGGGGAGCCCATTTCCATCTCAGCAGGGAGAGAGGCTCCAAACCTGCCCAGGAGCCTGCAGAACTCAGCAAACACCCAGGCACTCACCTGGGCTGCACCTCATTGCCAGCAAATTCAAAATTGGCCTGAGAAACCTGCTCTGAATTAGCAGAATTTGAATATACAGAAGGGTTTAGAAGGGAAAATAAAAGGAAGAAAGGCCCAGGTTATTAAAAGCTGTTGGGAAGTTTTCTATAGAGGAGAGATGAAAAGGAGAAAAAATCCAAAAGTAAGGAGGATTCAGGAAGGAAAAAATACAAAAGTTCTGCCACCCATCACTCGTGGGGAGCCCATTTCCATCTCAGCAGGGAGAGAGGCTCCAAACCTGCCCAAAAGCCTGCAGAACTCAGCAAACACCCAGGCACTCACCTGGGCTGCACCTCATCGCCAGCAAATTCAAAATTGGCCTGAGAAACCTGCTCTGAATTAGCAGAATTTGAATATACAGAAGGGTTTAGAAGGGAAAATAAAAGGAAGAAAGGCCCAGGTTATTAAAAGCTGTTGGGAAGTTTTCTATAGAGGAGAGATGAAAAGGAGAAAAAATCCAAAAGTAAGGAGGATTCAGGAAGGAAAAAATACAAAAGTTCTGCCACCCATCACTTGTGGGGAGCCCATTTCCATCTCAGCAGGGAGAGAGGCTCCAAACCTGCCCAAAAGCCTGCAGAACTCAGCAAACACCCAGGCACTCACCTGGGCTGCACCTCATCACCAGCAAATTCAAAATTGGCCTGAGAAACCTCTCTGCATTAGCAGAATTTGAATATACAGAAGGGTTTAGAAGGGAAAAAAAAATAAAAAGAAAAGAAGAAAGGCACAGGTTGTTAAAGGGGAAGGGAACTGAGTGGTAGAAAAAACTTGAATGTGCTTGTGGTGAAAAAGGGAAGGGGAAGAAGGAGAGGAGGAGACACAAGAACAGGTTAAAGCACTTCAGGAGCAGTGAGCAAGAAGCATCACAAAATAATAACCTGGTTGATGTTGTTAATCATTTCAACTTGGTGAAAGCCAGAAAGGGAAATAATGGGAAAAAGCCAGAAAAAGCCAGACAGCATCAGCTGCCAGCGTGCCAGGCTCATGTCCTGTTGGATCTGGAATGCTTTTAAAACCACAGACACCATTTCAATGTGCATTTCTTCTAATATCAACCAAATCTGGGCAGATACAGAAGGAAGCTCGGTGCAGCTAAAAAGAATATCTGCTTAAAATTTCAAAGAGTTATCAGGAGATTCTTAAAGCTGCTTTGAATAGCATAATGATTATAATTACAAACTCTACGGTCCTGAGCTGCAGCACGGTAATTTTTAAATCAGAAAAAAGTACATTTTTAAAAATCTCCGAACATCTGTATTCCTAAATCCCAACCTACAGCACATACCTCTCAGCTACTCATTTCAACCTACACACTGCTATTTTTAAGCTGAGAATACCTTGTGGCATTTAAATTCCCTAGGAAAATCTCCTAACACCCCCAGAGGTAATTTTTTTAGTCAGTCAAACCGGTTTTGTCATCGGAAAGACAACAGTTCCCCTGATAAAAACTTTTTTATTGAACCGCTTTCTCTAAAGACATTTTTTTCCCTGGCTGCAGCTCCAGCACTGATGTTATTAAAGCGAATTGAGCAGCTCTGAGTTACAGCTTTTTCATCAGCAGAGCAAGGCTCTGGTCCCTAACATCCCCACTGATGGTCCTTACTTCACAAATGTATTTATCTGTGTGAGAAAAGGAGCAATAACCAAAAAAATTATGCAATAAAAACCATAAATTCCCCTCCTTAACAAGGCTTTAAAGCTGTGACAGACCCTGCAGCTTTTATTTCTGCAGATTCCTCGTGGTGTTGTGCCTTTTGCTACACGATCAGTCCTGGGAGTGATGCCACCACCACTCCTGCCCCAAATCCTGTGACGAGGCATCAGCAGATGTTGAATCACTCCCCACGAGGGCAGAGCAGGAGGCACAGGGGCTGCCTCGGCTCAGTGTCACCTCAAAACCACAGCTCAGTCATTTCCAAAGCAGAAATTACTGGAAATTCAATGATTTCTGCCTTTCTCTCACTCTCTCCAAGGGTTTGGCCAGCCCTGAAAGCATTTCCAAGCTACCTGCAGCAATCGGCGTTCTCCAAAGGCTCCTTCCTGCCCCACAGAAGGGATTTATGAGAGTCAGAAAATCACACTACAAACACTGAGGTTTAGGGGGGTTGCACATTCACTAAAAGTGACTTTTGGACACAATATTAGAACTCCTTGCTCTGTGATCCATCGGTTTGTTATGTAAGGGCTCCAGGGGGGCGGGGAGGGGGAAGCAAAGAGCTGCTGTCCCTGTGGGTTTGTTATGTAACTGGCAGCTCCAGAGCCTGCTATTAAATATTTACACATTTCTGACATCTATATGCAAGGAAACAAATCCTGGGGCCCTGTAAGCAGATCTATATTCACACATCGCTCAGCCTGATCACATCCACGAGCACAGGAATGTTAATTGAAATATTCATTTCAGTGGATTTGTCGAGCAAGATTCTTCTGCCTGGCACCTCCAAGGAAATGCATTTTGGAGAGATCAGGCAAAGGGATGGGTCCTCACTCCATCAAGGGACCAAGCAACTACTTCTACAATGTTTACATCCAATTTTATTTCCTTTTGCTGCCACAGAAAAAATAAAGAAAGGCAAAAAAAGGGATTTTTCATCACAAGTCCTGTTCTTGTGGGTTGCAGGAGAAAACCTTGACATAAGGTTGTTGTAGCTTCACTTACATTGCTCCGAGCTAGAGATGTCTGGTGACCAGAACCTCACATTCCAAAGGTAAAACACGGGCTCCAAACGGAGGAATGAGACCTTGAAAAGTTGTTCTGTGTTTATTAACAAGAATTCAACTCCAGTTATTCAACCACTTGACTTGCAAGGTCACGTCCTAGCCGAGCCCTACTTACAGAATTCATATTTCTGGAGGAGCTCTTCCTGGAAAATGTGTGAGAAGATTTTCTATTCCATCCCAAAGTTCTCAGTCTCATTCCCTGCCATCCCCAGCCCAGAGCTGAGTCGTGCCTGGCACCCTGGCACTGTCTGGAATGAGCAATTCCCAGCAGCAGCCCAGTTTTGGCAGAGATCTGCACATCCCTAACCAAGGGAAGGCATCTGGGGGCCTTCAGCTTTCAGCCCAGCCCCACATCTGTAGGAAGCAGATGTAGGTCGTTTTGCATTAGGAAATAATTATTTTAAAATAAATTAATATATTTTTAAAATAAATTAATATAAATTAATATAATAATTATGCAGGTCCCACGTGACACAATGTGCACGTTTTGCACTTCGCAAGTTCTTAATGTGTTTTTACCAATGCCAGCTCGAGCCTCAAAATTCTGTCATCCATCCACAGCACTGAGACCCAGCCAGGAGTTTGGTCCCAAAGCTTCCCTGGTGTGGGGAACACCCCAGAACAGAGAGTTTGATGCAGTGGGAAAAAAACCAGATTGTAATAAATAAAAAACAATATAAAATCAATAAAAATTAAAAAAACTCCACATGGCAATAATAATATTGATTGACACAAAAAGCCCAAGCAGTGCTGGATGAGCAGGACCTCATTTGTTCTCTCATTCCAGAGGTGATGGGTTCAAAAGAGGGGAAAGAGAAAATCCTAAAGACAGACAGACTGACTGGATATCCAGCCAGGAAAGCAGGAAATCAAGAAGTTTATAATAGGGAGGCTTCAGAAAACACAATTTCTACTAATAAATTTTAATGCAGTCTCAATCCAGAAGCAGGTCTTCTGCAAGGATTTTATAATATGGTAAAAACCAAGGTGGGCATATTCTAAAATGACCAGTGCAATATATCTTTATCAAAACATTTAGAAAAGAGCAATTTCATTCACTTAAATTTCTGCAGCCCAGTAAGAATTTGCAGAAGGAGTGTTTTTACACAAGAATGTTTAGCCCCATAATAAACAACCATAAACAGCTTCACAGGCATTACTGAATCTAAAAAAATAAATAAATAAAAAAAGAAAGACAAAATAGTTAAAATAAATAATCATTCTTATTTACATTCTGTCAGTAATGAATTATTTAGGGGTTAACTGAGAGAAATTAAGACTGTGAGTCAAAAACTCAGGTTCCCAATACAGGACAATTCCATAGTGCAAGAGTTTTGTCCAGGCCAGGAAGGCTGTGCTGGGATAATTGTAACAGTGATTTTCTCTCAAAAAGATAAAGCTACAAACAGTTCCATGAAGAAAAAAAATACTTAATATTATTTAACTCTATAAAAACAGTGAAAAAAAAAATAAATCAAATATAAAAGATACATTTGTCAGTAATGATCAATTCTGACATTACTTTTCATTTCAGTACAAATATCAGCGTCCACAAGGAAAATTCTGGTGCAAGTTGAAGGTTTCTTTGTATCCATCCAGGATATATAAAAATAGAGCTATAAAATTCTCCAAATTTAAGTCGCTGTTCCAAGAATGCACAACAGGTGCACACGGTCTTAACCTTAAATAGTTTTGCTCAGTTTAGACTCTTTTTCTCAGGGTTTTTCATGGAAAAAAAGCTGGAAAACCTCAGTTCAGTTCCAATGCAGAATAAAAATACATTGAGAAATCTGATTTAGCAGCCAGCCTTGATACCCTCAGAATCTGACTGGGGGGAACTCAGTTGCTTTGACTCTCCCAGAAAAGTGTTTTAAGTTCAGACTTCATCAAAAACCAATTTGCAGCAAGGAAGAACACACACCACAAATAAGGGATCCCCTTCAGATTATGTTGTTTAAATGACATAACTGTGAAAAAAAATCAATGTAAAACACAAATTCAGTTTGAAAGATGCGTGGATTAAATCGAATTAGCAATGTAAGGAACTGTGATCCCAGAGTTCTGGATGGAACACTAATAAATGTCATTGGTTAGTTCAGAATAAAAGGAGGAGGGAAAGAAATGTCCTTTTTCTCAGGATCACGTGTTGCAAGACCACATTTGGAATGGGCTATTGTGCCAATGCAAACAAATCATTAGGAATAAAACCAATTAGAAATTAGAATTTCTGTTAGCTTGATATTAGCAGGGAAGTGGCTGTCCATATGTTGACATTTACTCACTTGGAAAAGTTTAATTAAGTTTGATTACGAATTCTAACCTTGCTATTAAAAAAAGAAAAAAAAAAATGGCAGAGGGAACACTGCAGCTCTTGGGATAAAGTTATCTTATTTAACACGGGTGGATGAAGGAAAAAATATCCACAATGCCAGGAAAATCTGCTAAGTTGGGAGCTCCAGCTCAGCAGCCATGTCAGAGAGATAAAGCTGCAGTTGGGTTCTGAAAGCAGGCAGAACATTCCCATTCCTCGTGCAGCAATCCCTGACAACTTCCAGCACTTCCCAAATCCAGCTGGAAGGAGAGAGGAGGCTCTGAGCACTTCCTCAGCTCCCACTCAGCTCCCTGAGAGCCCCAGGAAACAGAGAAACCCGGGAAAACAAATCAATGCTTCCCATAAAGCCGCTCTCATCGGGGCACTCGGCTTTAAATAGAGCCATGGAAAACGTTCCACATGGACAGGGAACAACAAATAGTTCATAAAGACAGCATCAGCTGGAGAGCTGTCTGTCTTGTGCTGATCCACAGAGCCTCTTCCCTTTCTGTCTGAAGCACTGCCATGAAAAGAGCAAATCACTGAGGAAGGGTTTTGGGGTGGCATCTGCCTGAGTGATGGATGCTTGTGCTGCTCCATCCCTCTTTGACTGTGTTCTGATAGAAGGGAAATGTACTTGCTTCCAAAAATACTCCCTTTTTTTTGTTTTTTGGGAGGGGTTTTTTTTTGATGCTCTAAAACGAGATGTTCTAACTGAGGGTATTTAACAGAAATACTACCAAAAATCTGCAAGAACAAAATTGAATACAGTTGACTTTGCCTGGAAATCTTGACAGATGTTTCACTAGGAGCTTCTAAAACCCCAAGGGGAGCAGGGGATGGAGTGGTGATGCCTGACACACTTCACACCCCCAGACCATTTAGAGAGAAATTGCCAACTTTTTCCATCCTGCAGACCCTTTTCTCAGAGGTTACTGAGAAAAGGTGACAGATTTAACAGGTCCCTACACAGTAATTCAGAATTTTCAGAGCTGGGAAGGAGCTGATAAAGAAAATTTGCGAGTGAGGAGCTTAAACAATGACCCCAGCTGGAAAAATGCAATCCCAGAAAATCCACCCAGTGCCCTTGGAGCCAGTCCTGGAGCACCTGGGCTGCTCCTGATGCTGCCCCAGGAGAAGGAGAAGGAGAAGGAGAAGGAGAAGGAGAAGGAGAAGGAGAAGGAGAAGGAGAAGGAGAAGGAGAAGGAGAAGGAGAAGGAGAAGGAGAAGGAGAAGGAGAAGGAGAAGGAGAAGGAGAAGGAGAAGGAGAAGGAGAAGGAGAAGGAGAAGGAGAAGGAGAAGGAGAAGGAGAAGGAGAAGGAGAAGGAGAAGGAGAAGGAGAAGGAGAAGGAGAAGGAGAAGGAGAAGGAGAAGGAGAAGGAGAAGGAGAAGGAGAAGGAGAAGGAGAAGGAGAAGGAGAAGGAGAAGGAGAAGGAGAAGGAGAAGGAGAAGGAGAAGGAGAAGGAGAAGGAGAAGGAGAAGGAGAAGGAGAAGGAGAAGGAGAAGGAGAAGGAGAAGGAGAAGGAGAAGGAGAAGGAGAAGGAGAAGGAGAAGGAGAAGGAGAAGGAGAAGGAGAAGGAGAAGGAGGAGGAGAAGGAGGAGAAGGAGGAGGAGAAGGAGGAGAAGGAGGAGGAGAAGGAGGAGAAGGAGGAGAAGGAGGAGAAGGAGGAGAAAACCTGCCCAAAGGAGACTGGGAAGATTTGTAGAGCTCAGCCACAAAACCCCTCACGAACTGCAGTGTTCATGGCTTTCATTACATTTCTCATCTTCATTCCTCCGTGCTGTAAAGCTTTAAGGGGTGAGAAATCACCTCAGTAAAAGATTAAAATTCTGTCATAATGCCTTACAGCAGAAGGCATCAAAAAGTTCCACCAACATTAGTGTGGCCCTATAAAAGCAGTTTTACAGTGCAGATCTCTGTGCTTAGGAAATGCCCTGTGTTTTTCAGTTTATTTTCACCCCAAAGGATGGGATGAAATCCCCCTGAATGCACATCCAGAAACACCTGCAATGTGAACCCCACTGGGGACAGACAGGAGATGGGATTTCTGAGGCATATTCTAAGCTAAAATGTTCACAGAGATACATCCAAAACAAGCTAAAGCTGCAGGTAATTAAGATAATCTCCATTTAGAATGTACATTCCACATTTTCTGCATATTAATTATGCACACTTAACTGAGACAAGAGGAGCAGCATCTCCTGGAGAGAAAAGGCAGAACTTGGGCAAGACAGAAATAAATTGAAATTACTTGCTTAAGTGTTACTTTTCTAATAGGAGAGAGATGTGTGTGTGTATATATATATATACATGAAAATATGCATATATGCAAAGTGCCTTCCTGTTCAAAAAGGTATTTCTGGTTTGTTTCTGTGCTTGAACTTTTTTTTTCCAGGTAATAATTTTTCATTCTAATTCAGCCCCACAAACAGAGAGGAACAGCAAAGGCAGACTTTGGAATGTGACACAGTTTGTCTCACCTCCAACTGTAAAATAATCCTAGAACCTGATCCAGAAATACTTCATGTTAAAAAAGTCATATCATAAAGATTCTGCAAATTCGAAAAATAATTGGTATCTTAAAGCTGCCAAACTAAAAATTATTTTGAAATCACAATGAGATAAGAAAACATTCAATATTCCTGTATTTCATATTATGTTATTTTATTGCATAAGCTGTTAACTTTTGACAATAAAAATGTTTTCAGAGCTTTGGGGTTCGTATTGATTTGAGAGAATTTT
>VWZT01015836.1:78204-96816 GCA_013397055.1 Pachycephala philippinensis
TTTAAATCAGGTAAACATTTTTAAGGTAATATTTTGGCTCCCTTTTTCAGCTTCAGTGCAATATTTGCATTCCAGGACAGGCTCAGTTTGAGCCCTGACCGGTTCCATTCCCCAGCCCAGCCCCACAGGACGCTGCCCATGACCCCACATCACACAGGACTCTCACCCATTCATCCCACGACAGAGCCCCCGACCCAAATCTATCCCTTCTTTTGAAAATAACACAAAAGCAAAAACATTTCAGTAATTCAGTGGTGTCCAGGGAATGCTGACCCAGAGGGGCAGAATCTTCTCCCCATGACCTCAGCCTTGGAGAGGCATTGGTGACAACGAGAATTGAGACCCACAGCACACACACTCCAACCTGTCCTCCTCCTGGATTCTCAGACCTTGCATTGAAGTAGGATTCAGAGCAGGAATTAAAAAGCAAATTCTTACAGGAGCTACATTTCTGTAGCCAAACAGATTGGGGCAATGTCTCCAGGAGCCATATGCTGCCTCACCTCATCCACGCTTCGGGAGGAAGGAGGTTAAATGGGGGGTTCTGGCAGAACAAGCTGTTTTTGAGAGGGCAAGCACTTCCGTTTCTCCTGTTTTCCAGGCTGCCAACTGCTTCATCCCCTCGTGCTGACAGACTGTTTAGACTGGTTTAAAAAATCCTTGGGGAATCTCATAGTTTAATTTTTATGATGAACGAGAAAAGAATTCGAGTGTGTGCAGCTCCTTAAAAGTTGTGTTTCGCTAACTCTGACAACCATCTACGCTTTTGAGATTACTCTATTTTACATCAAAAAAATGCTATTTTCTAATAGCTCAGCTTCTCTTGAGAATGCTCCTCCCTGGGCAGCACAATAAAACCCCCTGATGCAGTGACAGCTGGATCAGTGTGATTTGTTTAGCAGCAAAGACGATAAAGGATTCCCATTAGGACACATCAGCTTTTAAGGCTGTGTGGCCCTTATACCCCCTGATATCCATGATTTCCCATCGATTCCTTATTGCTCAGTGCCTGGAGAACGTTATGTAACATTCTCTGTGCAGCCTCACAGAATGAGACAAACACACCAGAGGTTGGAGGATGTTTACCACTTGTTGTTGTTTTCAGCATCTGCAGCAAAGTTCTGTGAATATTCTGTTATTTTTGGGGGTGGTTTGCTCTCTACTGACACAGGCCATGAAACGGGGTGAAATTTAGGTATTAAAATGAATGAATCTTGGCTCACTTTCTTTTGAAAATGCTCCATAATTTCTCCAATGTGTTTTGTATAATGGAGAGGACTTAAAGAGACGCCAGATCGTCAGCGTACCGAAAATTTTACTGGGAGACATTGGTTAAAGTGCACACACAAAAATTGTGGGGTCGGTTTTTCATCTTGATGTTGGCTTCATAACTGCGAGGGCTGGCAAAAGACTTACAGTTGTTTATTTGCTGTGTGCTGCTACGATTTTAGGAGGGTTGCAAAATAACATTAATGTTGGCCTTACAAACTAGATTTTTATGCTGCCTACGTTTATGCATTTTTAATGCAATCGACGTTATCACAAGTAAAATGCTCTAAAAAAAAAAATATTAAGATGTAAAGCTGCCACAAAAGACTAGAGAATTAACTTTGTTCAGCTGACTCATTTCTGACATTTCTGAGTTTTTCACTCATTAATCAAATTGATTAAGTGCATATTAATGAAGCTCAGGGTGACACATTTTTAGAGACAAGGAGATACAGGCAACATTTTCCTGAGGAAAACGTCCTGGGATCTTGATTGGACCCTGCAAGACCCTCAGGATGGAAAAGTCTGGCAAAGGATTTAAAAAATGAATGTGCTTCATTATGCATTCAATAGCCCTCCTGAATTAAAATGGTACGGGAAACGTAGGATGGGCTGAAAGGGTGAAGACAAGGTAAAAATTGATAAATGCTGCATTAAAGCATTGAGTTTATATTCAATTGTGCCTCGCTAGGAAGTAAATGAACTGAATTCCTCAGAGGATGGCACCAGACCTTCATGAGGTTATTTATCTCAGGTTACTTTTAATTCCGTTTAATTAAATTTGGTTCGAGCTCCTCAGCAATCAGTGCTTTCCCTTTTTTTTGAACCAACCCTTTATTCCCCTGGGCCGTTTAAGCCACGGGGCACAGGAGAATTCCTTGTTCCAATGAACCCTTGAGCCACGCCTGCCTCTGCCAGCGCTCATTTCTGCCCTAAAACACCGCGAGCGCTCAACGGCGACAAAGCCAAACCCAACGACCCCGACGTGTTTGCACTTGGCAGGAGCTGAACGCTCTCCCCGGAGGATTTCACAGCTCCCAGTGCCACTTCCCAGAGCAGATGAGGTGGCAGAGCTCCTGCAGAGCCAATCCTGCCGTGCCCAATGGATCCGAGGGTGGCCTCCTGCCCCGGCGACACCTGCGCCGCTCCCGCGCCAATTCGCGATTGCGCACGCCGGATTCTATTTCCAGGTTCCCCCACCAGGCATCTGCCGTGTTTATGCAATTCAAGAACGAGATGATTTCATCACGGAGATGTTAAGGTTTTCTAGAATCGCCAGGAAAAAAAGAAACCCAACCACCGGAGCCATTTCCTGAGAAACAACAACGCTTCTTGGAAAGGGAGTAGGAGAAGTTTTTTTTTTGGTCCGGGCAATAAGTGTGAGAATGAAAAACGTTTCTGGGAGAGTGAGAAGAAAGTTGTTGAGAATTGGATATGGAAGGAGTGAGAAATTCCAAATATCACCTACCTGAAATTACTGAAACGAGTGCGGTTCTGCCACGATTATTGGCAAAGAAAGTGAAGGGAAGAAAATCACAGTTTGAAAATTGGGAAAAAAAGAAGAATTTTATCCAATCTATGGTCAAGCTGTCCTGACACATGTGGCAACACAGAAAGGGGCTTTTCCTGCCTGTTCCACCTTCCCTGAAACCCTGAAATTCCCTTTAGCAGCCTACACATCATGGGAAAAGCAGGAAAACCACAAACTGACCTAAGGAAAGCTGAAAGCTGGAACCACAAAATAATACTGCCACAATAACAACATTCTGAAATGTTTTGAGGGATCAATGGCTCAATTTCATGTTATTCCAAAGGGTTTTAATTTCTTTTTTTTTAGGAATACCCGCACTGAGTGCTGGGGAATTGGGACAGACATCACATCTTTAGAACAGGACACTGTACCTGAGCCTCACACACTCTATTGCAGCTGTTCTGCCCCAGCAGAACTCCAGGGTAGGGAATTTGCAAGGAGGAGATCTAGACAGTCCAAATTGAAAGGAATAAATTTTTTTTAATGTACATCAGTACAAAGTGGACATAAATTCAAGCTAGCTGGTATTACATTCAGCATTTTCACTCTTAACTGAGAAAAAGAAGCTTGTTGCCAATTGCTTTATATTTTTCCATATCGATATATTCTTTTTTAGATGTATTCTTTCTAATATCAACAAAATTTTTACTTTTTTTCACTTCCCTCACCTGCACTAAGAGCTGGCCAAATCTTTCCTACTGTGACTTATTTCCAGACTTGCTCAATGAGATGAAATGCCAAAAAACACATTTTGAGCTGTACCTCCATAGGCAGGAAACCGGGAGAAGATGGGAAGAGCACACCATTTCCAACCCCACGCAGGAGATCTGGACAAGGAGATGGGGAAGTTTTTTGTTTGGTTTTGGGTTTTTTTCCCCCTCAAACTGATTTTTATGGCATTTTTTTATCTGAACACCTCTTGGCTTGTGCAGGGAGGACCTTTCCTGCTGCCTGGTGACTCCAGCACTGCTGACAGGTTGGCTGCTGCCTTTCCCAGGCTGTCTGGGCCCTGCTGTCCATCCCATCCGTGCAGGGATTTGACATTCCCACAACAGTTGTGCCACGAGTCTGAGCAAGCGTTGCCTCCACGGGGAGGCTCAGGACAGGAACAGGATAAAGCACCATCCTCACAGGAGCTGAGGGCCAGCTGCACCTTCTCTCCAATTTCTGCAGGTCCTTTCTGGTGGAAATCTCCAGCCTGAGTCTCCACTGACCAACGTGGCACTTTATAAAAATGATAAGAAGACACCTGAGTGGCGAACCAAACAGAATAAAGTCTCCTTTAGGTCATGAGAGGCCAGCAGGAAACCCACCCCCAGCCTGGGCAGCCCCAGCAGCATAAAAGCACCAACAGCTCACTGTAACTGTCTTGGGAAGCCCAAATTTCAGGGGACCACCCTATATTTTTTCAACTTGTTGCTATGAGTAAGGGGAAGGGAGACCCAGCCACGCCCTGCCGAGCAGCACTAAGCAATGGAACTGATCATTTAACATTGTTTTCAGCCCAGAGTCTTGCCTTGGGAATTTTAACAGGAGCTGAACCAAAAAGACTTTTCCTTTTTATTCCACCTTTAAGCTGCAAAAAGCTGCGCACTGGAAAACAGACGTCGTGCCTGGGGCTTGCTGGTAAACACTGGGATGGTAAAACATCTTACCTCAGGCTGCCTTCTTCCCCCTTTGCAATCCACAGAAGGAGAGAGAATTCAAGGAAGAACAGTTAAAAAGGTTTGTTACACTCCTGTAAACAGCAGATGATTGTCAGGGGTTGACATCAGCAGTTTTTGCAAGGGGATAATAAGATCCACATGTGATGCAGGGGCTGAAGATAGAAACGAGGAGGAGAAGGACTCAGGAGGGCCCAGAAATTGCTGCTGAAGGTGTTTGTGGAAGGCTCTGGGGAATTTTTGACCAGTTCATGTGGATATAGATGGGGGATGCACCAAAGCAGCAGAATCCTGCTGGGGACTGGGGGAAAAGCTCCAGAAAGGGACAGAGCTGCACAGAGCCATTAGCTCATTTCTGCAAGAACTGACTGCTCCAGCAGAGGTCTGAGGGAAAAGAGTGAGGAAAATACCAAACCAAATCAGCCAAACCAACAAAAAACCTAAAAAACCCCACAAACAACACCAAAACAAAACAGCAAAACCCCACCAAAAAAAAAAAAAAAAAAAAAAAAAAAAAAAAAAAAAAAAAAAAAAAAAAAAACAAACACAAAACAAAAAAAAAACCCCAAAGGACCAGGTAGGAGAAGGAGATTCTTGCATTTCTACAGCCACAATAAGACAGATATTTGGGAATGGCCAAGAGAAGCACTGGCATTTCCCATTCCCTTGCTGGATTTCTGAGTGCAAGCACTTTTCCTAAAGCATGTTCTGTTCCCTCCAGCAATGGGATGGTTTGAGTCCATTGCTTGCTCTCATGAAGGAGCTCTTTCCATTCACACCCCGTCTTCAAAAACAGGACAGGGCATTTCCTTACCAACTGTACATCCAAATTATTTCACCACATACTGATACACAAACATTTCAAATTTAGTCCTAGACTATCTCTAATCTATATTACAAAAAAATTAAAATGAAGCCCAGATCTCACATGCTCATTAAATCCTCTGAGATATCATGGACCCCCTACTCTGCATGACCAGGGAACACTCTATAATCCATAAACCCCGGACACAAAAGGGTTTTATTTGAGGAACAAAGTATTTTTCCCCTGCCCCAGCCACACCCCTGTGTGATCCCTGCTGTAGCAGAGGCTACACCTGCACTGGGAATTTTCTCTCAAGATGCATTTGCTAAAACCCAGCAGCAGTTTTGCACTTTTCTGAAAGGGTGGAAAACTGATTCCGTGTGGCTCAGTAATGAGAGCAGTAATTGCCACGGGGCTGACAATAATTTATGCAGGAGTTCTCAATTGCTTCTAATGGCCTGTCAGATGGTGAAAGGGAATGCAAAGCAGACCATCAAAACAGCTCCAGCATAGTTCCTGAGAAAAAAACTTCTTGAAACCTCCACTCACGTTAAGGAACATGAAAAGAGCTGGAGTGGCTTCTGGAGAAGCAATAAAACTGCACTTTTATCCAGGGATTCCTCTGGATCAGGTTCCCTCATTGCACCAGAAAATGAAATTATGTTCTCCAAGACTCACCCAGATCTGAAATGAAGAAGTGAACGCTCACATACATCCATGAGGCCCTTACACGAGGCTCCTGAAGCTGTTCATGCACCCTTAATATTTTTGGGATGTGTGCATTTTATCCTGCATTTCTCCTTCAAAAGCCTCAGAATAAATATATTTTAAGCAGTTAAATGCTAATTCTGTTGCAGCATCAAAGGTTACGAGTGGGTTTCAAGAGTCAAGAAAAGAAAGAGTTATACTAATTTTTAAAAATAAAGACGAGTTCAACTTATTTTATTAACCACTAATGCCAATGGTAGATAAAAGTTTAGGATATGTGAGAGGCAGATATAAATATATTAGATAAAGGAGATAAATGCTCAGTTAGATACACAGGGTGGTGTTTCCCTGACATTGTGTCCTAAAGTCTCTCATTTCCACGTTATTATCCCTTAAACCTCCAAAGCAACACTGCCACTTCCAGATGGTGACAACTTTTCAAGTTACTCCAAGCAAGAAGCTGATGAGTTCAGAATATTGGCAGCCATGACTGAACAAATCAACGTGGAAAGAGCAGTCCTGTTAACTCATTTTCAAAATGAAAATGCATTTCATTTGGAAAAACAAAAGAAAAAACTTGGAATTTAAAAGAGGAGGCAGGATCAAGAACAGAGAACAAGATGTGCCAGCTCTCCTTTCTAGCACCTGGCTGTACTTTCAGAAGTAAATATATCATTTTCAAGGAAACAAAACAACATAGAACTTGCAAATAAGTGCACATTTCAATGAAATTTTCATTCTGGGCAGAGTCAGAAAAGGAAAACACTGAAGGCAAAACCATTAAAATCAATTTCAAGTGGGATTACTCCTCCCTTCACCAAGGCAAAATCAAGTTTAATATGTCCATTTTCCAGTGTTCAGGACTCTTTAAAAAGGTCATCTACCAATAAATTAAAGGTATCCTCAGCAGCAATTTATGATATACTAATTTTAAAATTAAAGGGAATTATTTATACAACTGCTCAAAGAAAGACTTCAAAAAAAAATGTAGAAGACCTTTACAATGCGTTCCAAAAATTGCACTAGAAGATATTCACTAATTTTATTTATTCTCCTTGTGCAAATCAGGGCAAAACCTTTCAGGAAAACAATTCTTAAAACAGGGAGAACAGCGACTATTGAATAAAATGCTGTGCTGTGGGAAAACACAAACACATCCTCCCAGGCTGTGCTGCTGAGCTTTTCAGGCTCCCTCAGAATCTCAGCTGGGCCCTATCTTCCCATGGGAAAAGAAACATTTTAAATGCAGGATCAAAACAATAATAACAATTTGAAAAAGCAAGAAACAAACCGCCACTGCCTGATGACACATCTCCCCTCTTCCTAAAACCTGGGGAAATCGCGCTTTCAAAATTCCTTCCCCCCCGAATAAAAGAAAATAAAAGAGGGCACTCTGCACATTTAGCCTAAGCTAAATCCTAATTTTGTAAAGCATCTCTCCTGGTTTATAATGTCCCCAAGGTATCCCACCAGTTATACGAGGTAATTCCAATAAGTAACATTTTCTTCAGTTNTTATCTTTTCATGCCTAAATCGAGCACCTGCTGAATCAATAGCCACGTATTCAGAACTCAAGAGAGAAAGCACTGAAAGATTCCCAATTATTCATAAAGGATTTAAGAACCCCAAGCATGACCCGTGCATGGCTACGTGCTGATTGTGCTGCTGAATGGGAAGGGAAGAAGGAAGGGGCTGCAAGGAAAGCAGCCAAAGGAAACTGCAGCAAATGTGAAAAGCATTTCAGGGCTATATTTAGAGGAAGACATTCTTCCTACATTTGCCAAGCTGCTCACGTCATTTCACACAGCATGTTTGATCCAGCTTTAGAAGTCTAGGAGAGAGCAGGAGAGGGGGGGAGAAAAAAATCTGGATCAGCTGCCAGAAATGGAAATCTTGCATTTATGGAGAGGAACAAATATTTTAAGCATGTGAATTCAAGAGTGCTTTCCAAAGAGGGGAGGGGGAAGAAGGGGAAAAAGGAGGGGGACAGGCAGGGTGTTAAAACTTCCTGCAGCCAGAAAGGCTCTGCAGAATATGGAGAATATTTGTCAGGAACAGCACTTTGCTCCAATCCTGCCTTTGGAGCCGGGCTCACGAGCCTGAGCTGCACCACTAAAAATACTAAAATGTGTGAATCTCACTGAGTTCAAGCCTTCATCTGGTGTAAACTGGAGACTTGTCCGTGTTCCTGAGATGGGATCCAGCAGTTACATAAGCAATTACATATTTCTCATCTATAATACGTGATAAAAAACCACAAAAGATGAATCAAACACACACCAAATGCAGGCTCAAAGGTGAAAAACTGTATCAAAACCACTCCAGTTTTATAAGAACGTTACGATTTTCCTTTAACTTACGTCATGAGGTTCAGAATTTGCATAAAGAAATGTCAGGATGAAAAGAAAAATATGTCGGGACCAGATGTAATGGGATCAGGAAAAAACCACGTGGAAATTTCCTGTTGGTGACCTCCTGGAGGATGGTGATGGAATTGATTTGAGATATAGGACACGCTTTGCTTAAACTGAGATAACTTCTGCGAAAAGTTTTTACCTTCATTCCCTTCTCCAGGCGGCTGATAAAACGAAAGCCCCAAAGATATGATGGCTGCAATTTCCAAGATTATAAGAGTCACGTCCTGCAACGCTTCCCAAACTAGCTGTATGAATGTTTTTGGCTTCTTTGGAGGTATAAAATTTTTTCCAAAAATAAGCTTTCTTTTTTCTAGGTCTGCAGCAGTGCCGGCTAATCCTGTAAATGAAATAAAATAAAATAAAATCAGGTCAAATTGCAGTGAAATAGAAAATGCATTCCTACAAATTACTTCTCCAAGAAAAATTCCGAGCTGTAGCACCTATGGCATATTACAAACAGGTAGATATTAAACTTAAATTGTTCTTTTGCAAGAGGATTTGTCCTGATATTCTGAACAGAATTCTCACGAGCTCCATTTAGTACTAATTCCTGCCAGGTTTAATCATAAAAAAGTCTTTGATTTCAGAGGTTTACATTAATAAGACCTATGTATATACATATATACAAGCAGAATAATAGAAAATAGATCCTAAAACACAAAGAAATGGTTTTTGGGATGAAGCTGGAATAGCTGATGGAAGCTTTTGGTAATACCTGTGGAAGATCACACAAATCTTTGTTCTGAATGCAAAGGATAAATCAATAAAGCCTCTCTTGTGCTACTTCAAAGCAACCTCTGGCTGCAAATGGACTTCAGCACATCCCTGGAATGAGCTGCATCACAGTTTTGTCACAGGAAAAAGGCAAAGTGACAAGTTAAACATGCACAGAAAGGCAAAAGGAAACAATATGGTCCCATGTATTTTACATAATGCTTGAATTTATGAACATTTCAATTTAAGGACACAGGATAACAATGGGTGGTTGTGCTGAGCAATCCACTGGGGTGCTTTTTCCCCTCCTTTTTAATTCTATTAAAGGATGCACGTCTAGGGCCTTTCCAGAAAAACAAAACAACAAGAAAAAACCCCAACAACAACAAAAAACTTGCAAGTGTCAGGGTAAAATAACTGAGCCCAAATATCCCTCTGAGCAGCACAAAAACTGCAATAAGTATTCCATATTTGTGCCAAACAATACCTGATATCACAGAATTGGTTAGATTGGAAAAGAGCTTCAGGATCATCAAGTCCAGCTGCTCTCCCAGCAGTGCCAAGGCCACCAGCACCCCCTGTCCCCAAGTGCCACATCCACGAATTTTTTCCATCCCTCCAGGGGTGGTGACTTCACCACTTCCCTCCACAGCCTCTTCCAATGCTGGGCAACCCTTCCCATGGAGAAATGTTTCCTAATATTCAGTTTAAACCTCCCTCAGTGCAACTGAAGGCTGTTTCCTCTTATTCGGAGAGGAGACCAACCCAGCTGGAACCTTTACAAAAGTGTAGGTTTTGGATGTGATCAGCAACATAAAGTTATTTCTGGTTATTTATGATTATTTATGGTTATTTATGGCTAGCCATCATACATGACACCAGGAAAACACTGGAGCTGACCTTGCAAGGTGCCTGCAAGGAGGAAACCATCAGCCCCGTGCCATGAGGATTCCTGGGCTCGGGCAGTTCAGGGTGAATCCCTGACCCCCCAAAACACACCTCAGGAATGGGAAGCCCTGCAAACACCCCCTTCAAGCTGTCAGGGAACGCCAGGCAGGCTCCTGATGTGGCAGAGTCCCCACTCTGTGCCTGGGTGCCCCAGCAGCCCCGTGGCGTAGAGAGTAGAATAGAATAGTTCCTCAGTTTCCCCGGGATGAAAGCGATGCTCTCCTGGCTGTACCAGGCAGCTCCTGACTCACCTTTCCCTTCAGGTGTCTCCTTACAGCTGCTGGGTGCCTTTTGGCTCTTGGTTAACTCATCAAAGTTTCATTTCCCCCCTCAGCTGCTGAGAAACACGAGCCCCTCCCGCAGATAAAGGCACGCTGGTGTTGTTATTACCTCACTTGGTTTAATTTAATCGTGCTCAGTGACACTGGGACAGACAGGTTCCAGCCAGGAGGAAGGAATCCTGCGTTATCCTCCAGGATTCCAATTCCTCTATTACCTCACTTGGTTTAATTTAATCGTGCTCGGTGACACTGGGACAGACAGGTTCCAGCCAGGAGGAAGGAATCCTGCGTTATCCTCCAGGATTCCAATTCCTCTATTACCTCACTTGGTTTAATTTGCAGTCCCTCGTGCTCGGTGACACTGGGACAGACAGGTTCCAGCCAGCAGGAACTGCCCACATTATCCTCCTCCAGGATTCAAACTTCTCTATTACCTCACTTGTTTTAATTTGCAGTCCCTCGTGCTCGGTGACACTGGGACAGACAGGTTCCAGCCAGGAGGAAGGAATCCTGCGTTATCCTCCAGGATTCCAACTCCTCTGAGAGCTCCCAGGCAGCTTCCAAGGCAGGGAAAACCCTTTCCCCTGTGCCATAGGAACTGGAGCCATGGGGGAGCTGCCTTTTTGTGACCCCACAGAGGTCACAGGCATTGGGTAACACAGGGGAGGGATCAGGCAGCCACTCATAGGGACCAGCCTGTCACTGTTGTGGCTGGGATGGAGAGTAAAGACATGGAGACAGGAATGTAGAGAGTAGAATAGAATAGAATTATTTAATTAAAAATGGACGAGTTTTTATGTGTTTGGTTCTTTTAGTGTTTACCTGAATGGCAAGAGGTTATTGGACCTCTGGCTAACTACTTACCAGAGTGATTGGTCAATTCTCACATCATCCATTTCCCTAGAGATATCATAACAATTGTAATTACATTTTGCAGGTGCAAGATGGCAAAGTTGGTTTACAGAAACCTTATCATTGTTTTGAATAGTTTGTGTGAGAAAGACAGAGCTCTCACGAGCTGCTGCTGAGAGCTGAAAGCTTCTGCTAAAGCTTTTTAGCATCCATACCAGCCTCCAGCACAGACCAAACCAGGGCACTCTGAGCAGCACCAGGGGGCTGCCAAAAGGAAGGATCTTCACTAAAAATCACAGAATCACAGGATCAGTAAGGTTGGAAAAGACCTCTAAGATCATTGAATCCAACTATCAACCCAACGCTGCCAAGTCCACCACGCCCCCAAGCACCACACCTGCATGTGTTTGAATGCTTCCAGGGATGGTGGCTCCACCACTAGTGAGCTTCTTCCAGTGCTTGACAACCCTTCCATGGAGAAACTTTTCCTGATATTCAGTCTAAACCTCCCCTGGAACACCTCGAGGCCATTTCCTCTTGTGTCCCTGCTCCCTGGGAGCAGATCCCAAACCCCCTCTGGCTGTCCCCTCCTGTCAGGGAGTTGTGCAGAGCCACAGAGTCCCCCCTGAGCCTCCTTTGCTCCAGGCTGAGCCCCTTTCCCAGCTCCTCCTCGTGGGCCTTGTACAAAAGGCACCCAAAATTTGTACTACACCCCCAAAACTCAACCTACTCAACCTCACACACGCAGGGAAAATCCCATGGGCGCCACTGACCGAGATTGAGGGGAGAAATTTTTATCTGCTGCAGCTTCAAGCAGCAACACAAAATTCTGGAGGAAGGAAAATTCTGAAGGAAAATTCTGAAGGAAAAACTCAAAGAATGGAAGGAAGAGAAGCCTGAAGAATGCCTCTTTCCCAACCCAGAACATATGTGCTCTGTGGTGGGCCAGCTCCAGCAGCTCAGCACGTGACTGGAGCTCTCCAGGATGAATAAGGGGACGGCTGGGACAGCACAGGGAAGAGCTGCAGGGATTTTCAATAATCCCCACCACATTTACCGAGCCATGCTGAACTCCTGAGTTTGAATTGGTGCCCTGCACCTCACTGCCAGCAGGGCACACAAAGGACAGCTCCTGTCCTGTGTTTGTGGTGTGTGTAAAATACACCTGAGGAGACTCCAAAGCCAAAGACCGGAACTCAAAGAGCTGCTTTTTCTCTAAGATAAAATTTGTCCATTTAGACACCAGAAGGCTGAGGAACAGACTGTCTAAAGCATCCAAGGTCATCCTTATTTTCCAGTCTATAATACACATAATGCTGGAATTCAGACATCAGTTACTCAGACTCTTCCATTTTTATTATCTTCCTTAAGAACCACAAACAAGGGTAAATTATGCAGATGATTCTATTTTTTTCTCTAAGTCTTGGTGAAATTACTCACTGAGGCAGTCTCATCTAAAAACCAGAGTATATTCATCTTCATTAATGTATTTCCTTGTAAATTTATTTCCTCCCCACCATATTAGAAATCCTGGAACATGACATCCACTGTTCAGTTCAAACCAAAAGGTTTCCCTTCTCTGATGACCCGACCATCACTCAGAATCCTGTTCAGCAAAATTTTAGGGCTGGCTTTTTTAAACTCCCACCGAATGCCAGAAACGAACAAACTCTTAAAATGGGGGGAGAGAAGGAGAAAGGAAAGGAGACAAAGGAGGAAGCTGATGAGATCAGATTTTAAGAGTTCTGTAGAGATAAGATCAGAAGGGGACAGAAAAGTGGATGGAAATGGGACTGAGCCAATGAGGCAACGAGGTTTGCTCTGCAAAACCCCCACAAATTCTCAGAATGCATAAGAAGGCACGAGAGGGGCCCACCTGATCTTTCCCAAGTCAGCTGCTTGACTCGGAACCGTTCTTTTACCTGCTCCTAGGGGGGCTCTGAGCGAGGCTGGGCTTGGCAAGGCTTGGCTTGGCGAGGCTGGGCTTGGCGAGGCCGGGCTTGGCGAGGCCGGGCTTGGCGAGGCCGGAGGTGGCTCTGTGGTGCCCAGATGGCACAGGAGCACTGAGCACAGCGAGGGCAGCACGGGACATCTGCCCCCACCAGCACCTGAGCCTGGAGGTGCCTTTCCTGCTGCCACGCTCGGCGCGTCGCGTTTTTATCGCGTTAAACACGCCGACTTCGTTTCCCAAATTATTCCACAGCATTGTTTTATTCCTCCCTCGTCCCTCGAGTCTTGTGACAACAACCACAGCACTTTGCAAAAGAAGGCAATTTAAAACATCATTTCTGTGCGGGGCTATGAAACAGCCAAGGACGTGGAGAAGAACCAATGGGGACTGAAAAACGTGAATGGAAATAGAAGCTCAGTAGGATTTCGGATTTCTCATATTCTCAGCACAAGCAGCAGCCTCCCGCCTTCTGTTCTGTGTGGCAATAAAAGTCACAGCCTGGCTGGGTTTAGGTTCATTTCTCCACACAGGCATGAATATTTTATTTAAGTGCTTTTCTAGGTCAAAGCTGGGCAGTACAACTTTGCTTGACCCAAGTGTTTGGAACAGATGTGCAGATTCGGGTTAAATTTATATACAAATATTGCACACAGGTTCAGGAAACACTGTGAAAATTTACTGATGCTTCCAGCATTTGAGTAATTTCTTAAGATTTCGTTTTCCAAAAGTTTTCACCAAGATTTGTGGGAGAACAAAAGTGATTGCATAGAAAACATTTTCTACAATGTCGTGCAGTATATTAAATTCATTTCTGATTTAATCTGTCATTGTTGCTTTTTTGGAGGGAGAAAAAGGACACAAAACTGGAGAAATGCCACTTAATGAATTTTCTCTGTTCCTTATCTACATCTGCCAGTCACTGCACACTGAATATAAAGCCATCGTTTCAATTAATGCCTGGAAAATTGTATTTCTCTGACAGTCATCTCCACTGCAACCAAATGGAGCATGACAAACACAGAATGATTCTGATGCTGCAAAAATAGCAAAAGCACAGCACTACTAACACAACAATGAAAAAAAAAACCCCACCATAAAACTTTCAAGAGAATGTTTCAGATTGGCTCAAATGAGGAGCTGAAGAATGAAGAATTTACATTTGCATTAATTGAGCAAATAAACCAGTCATTGCTTATTAAATTCCTTCTTTGCTTTTTCTGATGCATCCAGAAAAGGAGATTAAAAATTTCAAATAGCAAAACATGTAAATGATGCGTTTTAAAAATCAAATGTGAGATTTGTTCAGCACGGAAAGGAGAGGCTTCCCAGGGATGCTGTGGAAATGGAGAGAGAGAGGAAAGACAACTATTTTGGTTAGTGATCACTGAAAATTAGATATGGCACACCTGAGTTCTTCCTGTGAGAACCCAGACCTGTTTTATCTCCTCAGCCCAAATCCCCCTGGCCTCAAACTCTCTTCTCCCATGATGAGCACTCCCACCATCACAGAAATTAGGAAATATAACACCCCAAAGAATCACCTGGGCAGTTATTTCATTTTCTTTGCCTGGTTTGACCAACTCCATTTATTCCCATCGAGCTCCCTGCCATTCCTGCTCCATAACAATTCAGGAGACCCTGCCCCAGGCCCATGGGCTCATGGAGCTCTTGCAGAATTTCACATTTCATCATTAATATAAATTAGAAATATGAGTCCAGTTACTGCTGGGGTAACAAGGACGTTCAACATTTTTAGTGGGATTTGACTTTCTGGCTTTGGAAGCAGAGTTTTCTCTGCTTTTCCCTCTCCAACAAGCAGGAAATATCTTGGCCTCTTTTCTTCAGCAGCGATCTAAGCAGGACCATCTCTGTAACAGTGGCTGAAAGAGCTGGAAATGTCACATTTTCAATTCAAATGAGGAGCTTGGAACCAACAGATTTAGTTCCTGGGGTCTGCCTTAGGAAACTGCCCCTACCTAAGGAATTGGGGAAGGCAAGGAGACACTCCCAGTAAGCCATGATCCCTGTTATGGTTTGGATCAAATGCTAGGGGAGGTCTGGTTTGTCCCTAAGGAATAATGATGTCACTTCTGTGATGTAATCCAGCATCAGCCTTCCTTAGGTCAGGAATTCTTCTATCTAAGGGAAACAAACACCTGGAATGCCACAGATTGCATTAAACTGACACAAGATGATTGATTTCCAAGTAAAACACAGCAAAGATGGGAAACACAAAGTGGGAATATTCACTCCTGGAACAGATGCTTCTGTGACCTCCCAGTTTTACCGTGTGTGGTGCCTGGAAAAAATTTTCCATGAAGTACATTTAAATTCTGTTCAGGTCAAATTAAAATAAAGTCAGTTGAGAGAATGCTGTCCATCAATGGGAGAGGGTTTAATGAGAGCATCTTCTAATTCCAGCAAGGTGAATTGGCATTTCACTACTGAATGAACCTCAACAAATAATAATTTCCTTCTAATCTCAAGACTACAAAGCTGTCTCTAAGTGTAATGAATCTCATTATCCCTTTTCATTAATATCACTTGCATACTTTTTTTTTACACAAATGTTAAAAAATACATCCAAAAATTAAAAGCCTTTGGCATTACAAGGCATCCAAGCATGTGTCCTGTAAGGTTTATGCTGCTGCTGTGACCATTCCTGTGAGCAGAACCTTGCAGTACTCAGAACCTCCTGGAGTCAAACACTTTACAGCCAGATCCACACAGCCAAAATACAGAAAAGAGGGCACATAAACAGGAAATTAATTATCTCCCTCTCCATTTCCTCATTAATCATCTTCCCTCTTCACATCTGACAGCAACAAGTGGCCCAGCCATCCTGCTCTGCCCTCTGAGCTCTGCCACCCCTCAGCACCCCAAATCCAACAACCTGGCTACAAAAACCCTCCTAGAAACTTTCCTTCTGACAGGGTGAAACCAAAGATATCACTTAAATCACACAAAGTATGTAAATACCTCTCTAATTCCATGACTTTTAAATACAAAGGATCTGAAAAGCTTAAAATTGTTCTTACAGACTGATTGTCTAATGTAAAACCACAAGTACAGAACAACTTGCACTTCTGCCACGAGTTCCTATCTCTGAACCTCTCTCAATCTGTAGAAACTCTAGAAAACTTTATCTCAATTTGATGAGGCAGGGGAAGGCTGAGGTTCCTGCCCCAGACAGGTCGGTGGCAGTTCAGGGGAGTGAATTCCCATCATCTGAGATTCCTGATTTCCATTCAGCTGCGAGACACCAGGCAGGGTTTGTTACTGCCCAGAAGCACTGAATGCTCCATGACATCTTTAATTCCCTTCCCCGTCCAGCCATTTGGGGTTTTATTTCTTCCATCATCCTCTAATTTCTTTTTCAAGTAAAATTGCCCTGCAATGAAGCCGTTCAGCAGGAACAAACAGTTTACATAAGATGAGTAACAACAGCAGCAGCAGAAATGGTTCTCGATCGTGGCTGAAAACAGCCCCAAAAAAGCCACTCATGTGAAAGACATCCATGATTTCATAAGAATCTAATGACTGGACTTATGTGCAGCACACAAACATGAGCCAGGACTGGGGCAACAGATGAGACATCAAATATTAAAGGCAAGACATGCACTGCAGCAGATGACTAATGTTTTTCTTGCCAAAACACAGAGCAAGAAGCTTTCTGCAAAGGCTGATAAAGCATTCCGTGAGAGCTGAAGGCCTGGGATTAAGAAAGAGGAATCAGGATTTCTTTTTTACAAACGTTCTGCTGTCAGTGGGAGTGTGGCTGCTGAGAGGGAAGTGAATTATCCCCACCAGAAACCATTCCTTCAGCTTTTACTCTGTTTGATAATCATTAAACCATCCACACACCTCACCTAGGGTACCCTAGGCTCCTGGAAATGTTTTCCTTTTGCTCTATCATGATGTAATATCAAGGACAACAAAGCCATTAGATTCAGGGCAGTGACTGTAATAAATATTAATAATCTGGAATAAATACTAATAATCTACAATAAATACCCATCATTTCACCAATCACCAACTAGATAATAAAACGCCAATAAAAATTCCTTTTTTACATTAGATATGTAAACAGCAGAGCAGTAACAGCACAGATCTTCACCCAGCACTGAGAGACAGGTAACCTAAAAGCTGTGGAAGGGAAAACAATCCCAAGCCAGAGGGATACCACACAGACACTGGATACTCCAGGTTTGTTCAGCATCACAGATCTTCAGCTTCTGAATGGAAAGAGAATGAGGGAATGCAATGTTTTCATTCCCCCATCCCCACTTTTCAGCTAAGCAAAGCCTTAAGAAAGTTTCCTCAAACCTCTTTTTTTTCATTATTAAAACCAAGCCAGGATTTCCCTCGCACAGAAGGTAAGGTTAGGATTTAGAGTGGCCATACAAATGCCCTCTGCACATTTTATGTTACCCACAAAGCCCCGATTTCCTGCTGAAGCAGGGATGTGTAAGGTGGGACCATTTCAATGATGAAAGAGAAGATGAAGGAAATATTATCAAAAACATGGGGTTACAGTGCTGAGTTATAACAATATGATGGTTCCAGGTAAAGTGAAAGCTTTTTTTTGCCCTGAATATTGAAATGAAATCAAACATCCCTGGCTGCACCTTCAGACACACTGAAGTGGTCGTTGTGTGGGTCAGGCTCGGAAAGCACTGACACATCCATCAGGTCAGGCAAGGAGCAACCGTGGAAGTATAACAGAGGAGATCCAAGGTGATTGTCAAGAAAAAGATCAAGGAATAAATTACATCATAACGTCAAAGGGGAAAGCCTTCCTTAATGAACACCTCTTTATGACCTCTTAGCACTGTTCTCACCGGACCCCACAAAAAAAAATTCACTCCTTCACAAAAACTGTTGGAAAAAAGGCCCTGAAATCCATCTGTGAGTCCCAGTTCCCAGACCACGAGTGGAGCAGAGCTGCTGACAGAGGCAGCCTGTGCCTGGCTGCATGGATCCAGCACAGCCTGGGGAGTGCAGGTGTGTGGCAGGATGGTTACCCCCATCACCACCTCCTCCTGTGTGTCCCAGATATCTGGTGCATAAAGAGATAGCCCAAAGGCACAAAGGCCCAGCAGGGGCCATCTCTGGGGCCAGGAGGGCTCAGACCTGACTAAGAATCCACATCTTAGTCTGCAGAGCTGATGAGAGGAGAGATGAAAGAAACTATTGACTAAGAGCCATGGTTTTACCCTATAAAAGATACACGAGATATCACTGAAGAAGAAGCCTCTTACACCATGGAAGGTGTTCGGACTTCTCCCCGAAGTCTGGACGCAGGCTTCGTGGTTACTTCTCTGGAGATTGAGGGAAAGGATCCTCATGTGTGCCCCACCAGCAGTTGGATGGTAAGATACATTGAATCCTAAGCTTATACTATTTCTTCACCAGCTGTAACTGAAAAGGTACCATTTTCGTGCAATGTATATTAACTACTAGTAGTCTCTT
>VWZT01015836.1:96886-107995 GCA_013397055.1 Pachycephala philippinensis
AATGAGAGTGGGTTTTGGGGTGCTGGCCGCCTCAATAAAGTTACTGTCTGCCGCCAGAGGCCTGGGCAGGAGACAGGGTTAATCCAAACTCCCATACCCATTCGTGACAAGGTGTCCCAATGGAAGCCTTTCCATCAGCCAGGCTCCGCAGGGAGCTCTGGTTGTGTGGCACAGGTGGCTGCAGGGAGGCACTGCCAGCTGTGCCAGGGCTCCTCTGAGCCCTGGAGATGCGGAACCAACAGGTGCCAGCACCACCAACCCACCCACAGCACCTCTCCTTACGGAGCTGCTTGCCAAGGTATTCTCACGATTCTCTTGCTGTTGCTGTATGCTGTACCTTTGGTATGTACTCTTGCTTATGATTCTTGTAACTATATGGATATCAATGCACAAAGAGCTTTGGGGAATGTCTATGATTTACTGGAAGATTTCTTCCCTACAATTGAAGATTTAATTAGAGACACTAAGGATGCATTAGAACCTTATATTAAAGAAAATTCTACAAAGAAACATGTTATTTTGGCTACTCATTTCTTAGATCTCATTGAGGATTTTTGGATTACTACAAAGGGAATGAATGATGTGGCACAGGCTTTAGTTCCTATCATACCTCCTGACACTCCCCCATTTCCAGAGTCCAACTATATTACTTACAAGGAAGTTGAAGACATAGGACTGTCAGATATTTTCAAATCCCAGGAGGAATTGATAGTTTCTAAATTTCCTGATTATCCAGTAGTTGCCAGAGTCTTTACTCATTTAATGGTCTATAAGAAATTAAATGAGCAATCATTAGACAAAGCCAGAAGACTCTTGTGGTGGCATTCCAATTGTTTAATTTGGGGAGAACCTAACGTTACTGACTATATATCCCGTTTGAGAACATGGTTGTCAACCCCTGAAAAATACAGGGGAAAGGATGCCCCAACCATTGAAGCAATCACTCGACCAATTCACATGGAAAGGCAAAGAGCTCGCCAGGGGCAGGCAGCAGAGCAGGGAATGGATCCCTGCAGGAGAGAGAGAGGAGAAGGATGGAGCCACGTGTCCCTTATGTGACCAGGACACAGCCTGGGGGCTCCTGGGTGACCCCACACAAAGCCACAATCACACAGCTGCTGCACTGGCAGCTCTTCACAGGTGACAAAAGCCTTCACCATCGATTTTGCCCCATCTCATCAGTTTTTGGAGTGACTTCACGTCGCTCAAAGTTTTGCCAGTGTTAAACATTGTGTCCAAAGGCTCTTGGTGCCAGTGAAACGTCCCAGGAGCTGTGGCCAGGTGACCAATTCAACGCAGCTGAGGGGTACTGTGGAGAGCCTCAGCTGCCCTCTCACACCAGAAAGTTCATTCAGGGTGATTGCTAAATTCTTCTGAATTGCTAAAGACTTCTCATGATTTTGTGGGTCCACTCACGGCAGCCTGAGAAAACAATAAAGGAATAGAGGAATAAAGGATATGAACCTGGGAAAGCACGGCCTGAGTGAGGGAGACATTCTGCAACATCAGACAGACTTTTAAATCCAGCACGAGGCTCTTTGGAGTATGCTGAAAGTCTCTTTTTCAGGGAGGGAAAGGATCTCTCTTCCATGAAGAATCTTTCCTTTGTCACTGCAATCACCACAGTTTCTGTGGCATCAGCAGTTCCGAGGGTCTGGAGCTCATATTTATTTGATGAAGCCTATTGGAAAGGCTAAAAGTAACACAGCATAACAACAGATGCTCTGACAACAACAAGAGCAGGGAAAAGAAGGGTTTCTGATGAGGCCAGGCACGTGTAGGTTAAGTAGTTCATTCCTCACAGGGTGCTTTAATCTTTAACATAAAAACACAAAACAGAAGAATAAATTTGTATTCCGATGGGACAGGTTTTTGTGACATCTGAAAGGAAGTTAAAACAAAATATCAAAATCCACTTTGCCCACGCTGCTTCCTCGGCACGATTCTTTCCCAACTCGCTCAGAAAAAACAACAAATAAACCAGATAGCACCAAACTGCATTTTCCTGAGGTGTTACCTCCAAGTGCTGCTACTTGGCAGCTCCTAATGTCTCTGTCAGCGTCACCCCCTGCTCCTGTGAGCGATGTCACCATGTCACCCACACAGCGCTGGCCTGGCCCCGGCTCTGCAGGGGCTGAGCGTTCCCTGCTGCGGATCCAGGGCAGGGGGAGCCAAAACAGAGTGAGAACGCCGAGGAAAACACAGTGCTGGGAGCACGGTGCCATCTGCAAGCGAGGCTCAGCACTGCTCTGGCTTGTGCGGTGACAGTGATGTCCCTTTGACCACAGTGATGTCCCTCTGCCCACAGCGATGTCCCTCCGACCACAGTGATGTTCCTCTGACCAAGTGATGTCCCTCTGAGAGCAGCAATGTCCCTTTGACCACAGCGATGTGTCCCTCCGACCACAGCAATGTCCCTCCGACCACATTGATGTCCCCCTCACCGAGTGATGTCCCTCTGACCCCAGCGATGTCCCTCTGAGAGCAGCGATGTCCCTCTGACCACACTGATGTCTCTCTGACTGCAGCGATGTCCCTCTGACCCCAGTGATGTCCCTCTGACCACAGCGATGTCCCTCTGGCCACACTGATGTCTCTCTGACTGCAGCGATGTCCCTCTGACCCCAGTGATGTCCCTCTGCCCACAGCGATGTCCCTCTGACCCCAGTGCCCAGCCTGGGAGGTGCCTTTGGAGCATCCAAAGGGTGAAAACCCACGGCCCAGGAGCAGCACCATAATGAGAGCTCTGGCATCCCTAAGAGCAGTCCCACTGCTCCCTGAGTGACGCTGTGCTCACCATTTCCCTCTCATCCCATTCTCTTGTGGCTCCACGTGTGGATCAGCTCCCAGTTTCCATTCTCTGGGATGAGGAGAGGCCTGGCTCCAGCAGCGCCTTGGACATGCTCTGGTCAAAATGGGCTCAGGAAACTCAGGGATTCACCTGTTCTCAGCTCTGGATTTATTCTGGAATATCTATTCCCTAAGAACCACTATGCATTAACTCTTGGTGGGCGTGTTCTTACTCTGGATTCAGATCCTCTTCCCAGGATGAAGCAAAGCAATGAATTAATGGGCTGCAAGTCAAATGGAATGGGTGGCACAATGGAAACAGAGGGAACTGCTGTGCAAGGAAAAGCTTTCAAGTTATGAATGGATTAAATGACTTCTCATTTGAGACCTCCTTCTCACTAAAAACCTAAACTTCCAGACGTATAATGAAGATCAATTAATTAATTACTAACTGTTGGGGTTATTTGGGAGGGCATTAAGAAAATGCAATATTTGTTTACTCAGTGAAGCTGCCCAAGGATGTCTGTTAATAGGAATTTGGTGCTTCTTCTACTATGATAAAATACAATATTTTTTTTTCTGCTGATGTGCCTAACACAAATTTGTAAGCATTTGTACATCCCAGATGATCATCTGCCTTTCCTACAGACTTAAATACAGACTTAGAGGGAGAAGAGAAGTGAAAGGGGCTGTAAAATTCCATCCAAAATGCCAATGTGAGCTCTACTACAGTGACCAAAACTGAACACAGCTGCACACTCAGAGCTGGGAGTCACTGGGCACTGATAACTCAGCAAGGCAAACAAGCTCCCATTTTCCACATTAAATGGAGAGAAGATGCAAGGAGAGTCTCAGGACATTGAAGTCTAATGGTAATTAGTAAATTCAGCCCACAAAAGGTGTCCAGGTGTCACCAGCAGCAGAGCAGGGGATTCCCCATGAGCAGCAGTGTTTTAGTTGGGGTGATGGCACCACTGAACCAATTTAATGTTATTATTCCAAAGAGCGCTCAGCCTGATAGCAAGTTAATAAAAATACCATGAAAAGTGACAATGTTTTCTCGACTCCTGCTTTATTTTGGAGTGATGAGAAAACATCAGCTGTGACCAAAGCAATCCCAGGATGTTCTGTGGGATAGAGCATTACTTTATTCCTATACCCCCATGCAGCTGAACTCCACCAGGAGCACAACACCCACAGACATCTCCCAATTTAGCACAAAAAAAAAGCCCAGAAGAATAGATTCTCTCTGCCACGAAGCACAAGTTGTCAATCACCTTGATCAGCCCTCCACACAACTAACACAATCTGAGTGCACTAATCATTACTGAACTTCTCCAGGTTGTTTTCCAGTGCAAATCAAAGATTAAATTAAATTATAAAGTCAGAGCCTGCAGGAAGGTGTTCCTGGTCACCAGCTGTGAGCCTGAAATAGAAGCAGCCAAGGGCTCCATGGATTTTTTTTATGGCCACCAAACTGGGCCCACTTCAAGTTCTCCCAGTTCTCAGTCACGACAAAATCAAAAGTGGGAAACGTTTTTGGGATACAAAAGATGGAGTTCCAGCAATCCAGAAAGCCCCTGAGAACCACTCAGCTGCAGTGGAATTCCATTCAAGGTGACAAAAGTGGGGAAGGGTCTCTGTTCAAATCTCTTCACTTACTTGGTCACAATGTCTATGTGTTTGTTCTTTGCATTAAGAATGAGCTTTTCCTTCATTTTAATTTCATGCTCTGTGGTTTGAGAAGTTGAAAATTTTGTGTGTCCTTTGGCCAGCGCACATTCAGGGTTTGAGGATGCAGCTCTGATCAAAGCCCTGGCAGAAGTGTGCTCACATTGCAAATGTTTATGAATTTGTGTTGGACACATCAGCAGAAAACAAAATATTGTATTTTATCATAGTAGAAGCACCAAATTCCTATTAACAGACATCCTCGGGCAGCTTCACTGAGTAAACAAATATTGCATTTTCTTAATGCCCTCCCAAATAACCCCAACAGTTAGTAATTAATTAATTGATCTTCATTATACATCAGGAAGTTTAGAGTTTTAGTGAGAAGGAGGTCTCAAATGAGAAGTCATTTAATCCATTCATAACTTGGAAGCTTTTCCTTGCACAGCAGTTCCCTCTGTTTCCATTGTGCCACCCATTCCATTTGACTTGCAGCCCATTAATTCATTGTTTTGCTTCATCCTGGGAAGAGGATCTGAATCCAGAGTAAGAACACGCCCACCAAGAGTTAGTGCATAGTGGTTCTTAGGGAATAGATCTCCCAGAATAAATCCAGAGCTGAGAACAGGTGAATCCCTGAGTTTGCTGAGCCCATTTTGACCAGAGCACGTCCAAGGTGCTGCTGGAGCCAGGCCTCTCCTCATCCCACAGGATGGAAATTGGGAGCTGATCCACACGTGGTGCCACAATAATTTATGTGTTAATGTAATTTATTGTGTTGAGAGAACACAATAATTTACCTTGTTGAATTAGAAACAAATTCTTGCAAGGAAAAAGAAACAAAAAGACCAAGAAGCAAAAAGAGATTAAAAAAAAAAAAAAGGCAACTAAACCCAACAATCTTTTTATACCAAAAGGGAGTAGAATTCTAAGCACTTAAGTACTTTTATCATGTAACACAGAGGCATAGATTTAGATAACAACCATTTAAGGAATTAATTACATTCTTTACACCAAAAGAGATGGAAAAATGGAGTTATCCCAGTTATGCTCACCCCAAGGAAAGGAGCACTTAAAACGTTTCCCTAACTTAATGTAGAATTGTTCACTTCTCTCATTAGTAACTTTAATTGGAAATTCTATTTTGATTTTCAATAGCAGAGTAGGCTTTGCTCTGCTCCGTTCCTTGACTTGTCAGGTTATTTTCTCTTGTGTGGTTCCTGCCTCTCACAAAATGTTTTGGGGAAAGTCAGTCCAAATTCACAGTCCAAAATCTTATGCAAATTACTACGAGCCAACTGCTGTACAAATATTATGAAACAAAAGTCTCCCCAAGTCCTTTTCAATGGCTGCTGAACACAGCAGGATCAGGCACTTTCTATTTTTATTGAAGCTCAGGTTTCCAAGTTGGTAGAATAGAAGGCATTGGAATAAGTCTTTCTGAAATAGCAAAAAAAAAAAAAAAAAAAAGATTCCGTGCCTAAGAAAAAAAACGCTTTGGGAAACTGGCAATCTTCCTAAAACCCAAAATGTTCCAGAAACACGGCCTGTGATTCAAAGGCACTTTGTCATCTGTAGAGTTTTGCTTATAGCTGCATTGCAGCGTTCTCTTCAGGACTGCTCGCTGCTCTTAGAGGATAAAATGACCCAAGTGCCTCCTCTGTTCCATCATTACTCATTAATGAAGAGCCCGGGCCTGGAGGATTGTCATTGCAGGAGAGAAGGAAGCTTCATTAATGCATCCCTTCAGCACGACACACATTAACACCAAACAAGAGGCAAGAAAATCAGACCCAATTTCAGTGGATGCTTTAGCAGCATTTAGAGGCTGTTATCAGTTCAAATAGCACTGATAACGCTGCTCTGTTATGAAATCATCCTGAGGAATGCAGGAAGTGCAGAGACCTTGAACCAACGGGGCTGAGGATGAAGTCATTGCTTTCAGCCAGACATCTTGAGCATGCATCTGTTTTCTCCAGGTTATGTAAATGAAAAGCAGAGAGGAGCTGAATGCTGAAAGGCTCAGGATGCTCAAAGGCAGACTTTGTGTGTCTGTGTGCTGCCTGATCCCAATATCCCTTTTGTTAAACACATTTCTATTTTTCTCTGCCTCCCCATGCACCTCCAATGTCTACTGCTCTTCCCAAAGACCACCTGAACAGATCTTCTCCCTCTTCCTTTTCCATGTTCCTCATTTTCCCCCTCATTTTATCCCAAAGAAACTGATGCCACTGATAAATACCAGAGAGCTCTTCCTCCTTCCCTCCGAGCTCCCACTGCTCACCTTCTCCTTCTTAACCCCTGCACTCTGTCCTCCGAGGCCACAGCTGTGATTTAACCCCACACACCTCTTTGGGAGGGGTTTTTTGCTCGTTTGCCCCTTTTAAGCAAGAAGAAGGAGCACAAATTAAACAAAATTTTGGGAGATCTGCATGGAGCAATATCCATATGCTGTCAGGAGAGTCTGCAAAGACAACCAGGAGTACCACGTACTCTGCAGGCTCATTTCTTCTTCAATGAAGAAAAGCCCTCTCAAGGAAACAAAATATTCCTCACGTTGCAAGACTTTGAGAATCTTAACAAAAATCCTCCATTCATCTAATGATTAGGAAAAACAGCAGACAACAGAAAAATTCAGAAGTAATTACGTGAGCCTATTAATAGCAAGTGCCAATAAGTCTTTCCATTTCTGTGCCCCTCATTAGAAAAATGAACAATTTCTGGTATTGTGGAAAAACAGGCTTGCAGAACATAAAAAGACTCTAACAGCATTAATCTTTTAACTTCCTGAGCTTTGTTTGGGCCACAGCCTTTATTTGCAATTAAGCTTAGTGCATATGAAGTTCACTGCCTGCCAGCCCTCCCTGCCTGATCCAGCCCAGGGTGGGTAATTCAAGCTGCTTTTTGCTGACCTAGCAAACTCTGACCTGTTGGACCTGGCTGGTAAAAGTGAGAAGGGATTACAATTTCATTCAGATCGTGATATCTGAGCAATTCATTCAACAAGGGGACCAATTATGTCTGATCCCCTCACCTTTCCCCCTGTACTGATTTGCCAGGAGAAGGTAATCCTGAGTCAGGGGGAATTTGATCACAGTGACCTGAGATGAAAAGTGCTGGATCTTGAAAATGATCTCGAATTCATCCAGTTTGTTCAGCTGGTATAGATTAATTCTGTGAAAATTAGAGAGAGATAAATATCCACTACAGTCTTATTTCTGTACGTGCAGTCAGGGTGATGCCCACAGAGCATCCTGTGCCCTGAGACAAACAGGGAATCTTTCCCAGTGCTTCCCTGGTCCTAACCCAGCTGTCAAAACCCTAAATCTGCAAAACATTAAATCCTCTGTCACTGGCTGAAGGCAACAGGTGATTCATTAACTGGTGCAAACCCATCAGTGCAGTCCACCTAACACGGTTCTCTCATCAACACAAAATTAATTAATAACAACGTTCCATAACCAAATACAGCCCCTAACGCAGTCAGCATCTAACCAGAACAACACACGGCAAACTCCTCCACAAATGATGCTTGGGAAGTTGTTGGATTCCCTGCTCCTCTCACCAGAAAGGGCTTTGCTCTGCCTCTTGCAGCATCAGGCACTCGATGCCTGACTCCACCACGCACAGAGCTCACCAAACCTCCTAAATCCAGTCACGGGAGGAAGGAAGGCAAAGCCACAGGACCGCGGGGTGCAGCCCCAACCCCCTAAGCCCCAGTATGTGCCCCCCAGGCTGGGAACCAGCTCTGGCACCCAGCTTCACCCACCCAGGAACGCCAGACACCTGCTGCCAGCAGGGACTGCCAGCTGCACTGAGGATGCAGATGCCCCCAGGGCTGGTTTACTTTATCAACACCTCATTTAGAGCTCGATGCCACCCCCGAGGGCAGTGACAGCGCTGCTTCAGGGGAAGCAGAGGGCTCAGAGCCCAGGGATGCTGCCCAGTGCCAGGTCTGGCTCCGGAGGTGACCCCTTCCCAGCAGAGCTGCCCTTCCTCCCCAAAAGAGCCACACTCTGCACTTCTCAGGGCTGACACGCCACAGGAACCAGATGCAATTGCCCAGTTGTAAATCCCATTTAAAACCTCCTTACACGTTAAAAAGAGGCAGTTATTAAGCTCTGTGTCAGCTCCCTCCTAAGAAATTCTTTCCCTTAAAAGATGCCTTTAAAGCAGCTCTCTGTGCTCTGGCACCCTGCTCTGGCCACACGCTGTCCCCCTGCCCCTGAACGCAGACTGCAGCTGCTGTGCTTTATGTAACCCTGTTTGCTGCAACGTCACAGGACCTAAATACAACATTTCCACACGGAACTGCGTCTAAAGATACAGCTTTTGTTGATTTTGAGCGAGCAGCTCCCCTCCCAAGGCCTCAGCTCCTCCAAGCCGTGCTCCTCGAGGCTGGAAAGCGCTGAACTAGTCCTGAATCCTGGCTTTATCGAGCTGCTGCCTCCAACACCCTTGGCTTGCCCTTGAAAAGGCTTTCTGCAGCCATGACTCACTGCTACAGCACAAAACCCAGCCCAGCGCCAGGGAGTCCATCAAGGAGGGACATTTTTCTGGGAGAGGGACAACAGGGAGCTTCCTGGGGCAGGAGGAGGGAACGCCGAGCACCCAGAGCAGCGTTCTTGCTGTTTAAAAACAAGAAAAGAGGCATCTACAATTCAATTTTCCTGTCTCCAAAAGTCCTCTCTGGATTCACTGTTTCATTCAGGTGCAAGAAATAAAATGGTACAGCCAAGTTTTGGCCTTGCAAGCAGCCACTTAAAGGGGGGAAAAGTGCCCAGCAGGAAGGATTTGAATCATACAAGTATTGGGAGAAAATAACAAATGGTAAACAGGCAGGTAATGAAGCTGGGTTTGCTCCTCACAGCCCACATCACTGGATATTTCAGAACAAAACTCCTTTAAGACTATATTAAAGTATTTCTGGAAACTTTGGGGTATAATTTTCCTAATGGCATAAAGCAAAGCCCCACATATTCTGATGCTGCAACAGACCACGAGGATTTTTGTTAATAGTAGAACTGTGTCTGGAAATTGCCTTTGCATAGATGAAACAAGCTGTCCAAAAGCTGCAATACCAGGAAGGATAACACAGGATGCTTTCTGGAACATATTTATTTACCTGAAAACCATGTGTGGTCATTAGGCTGCTTGTTTCCCAATAAATATGAATAATCTGTGATCTGTGGGATATCATCTGAGCTTCCCATATTCTCCCCCCCTCCTATGCCCACTCAGTGCTTACAAATTGTGATTAGACATTGCTGCTCTCTCTGGCACAGTGGGGATTTGAATTCTGATTGAAGACCAGCAAAAACACAAACATATGGAAAAACTAAGCCATTTACATCTCAATTTGGCATATCCCGTGCTGTACACAACTAATTATGGATCTCTGAGCTCGTTAATTTTCCCTGGAATTCCCATGCAGCGGTGGCACCAAAGCCAAGTGTGAAACACCCCACGGCCAGTCCCAAGCCAGCCAGGCAAGATTCCAGATGTATTTCCTAAACAGCTGTGCTGACTCTGGGAACTGGAGAGGGTGACAACAGCCCTGACTTGCAGCATCCAAAGTGCTAAAAATGCATTTAACACCACGAGTGCCTCAGCAAACAGTGCATGTGCACAAACAGCCACGGAATGAAGGAGCAGCGCTGCGAAAATTCCCGAAACCCAAAGGATTTGAAGGAGCAGCGCTGTGAAAATTCCCAAAACCCAAAGGATTTGGAGGAGCAGCGCTGTGAAAATTCCCAAAACCCAAAGGATTCCTGTGCAGCACTGCAGTGGTGAGCAGAGGTTCACATGTTAATGGTCTGTACAAAAGCCAGTGATGGTCAAAAGGTTCTGTTTATCCTCGTAGCAAGGATTGTTTATCCTCACAGCAAATGCAGCCACCCTCCCTGGGCTTTTACAGCTCTCATGTTTGCATAACATAATGCTCAAGCCATTAACAGCAGAATCCTTCTTGACCCTTCCATGCCCAGGTATCGCCAGTGTTTGGCTTTTCATTAATCCCAGGAAGTTTTATTCCTGGAGGAAAGAGAAGAAACTAATCCAACGTGGATTACGTATAGTTTGTGCAATAAATGTCACACCACGGATCAGGAGAGTTTATTCTTGCTCAGCTCTGTCACAAAATCGTGCCTTTATGCAAACAGAGACAGAATATCCACAAATAATATCCACAAATGCAGGAATACCACAGGGATGATACAGGGGAAGGGGCAAGCTGGGAATGTGAACGCTGATGAGGAACATGAAACTCAAAGCTCTGATGCAGGCTCAAAAGGTAAAACCCACATAAATGCATTTAACTTATTTATTTCAATTATTCTTGCACAGAGAGACATGATCTCTTTGCAACAAAGGACCAGACTCTGGTGGAAATGCATCTCCAGAGAGTGGAGCTGCCCTGTGTGGCTCACACTGGTTTAAATCAGCTTTTCCCTGGCCCAGAGATCCCGTGGCTCCCTGTCAGCCCAGGGATTTCATGGAGAAACCCAAAGCACAGGGATTTCATGGAGAAATCCAAAACACAGGGATTTCATGGAGAAACCCAGAGCACAGGGATTTCATGGAGAAATCCAGAGCACAAGGATTTCATGGAGAAACCCAAAGCAGAGGGATTTCATGGAGAAATCCAAA
>VWZT01015836.1:108471-189929 GCA_013397055.1 Pachycephala philippinensis
AGCACAGGGATTTCATGGAGAAATCCAAAACATAAGGATTTCATGGAGAAACCCAGAGCACAGGGATTTCATGGAGAAATCCAGAGCACAGGGATTTCATGGAGAAACCCAAAGCTCAGGGATTTCATGGAGAAACCCAAAGCTCAGGGATTTCATGGAGAAACCCAAATCAGGCTATTCCTAATTAACAGGCACTCACGAGGAGGGCACAGCAGGGGGTTTGAAAACTCTCATTTCTAACACGCAACACAAAATCAAGGATGAGTAAAGGCACTGTTTTCATGGCCACGTTGGATCCAGTTTGTCACTTCTGTTGTGGATGGGAAGGATTTCAGAAAATTAAATGTATTCTAACTTCCAGCCACTTCTAAAACTACACACAGTTGAAAGATCACATTAAAGGTCCTTTATTTTGGATCTCCTCATGCCATGAATCTCCAGATCTGGAAAAAACATCAGACCTCTAGGAACAAGTAGAAAAGCATTATCTTTAAATACCATCAGAAAATAAATAACCACTGACTTGTGGACCTGAAGCTGAGAAAACAACAGACATGCAGACAGGGATTTAAGCAATTGTGGGAGGATTTTAAATGTTGTAGGGGGTTTGCATTAATTTCAGTCTCGTTGTAAATCTTATTTCAGTGATAATGAAGATTTCTAGTGACTCTGATGTTTAGCAGGTTGCTCTTGCCCACAGCTCACACTCACTTTTATGGCAAGAAACAAAATACTGCAAAAGCAAGTGAAACTATTTTTTTTTCCTTGAAAAAACTACAAATAACCTGGCCTGATAATAATTTTCTTTTGTTATCAGCAAACTAACAAAATGGATGAATCCCAAGCATTTTTGGCAGTTGGCAATATAAAAAACCCACCAGAAAACACCGTGGGGATGGTTATATTTAGATTTCTTACTTTCACACACAAAAAATCACAGTCTGATCCCAACCACAGGAAAGCAAACAGCCTCCTCTTATTGATGTGCTCCCCAATTGTTCTTTTTTTTACCCTGTTAGCTATTTTCAAACGTTCTCTGTCCTGCCTGAAGGGAGCCCACGGGAAAGATGGAGAAGGACTTTTTACAAGAGGCTGGAGCAACGGGAGAAGGGGAATGGATTCCCAATGAGAGTAGGTTTAGATGGGATTTTGGGAAGGAATTGTTCCCTGTGAGGGTGGTGAGGCCCTGGCACAGGGTGCCCAGAGAAGCTGTGGCTGCCCCTGGATCCCTGGAAGTGCCCAAGGCCAGGATGGACAGGGCTTGGAGCACCCTGGGACAGTGGAAGGTGTCCCTGCCCACAGCACTGAACAAGCTTTGAGATCCCTTCCAACCCAAACCATTCTGGGATTCCATAATAATCTTTCTTTTTAGTTAACTATTATATGGTGGCGTTTTAATTCCCAATTTCTAGCAGAGCAATTTAACTTGAGCTTCAAGCACGATCTGCTCTGCAGCCAGGATTTTTCAGCGCTACTTCAATTATAACCTTACAGATTCCAATAAAAACAACTTTGGGAAACACAAGTTGCACTTACCAGTTACCAAACTGCCCTGCATGACTAAGCTGGTTTCTAAATAATGAACATTCATTCTTTCTTCAATAAAAGTAATTACAGTCCTGTATAAAAATGTTTGTATAGGCAAGGCAAAAAGCTGCAACTGACAAGTAAATTGTTCATCTATTCTAATTGTGCTGCTTACAACGATTGGCTCAAAAAATTAAATTTTAAAAAATTGGTTTCTAACAAAAAACGCTCAGAAACTCTTGAAAGTTAAAAGAGCTGTGGTGTAAAGTTCACTTCTAATCTTTCTTACCACTCAGTTTGGGTCCCAGTGCCTGGGAAGGTTTCTGTAAGACGTTGTAACTTCTCTCACATGGCGCTGTAAAAGTTGTAGCACCAGGGAAAAAAAATGGCATTTCCTAAGATGTTACAAGTTGAACATACCTGTAAAATCTTGTAGAGCCTAAAAAGGAGGATGCTGAGTTCTGCAGCTCTGAGTCTGCACAGAGGAACAACCAACACAAAAACACTGCAATCCTGGAGTACACAGACCTGACTTGCTCCTGTCAATGAAATCCATGCACAAGGGGCCTCAAGAACACAACAAATCAAAAATGACAATGAGAATCATCTAATATTTCTCCTTGGCTCATTTGTTCCAGCCAATGAAAAGGATTTGAAATCTTTTTCTCAAAACTCCGACTGATAATGGCTTTTCTTTGCCTTCCCAGCACTAATTCTGGGTATCAAACCCAGAAGCAAGGAGGGCAAATTCTGTAGTGCCCGAACACTGATAAATGTCAAGTCTAGAAACTGGGGGTCAGATTTCTCAGAATATGTTACACCAGGTGGTACTGCCACAAAATCTCCCAGAAATACAGGATGTAGCAAAACAGCAAAAATTAAATACTCCTGCATGGAATCATTTGGGTTCCTTGGAGCAGAGAGGTATGGTGAAAGGAAAAAGAAAGGAAATACAAATGAAGGAATAAACCCATGTTATTCATAAAGGAAAAGAAATACCCCGTAACAGGCTTGAGCTTAGAGTCCCCATGAGATGTTATTTATTCAAAGTGTTTTATCATTCAATTTGAGTTCAACTTTTCCATCAAAAATACAAGATATAAGCAGCTGATTTACACACTTTGATTTCCAAGCTAAGGATGAACACCTGATCGTGGGAGGAAGAAATGCATGTGAAGGGTGCCAGCGTAGGTGCAAAGCCAGAAATTCCCCCAAGGGTGCTGTGGGCACACAGAAAAGAGGGGACTGTGCTGGAGCAGAGCCAGGTGCCCTGCACAGCACCCAAAAAAGGGAAAGGAAACCCTGGTAGAGCTCCTGGGGTTGAACCAGCATCCCTGGAGGTGCCTGAGCTCCCTCCTCGTTTCCAGAACACCCTCCAGTACCTGCACTTTAAAGGCTTTTATCGTTATTAAGGATATTCCTGTATATTCATCCCCTTCACTCAACCCCCAGCAGCTGATGGAAGGGTGGAAGATGATCCTTGAATACAGAAGCAGGTAAGTTACACCTGCTTCCAGGGTGCCAGGAATACTCTCCCGAGCTGCTGCAGCCCCAGCAGAGCAGGCAGAGGCTGTTATTGACACATTGCCTTGCCTCATGCAAGCTCCCTTTGATGTTTCATAATCCCAAGAGTGCTGAAAACTCAGTGAAAAACACATTCCTCCTACTACAGCTCTGTCTCATCCACCAGGCATCTGCATAAGAAGATTGATCCCCAAGAGAAGGGAATGATGGATGGCCTGAAAAGGCTGGCAGTGGGAATGGCCAGAGCCAAGGGCACCACTCCTGGGTCACTGTGGTCACTTCTCTGGGATTGCTCAGCACTGATCTTGCTACACTCCCAGCCAATCACTTCAACTCTGGTTATAATTAGTGACAAGCAACTCACGAATAATGAGGGACAGCTCATCACCAGCACTCCCTGCTCTAGGGACTGCCAGGTGAGGTAAATCACACAGCACACACACACACACGGCCTTCCAAAGCCAAAAACCTCCCAAAACCAGACACAGGTTCTCAAATGATGCAAACGTGACCTTTCTGCAGATACCTGTTTATATTCCTACAAATGGAATTTAGGGAGAAACCCCCAAACCATCGGGGTGTATCACATACAGCACTGACGGGGCAGTGTTTGCTCAACTGAAAATAACATACATTTCTATAGGTGTATAAAATGCTTTTACACTGAAAGCCAGGCTGGATTTCCAGGTTAGAGGTGCAGCTGATGGGAAATGTGAGGAATGCCAAAATGTGGGGAAGTCTGAGAGGACCACTGGGAGTTCCGTACCTGTTTGTGCCACAACTTGAGCTGGGAGTGGGAGCAGTGAAGTGCCTCCCACTGGGAGCCAAACACCCCCACAGCCCTTTGGAAAGGATGCAAAAGGATAGGAACAACTTAGGGTGAAAGTAATTCCTCAGCTGAACCTGATGCCTTGGTTTTCCACCCTCTGGAGATAGGAGCCCAACCCTAAACACAGCCCGTGGAAGTTCAAGCAGGTCACTGCTGGGGGAGAACACAACCAGCTCCAACCTCTACAACCAACCTCCTGAAGATTTATCTCATGGAAACCAGCGATTTCCAAGTGTTTTCCTGCAGGGAAAGAGGCAAGGAGGTAAGAAGCTCTGAGTTCTGGTGACGGGAGGCAGCAGGCAGGAGCTGCCAGGGTATCCATGAGCCCACGGGGCCGGATAACATTACTGGTAAACGGAGACAGGGCTGCAACCTGAGCTGCTGGAAATTTCTGCTGTGCCTCGAATCGCCCAGGTTTTTCTGGAGAAGAAAACTTCAGCACAGCCATTTCCTGGGCCACCATTTCATAGATGTTTGATGCATCCATTTAAATGCCAGCAAAACTTGAGGAAACTACGCGTGACTATTCAAAGCTTCAGGTGGGTTTTAAACGTGATTCCACACTAAGGAATTTATGGAAGATGTAAGGATAGAGAGGATTGCTCTGCCAGCAACACTCCCAGTGAAGGATTCGCAGTTTGCAGCAGAGATCTTGAGGAGAATTTGTGCAGTTTTAATTCCTTCCAGCGGAGGACAGTGGTTTACAACAGAAGGAACTGAGTGGCTGAGTTTCATCTGGAATTACCTTTCCCATGGTGGCAGTGCAGGGAATGCACCTTGCCCAGGTTTTATGTGAGCTAAGGATGGAGAGCCCCAGCCTGGCCTCTACCTGTGCTGCTCCAAACACCAAAGTTTGCTTAAAAATTCCCCTGGAGCTTCCAAACGATCCCCACAAGGGTGAGCTGATGTAACAACCACAATTTATCATCACATTCCTAAACAGGAACAGCTGGAACCAGTATTCAGAATGCTGGAATATTTTAAGAACTTTTTTAGAACTATTTGTAGGATTCAGGATGTGTCAATTTAACTGTACAATACAGTGATTTTCTGGCCGAGACTGCACCGCTTTAAAGGCTTGATTTCCACAGGGAAAAATCTCTTATGTAATATTTAATATTTGAAATAAAATGCTGAGAAGGCACGTATCTTAATTATTTAGCTTCTGACACATACCCTGCCTTTAAAAATTCAGCGTCTGACTGCAGATCTGAAAGACTTTCCTATAAATAAGTTATCTTCTCTGAAGCTGTAACAAATTTCAAAAAGTATTGCAACGGTTCTTAGCTGATCAGAGGAAGCACAGGACTATTAAAATGTAAAAAACCCCACGTATTTGAATATTATTTTCAGGCAGAAAGCCATTCCAGGTTGCTGGAATGCTATAAAAAAGGCTCAGGGAGAACAGCTTGAACAAAAGGAAATGAATTTCCCTGCTCCAAGTACTTTCTGTCCAACAAGCCAAGCACAAGATTGAGGGAGTAGTTACAGTTTCTCTTATCTACAACAGACCTGTTTCTGCAGCAAGTATCTTCTAAATGGAAAGCATTCTAAATTAATTAAATAAACCTCAAGAGACAGTAAACTAATTATTCTGGGCATACATAAGATGCTGTTGAGTTAATCTCTATGAACACAAACGAGTTAAGTTTGTATTGACATATTGGGCCAAATTTATTGTCAGAGAAATTAACTTCAGGGGAGTTAAGTCAAGAGTGAATTTTTCCTCATTAAGGAGAAATAGGCCTATTGTCTGAAGTGTGAGGATTTAGTGCCTCTTGGGAAAATCATATTGCACTTCAGTTTTGTAAGTGATGAACTCTTGCACAGAGTTGTGCTTCAAAATGCAGAGAATTCTGTTTAACCACCTCAGAGCTGGGACCCCTTTCACGTGAGCCCTGACCTGAGCACTGAGGACACAAGGAGTGCTGCTAAGCCATGGAAATAATTATTCCTGAAGCTTCCCTACAGCATTCAAAGTGTTTGTCCGAGCAGGAGACGACCCACATGCCTAAATTTAACACAAAGTTAGTTTACTTACCACAAAATATCTTTGTTGTCTACACTTAACCTAAGCGAGATATTTTTGAATGAACACCTCGGAGAAATTCTCATCTACTGCCATTTTTCCTATTTAAAAAATAATCACTCACCTAAATTTTGTAACAACTCAAGGAAGTAATTGCTAAAACTAATTAAGAAATAGATATAGTAAGGACCCAAACTGGCATGAAGCTCATGTCTCTAGATGAGCAGCACAAGGCCCACCAGCTCAGGAGATGGTCCCCAAACTCCTTCAGCTCTAAAGGTTCACCTGAGGTGACCCCAGAGTCCTTCCCTGTGCTAATGGGACAAATCCTATCCCGTGTGGCAGGACAGCATTCCCAGCATCCTGGGGGACTCTGTAACCCTTAGTGCTCCCTTCCTTCCTGACCTCTTCTCCACCGAATGTTTTTTTGGAGCTTTCCATCTCCACAATTCAGGGTCACGACTCAGCACTGCGTACCAAAGGTAAAACATCGTTCCTGTTTAATTTATCCTCTTCTACTTTCCACCAACCTCTGGTTCACACAAGCATCCCAAAGAGAAATCTATTTTCAGCATGGCCAAGAGAAACTCGAGAAGTGCCCGAGGGTGGAGTGAGGCAGGCTTTGAATCAGGCTGGAACTATTCGGAAACATTTGTGAGAACTGGCACAGCTCCACGGAGCCAAGGGAACTCCCTCGACACAAAGCAGAGGCCTCAAAATACCCCAAATATTTTCTGAAGTGTTAATAGTTCACCTCTTCTCCTTATGGGAGTCCTTCTAGAGACATCTGTGCTAAGTGCTATTACTGCTATCACCTCAACTCGGTTTTCAAGAGTCCTTCTCTCAACGTGAGACACAAAAATTAATCAGAACTCAGCCTGACCCGGGTCATGAGGGCACACAGCAATTACCAGCCCTGCATCCCATGGAACAAGCAGGAGAGAGGAGAGCTCAGGCAGGGAGGTTCACCCCACTGGCCTTGGGATCACAGCCTGCACCTGCACCTCCTCTGGCCCCACAATACCTGGGCTCCACTTAACAGCAGTGCAAACATCAAGTTTCAACCTCATTCAGACTTTCTCACCATTATCTTGGCAAAGGCAGCCTGAGCGTGGCTTTAAATACCTCTGAAAAAGAGCACGTTAAATTACATTAGGGAAACATCCAAAATTACTGGTTTTAAAATCGAAACCCCCAGTGCAGAGTATTATGGTGATGACTGAGAAAATTGCTATAAAAGCCAGGAGGTTGTTTTCTTAGCAATACCGAGAGGATCTTTCCCTTTGTTCTGCCAAGACTCGCAGCGGTGCCAGAGATGTTCAGCTTTTCCTGAGGTTCATCACTGCACTACAGCTGCTGCTTCAGCCATGGAAGAGTGGCAGCCTCCTGGAGAGTCTTAATTAAATAAAAGGCAATTTTAGAGGGTGGGGGGAGCATCACTGCAAAGTGAAGCCTTTGCTATTTGGATGTCAGTTGACACAAAGCTACATTTGCTCTTTGATTATGTTTATAAATTGCATTCAAATCAAAAGCAAAATTATCCCTGAATGATTCTGTTTAAATTATCTATCACCAGAGTTTAGACTGAGGTGGTCACTAATTTAGGTTATTTTTCAGCACGTTTCCTGCAAGAAAGATCCCTTTGCTTGAAGTTTGGGGATTTGCTCTTTCTTGGAAGGGTATCGGATGTTATCCCGTTCTCCAGCACTGCTCCCAAGCAGGATGAAGCACAGAGCCCATTTTCTAGGGATGACACAGAGGAGAAACTGGAAGATGGTGCCCATTTTCCATGGATGAAACGGAGGAGGAACTGGAAGATGGTGCCTATTTTCTATGGATGACACAGAGGAGGAACTGGAAGATGGTGCCCATTTTCTAGGGATGACACGGAGGAGGAACTGGAAGATGGTGCCCATTTTCCAAGGATGAAATGGAGGAGGAACTGGGAGATGGTGCCCATTTTCTAGGGATAACACAGAGGAGGAACTGGAAGATGGTGCCCATTTTCCAGGGATGACATGAAGGAGGAACTGGAAGATGGTGCCCATTTTCCAGGGATGACATGGAGGAGGAACTGGAAGACGGTGCCCATTTTCTAGAGATGACATGGAGGAGGAACTGGAAGATGGTGCCCATTTTCCAAGGATGAAATGGAGGAGGAATTGGGAGATGGTGCCCATTTTCTAGGGATGACACAGAGGAGGAACTGGAAGATGGTGCCCATTTTTTCAGGATGCCATGGAGGAGGAACTGAAAGATGGTGCCATTTTCCAGGGATGACATGGAGGAGGAACTGGAAGATGGTGCCCATTTTTTCAGACTGCCATGGAGGAGGAACTGGAAGATGGTGCCATTTTCCAGGGATGACACACAGGAGGAACTGGAAGCTCCTGCTGCTCACGAGGAGTAACCGAGGCCCAAGGCAAGGGCAGCTCTCACCCAAGAAGCAGCAGTGCCCCAATTAGAGATTTATTAAGAGAAATGTTCCCAATTAAAAGTGGCTGTGAGCACCAGGACTGAAACCTTTCCCCATCTCTGACGTGTCAGAGCTCCAAGTGCCAGTTGACTGTACAAAATGACAACCATCCAGGCTCATCCCTTGCAACAACTGGCATCTGCTCTGGAGTCGTTTGAGTTGGTTTGAATGGCACTAATTAGGAGTAGTTACACATAAATGACATCCCAAAGACTTGACACAATAAACATTGCTATCTAGTGCCATTCATTTGCTCTCCCCATTCAAGCACACACAGTATTTATGATAATTTCCATGTTCACTGCCACCTTTATCCCACAAATAAGGTCAGGAGACAAACAAATATGGGAGGCACCACATGGAAGTTGAATACATAATAAGTTATCAACTGCTCTTTAAAGCCTGTGGGCCAGGGTTTTGATTGCTTCTGGAAGGTGCAGATGTACCTCCAGGAATGTGGATGAGAAGGCTGCCTCCTTGTTTGACCGTGCAGAGAAGCCATTAGGATTCCTCACAACCACCAGGCAGCTTTATAAACACTATCAGAATTCCCCATCTTCCTCTGCTCTGCATGCACGGAACAGTGCTAGTGAAAAATAAAGATATTTCTATTGTCTCGTGGCTACAGGCTGCTAGGAAAGAAGATGGAGATCTGAGCTACCAGCAAGAAACTTCTCAATTTTCCTTTTGCTGACTAAATGTCCTCTGTTTCTGCCTCAAGAAAAGGCAGCGACCACCAAGTGACTTTTTTTGACATCCACCACCCTACATTTTTAGCATCTCACTGCCTGTTTTAGACTTACAGCTTTTTTTAATCCCTGTTTCATTGCACGTGTCTGTAACACCTCATCCAAACTCTCTCACAGCCATAGTGGCACACCGTTATTTTCAAGCACCTTTAAATAGTGCTGCTGATTAAATAACTCGTCACTAATGTGATTTCAGGAATCCAGAGCATCTCCTAAGGTGTAACCTTTACCACTAATTGCAAATATAGAACAGAAAATTAAGTCAGGCTGACAGAATTAAATCAGGAGCTTTCAATGCAATGTCAAATTTCTGACAAACTGCGTATTACCAAAAACAAACTATTTACTGAGTGATTACAAATTTAAATTTTCTTAATGTTGTTTCTGGGCATCACATTTTGCGTGCAGCTTTGTAGAAGATGGAAGGAGAACAATCCCAGTTGATTAAGAACAGAATGCTCACCAAAGACTACTGGGACCTGTCAGAATTCTGAATCCCTTCCACCACCTTTGAAAAACCGGAATGTGCAGCTTCATTTCCATTGTTTCAGATCTCAGGCAATAAATGCAGACGTTTTTTGTCTTAACTGCTCCCATTCCCAGCTTTATGTGTGCACACACTTCCAACAACCTGACAGCGGGGCTTTGGAGTCTTCGTTTGTTGGAGTCACAGCATAAGAGCCAAACTCCCTGTGCACTGAGCAGCGTCAGCACAGAACAAAGGAGGATGAACAGAGACTTGATTTCGTGCCCCTGCTCATATCACAGAGCACGGGAGGCTCCAACAAAACCTCCACACATGAACCATTGCTCAGGCACTAATTAATTCTTTTCCAGAACAGAGCCAGTTAACCACAACCTTCTTTTTACTTAACACCCCATTTAACTCTCCCTGTGGATGATCCAACTGCAGCTGAACCATGTGAGCACACACAGATTTACTGGAAGTGCTCTACATGAAGAAAATGCTCAGAACCTTCCTGAGGGTCTCCCAAGGTGTGTCTGAGGTGAACCACCCCCAGCACATGCCCAGTGTCCAAGGCACTGCAGAGGGCTGCGTTGTGCCTGAGAGATTCCAGAGGTCTGGGAAAGATTCCTGAGAACAACCTCATGGTTTTGAAAACCTGTCAGGGTTCTGCCCCACAAAGGCCACGCTGCCTTCAGCACAAAGACACGTGGGAGTGTGTGACAAAACCCACTGCCTCTCACCAGGGCACACAATGGTGCTCTCGACTACATTTTATTTATAAGTCAGCTCTTCAAAAAGGAGGTTTTTTAATCCATTTTCACCAAAAACTGTGTAACCTCCACGGTATCGAACTGATGAAATCTCAGGAGAAAAGATTGTCAGTATAAAGCTTGTCCAGTCGTGCACTATGAGATGAAGCCCAATTTTATAAACTCAGCACTACAATACCTATCAGACCATACTGACATTTCCAAAACCAGACAGGTACTTGGGCTCCTGCCTCAACGTTGGTGCCAGAACTTCAGCATATTTCACCAAAGCAGAAGTCAAAGCAGGCTAAAAAATTATGCAACATTCTTTTTCATTCAACTTGATGCTTATATAATCAGATGCTTTTCAATATCCCAGCCGTATCTCTGTGTATGGGTCCCTGAAAAAGACATTCTCAGTCCATCCCTGCCCACGGCAGCTGCCTATTCTTTCCTTCCATTAAAAGACCAGTCTGAAGAAAATGGATCTGTCTTTTCCCCTCAAGGTTCTCGGTTTTGACAAAGCAGCATCACTCCCCAGGCACAGCTCCCCAAGACTATTAAAATCCTTATTTCATTGAAGCAGCTGTTGGGATGAGAAATAATAACTAGGTTATTTCCTTTTTTTACTTGTTACCTTAAAAGTTCTCTCATCTAACCAAGTAGAAAGTTATTTATCACAAATGCACAAATTATGTCTGAGATAAGTAAGAATATTCTTAGCAGCAGAGTTATATTTTAGGAAATAGTGGGTCAACAAGAGTTCCTAACTCAGTTTTATGTCTGTATTCACCAGCCTCTGAAGATAGAATTTTATTTAAGAAATTCTTTTATTCACTACATCACTTTTAGCAGCCCAGCTCTCAGGAATGGTATTAAGATAAATTAATTTCAAAAATCCTTTGCCTTCATTTGAGATGGCCAAAGGAGCAGGTGAATCAAGAAGCAGATGCAGTACACAAGAGGATGGAAATGTTAAGGAAATAGAGCAAAGTGTCAGAAGACAGGGTAAAAGAGTTATTCGCGTCTTTTTATTACTAGGAAATGTGTAGAAGTTCCATACAGATCTTTGGCACTGTGAAATAGGAACTGTTCAGAGGATTCACTTGCACAGCAACCCTCTCAATACCTACAGGTTATCCCAAAAAACCTGCTCCACACCTGCTCAATGGTGCAGACAATCAGCACTTCATTCCCTGACAGGAGATGGTGAATCAGCTAAGAGCCAGAGCTTTCTGTTCCACATTGATTAGTCATCCACACAAATACAATAAATGCTAAAGAATATCCAAATGCAAGTGTCAATGACCACATTTCACTCTAGCATGAATTTTTTAATTGCACTTCCAACTGTGAAGCTGCTATTCTAAAAAGCAGAATAAAAGCACCAGGCTCGAGGTCAAGTTGTAGACAACACCCCAAACTCTTTAGAGCAATTTCCATATGGATACACAATGTCCTGCACTGCTTTTCAGACCAGTCCATTCATAATAGATACACCTACAAAATTGTTTTGCAACAACTGCCAGTTATTCTGATAAGCCCCTACCACATTGTTTTTCTCTGTGCTCTGGAATAACCAAATTCTAAGATAAAATTCATTAGAAACAGGAGCAAAGCACGCCTGTGATCAGCCCAAACACTTCCAAGCACAAGCATCCTCCTTAAACTGTTTCCTAGCAGCACCTTTCTGGCTTTGGCTTTCATGGTTGTGGTTTTTTGGGGTTCCTTTTGGTTTTTTCCAAGCAGGATCTCTGGAGTTAGATTGGTTATAACCACCAAGCAAGTATTTCCCTAGAGACCTTGGAGATAACTCCTGACTTCTGCACACAGCACCTCCTTTCCATTCCAAAAAGCAGCTGGACTTCCAAGGCCAATCTCCCCTCACTGGCAGTCAGGCACCTCTGCTCTGGAGCCTCCTGGACGTGTTCAGCTGTGAATTGTGGTGGAACACCCTCGTCCTGGATGTGTTCAGCTGTGAATTGTGGTGGAACACCCTCGTCCTTCTGCATTCTGCACTCCCAACAGGGGACGAGGCACTGACCTTGCCACTGCACTGAATAAACTCTAAATATAGCTGGATTTCTAAGTATTCCAATGTTCTTTCACCAGTTAACTGTTAACTCATGACAACAGGCAAGTTTTGTCCCGAGGCACGCGTTTTTCCTTTGTTGTCCTCTTGTTCCAGGTTAGAATAAAATTGGTAAAGAGTCAAGATGACATTCAGGTTGTTTCTCGAGGCAGCTGCTTGGGGACTTCAGAGCAGGAAAGCAAAATGCATCCAGGAAAAGTGATGCACCAACAGCTTTGATTTTGTGAGTCGGATCTTATTTATCACTCCCTGGGCCTGTGCTTTGGTTTTGTAACTCACCACAGAGGTGGTGTTGGGCTATTTGAACTCAACTGTATGGATGTTTCTGTGGAAAGACCTGCAGGATAGATTGGGTCTTCTGTCTGAAAAATCCTAATGGAGAGCAGAGGGAAAAAGGGAGAGGAGCTGAGGAATTGTCCTCAGCAGAGCTCGGCAAGAAGTGTCCAGGAGAGCTCTGCACGTGTTCAATCCCACGTTTCAGCACAGTATGGACACAAGCACGGTGTCACTGTGCTGCTGCTGAAAGGACACAAACACAAACCTCACACCCCCTTCCCTCAGCTCCTCCTTAGATTTAGAAGAACCTCAGCTCTGCTTTAAGCAATTTCTAATACTTCCTCCTCTGCTGGAAAGGTTTAGAGACAGTAAAACAAAATTTCTCTCCTCTCTTCACCCTTCAGCTGTTGCAGAACATGGAATGCTGTGAATACTGGAGGAGTCCAGCTTTAAATAGTGGCCAGCCTTGGACATAACTGTTCTTTCCCTGTGTAACTATGAACTCCATAGAGAAAAATCCTTCTCCTTCACCATTCTGCAACATTTAATTGCCCTCAAACAACAGCTCTTCTTTGAGGCCCAGTCCTACACCTTTTTCCCTCATGAGTATCCATGAAAGCTCTATTAGCAAACACTTCCTCGAGCAATGCCCAACACATGCTGGAGCTTCTCCCACTGCTGTTCTCTGCTGTGGGCAGGACTTCTCCATGCTCACCCACACTCCTGCTTCCTTTTGGGAACTCTCCATTTGTTTTGTTTATTTAGCATTCAAACTCAACTCTCCTGCTACACTTAGGCCACGACATAAAGCTGGTTTGGATGAAGACTTCAGTAGCAACAGATAATTCCCTGTTTCCTTCGCGCAGACACTCAGCTGGAGCCTTCCCTCCCCCTGTCAAACGCCTTGGAGCACATCAATATTTATCCAGGAGTGCTCCATCCAGCACAGGACACCTGAGCTGCCTTCCCTGGCCTAGTTCAGGTATTTATAGCATGGCTGGGCAAGGGACTCCAAGGTCAATGTCCCGATATTGCAGCTTCCTTGAGGATTCTCCCAGCCTGGGAAGGAGTCCCAGGTTCATGCTGGATTAGGCACAGATCCCTCGCCGTGCCCCAAATACCCTGCACTGTGAAGGGCAGGATCTGACCCCAATGGAGCCTGGCCCCAGACAGCCACTCTTTGTCCTGAAAAGTGTCCTTCAACACCTGAGCAAAAACGCTGAAAGGAATAAAAATTACCACGTCCTGGAATATTAAAATTCCACCAAAAGAACCCCCTCGGGAAACGTTGTGCTGCCTGCTCAGTACTGATCTCTCAGAATTTCCAGTTCCCATGATTCAGGATTACAACTGGAATTCTCTATTATTTTAGCCCACAATTTAGTATCAGCATGGGAGCACTAAAAGTACCAGATCAGAGGTTGCTTTAAAATGAGGATTTATGGAGGGCTATAAATCAAAAAGTATAACAAGGAAATTTAATAAAGATAACATTGTTATCGTCAAATGCAACATGGATTCTAATACACAAAGAGCAATTGTTTTTCCACATAAAAAGCTCTTAGCAAGAATTTTGCACACAGTGTGAAGCTAAGAATTACTGGAATAATAGTAAGTTGTTCTTGGAAATTAATTGAACAAATAATCTTTTTTATTATGAAGCCTACAAAAGATAAATACCCATGTACTGAAACAGAATCTTTAACTTTATTCACCTCTGTACCACATTGTTGGCATATTGCTCTGCCTCTTGCCTATAAACAACGAGGATTTGGGGAAGAGATCACAGAATAAAAGCAGAATATTACAGGATTCATCAGAATTGCATCTTACACATGCGTACAGAATTAAAACTTTAAAGCTAAATCAAGTGCTAGACCAGGAACTGCCATCTGATCCTGTCTTAATTTGTTGGTAACTATGATGATGCTGAATATGTTATGTAAAAAATTTCAATTTGCCTGTAGATACCATGGCTAATAATAATAATAATATAATACACAAGGATTGTATTCCCCAACTGCTATGGGAGCTTCTTGAAAGCAATTCCATATTTTGTAGTAAAATGTAAACCTGTGGTTCTCTTTTTGACTGAGCAACTTTTGTGTGAAAGAAAGCAACATTTATGTCTCATATCCTAACAGATAAGTGGCTTCATTAGCTCAATGGGAAATGTGGCATTTCTACTTTCCCTCCAAAACCACCAATGATCTCAGTTTAAGGCAAGAACATACACTTTTTCACATAAATTACTGCAAACGATGATCTCCCCAAAGCGAACATTAATGGAGGAATATAACCTGACTGAAAACCAGCAAAATGCTCAAACAAAGTAGCTCTGGACAACCTTGAAAGGCACTAAAAATGCCTTGCTGCTCCCACACTGAAATCCCTGATTCCAGAGCAATCCCTGAGGTACCACCCACTGGACAAAACATCTTCCCAGTTCCAAGAAGTACCAAGCTGCAATCAGTGGATATTCTGAAAAAGAGTTCACAAAACCAATTTTTGCCTTCCAGGAGAGTCCTGCAGCTTCCTCAGGTGGATTCAGGTGGAAATGGTCCTGGCCATACCCTGCCACCCAGCACTAATGGTGATGTTCTGCACGCCAAGGGCACCTCATGCCCAACCCAGCCTTCTCAATTATTAAAGGCACCATTTTCTTCAGGCAACTTTTTTCATCAGAAAATTCTGGGAACAGACACCTCAGCCCTCTCAGGTGCTCTTATCTATAATTCACCATCCCAGGTTCCAGCTCACAGAACATTTACAGGGAAAACCACAACTTGGCACTTTCTTTGTCTGTGCAAGACAACTGACAGGAGCTGAGGGCACCACTTCAGGGGCAATTTGGGCTGAGCAGAGGCAGCTGATGTTGAGAAAAGCAGGACATGTAAACATGAAGGTCTGAAACTCAGTACACCTCTGTTCAGAAAAACATCATTTTCAATTCCCAGCAAATAATCAGTTACTTGGAATAAAGACGGGAGCAAAGCTCCGTGGAGTTTTGAAACAACAGATGAAAAACATCATTTCAAATATGATCTGAACAAAACAGTCACAAAATACAAGATTCTTCTTCCAGGAAAGTCTCTTGGGAGTAATTCCTAATCACCACATTGCTGAGTTTGTCCGTTGCAACAATTAGCATCTATGAAAGCTGGAAAACTTTAAAGTTTTCCAGCACTTTTCTTATTTCCTACAAAACCACAAAGTAAAAATGACAACATCTTGGAAAGCGATGCCATACAGATCATCTGCTCATGCAGATGTGTAATTTGACCACTTTTCCTTTGAAGTCTTTTCAGATACAAAGCATCAGACCAGTACTACACAGCTGGTGTGACTCTAAAAACCTGTTTCCAAAGGTCTGGACTTGCAGGAGATTTTTCCAGACCTCAGCACCACAACTGCCCCATCCCTGTTGATCCCATGTGATGAAAATCTCATCTCTAAATGGCAGAAAGGTCCCTTTTCTGTCTATAACAAGCAGAAATAGCCACACACTGCTCTGTGCTTGTTCCTCCCCAGCCAGGCCAGAGCTACCCAAGCTGGGCTCACACCAGTTTGAGAACTGGGATCACTCCAAAGACCCGTGTTGCTGTGCAGCTGAAAGCAGATCACTCACATGTGGGCTGCTGTGGATTTTGTAAATGGGTCTGGCTTCCCTTTGCAGGCCAAAAAGTGCACGTGGAAATGACACAGTCCCACCCAGATAGCCAGAATTTGGTTATTCAGTAATGCAGGGCAGCCCCCAGTGACAGGTATTCAAACACTACCTGTGCCTGATCCTCCTCAAAACAGGAGATTTTGGAATTATTGCCGTGCTCTACACTAGCCAGGGCTTTGAAATTCAGCTGTGGAAACCCATGGCTCAGAAGCCTAAAGGCCACTCAGGTGTGACCTAATTCACAGCCCGCTTTCAGAACCCTTCCTTACCATGGAAATCAATGTTTTCACCTGGTGGTTAATGCAGGTTTACAAATATTAACCCCCAGGCATTAGTTTAACTCTTACAGTTCACAGCTGGTCCAGGATTTGCTTTGCGGTCTGGTATAAAATCTCTAACTCTTGTCCTAATTCCCTTCAGCACTTTTTTTTAATTGCAGGAGCATCTCCAATATTTCCATGACAGAAAAACTCATTCAGAAGCTTGTTCAAGGAAGCTGCTTTGTGTCAGAGTGAAAAACTCAACAGCCACAGTAAAAGATGTTCCCTTCTCTGTGGAGCAGCTCGAGCTTATGAAGTACAAGCACTTAAATTAGGAACAAGTGCTACTTTATAAAATCAGGGCAATATTTCCAGCATTTGAAATGCACATTGCTGTCTCTGTTTTGGCAGAGACAATCTCTGCACTGGTCAAAACCAAATTCATTATTAGTACTGAACACGACAGGCAGAGGTGGATTTCATTTTAAATCTTTTCTCTGCACACCTGAATTTCTGTAGGCGATTCCTTCAAACATGGTATTCCCCAAATGAAGCTAATTTTGTTAACCCAGCCTCCCAAATAGCCCAAGTTCTTTAGAAAAGCTGTGGTTCATGTTTTTCCATTGAAGAAAATAATTTGGGAATCCACTGTGTCCTATGACCTATGTTCTGCCTTCCTTCTCTTTCTGCAAGCCTTGAAAAAAAATATCTTCCAGGGTTTTAGTCAGTTGGGAATGGTAACATGGTTCATTGATGGATCACCCAATTTTTTTATGTATCTTTTACTAAAATTTATTTTCAATTTTGTTCCCCAGAAGTTCTTAACTATTTAAATAATCCCCTTTTTCAAAAGCATTATTGCTATTGCAGATTCTGGGGAGGGGGTTTGCCAGAAAATGGGTGGAAAGAGATGAGTAAGTGCAATCAAACCCACTTTAAAATGTTCCTTTTCAGAGTCAGATACTATAAAAACATCATATACACGACATTAATAGCACTGTAAGTGTTTACAGAAGATATTCTGAGAGAAAGATTGAATTTTCTCTCCATCTAAACAGAAACACCTGGATTGAAGAGAAAAAAATACGCATCTATTTTGGGACAGCAGAAGTCAGACTAGAAGCAAGAGACAATTTTCGAGGCTGTTTGGCAGCACATTAAATTGCAGGGAGTAGAACACACAAAAAACTAAGTCAACATGACACTGAAGAAGAGCCATTTTACCCCTGTCAGACATCATTTTTTGGTACAATTAACCCACACCTACAAATTTTCTTCTAAGCCTGCTGCTCCACCACTCTCATTTCGGCTTTATTTAGGCAGCTGGGTTGTTTAGGATCGTTTTATTAGAATAACTGAAATAAAGCTGTCAGCTCTTCAGGTGATGGCAAGGTGGTGTTTATCAGCTGCTGCTTCAGATTTAGGGAAAGGTCAAACCTTTGAGTATTTCTGTAAACTGGAACTTCAGTATTTCAAAAAGATTAGGGGGAAACTCCCAGCACACCTCCCAAAAGGAGGATTATGAGCAGCAGACTCAAGCTGGAAATTGCAACAGATTCCCAGCTGAAAAGTAGATCTGAGTGAATGAATTCTTTCACAACTGCAAGCAATATAAACACGGTTGTTCATAAAGGACCAGGCCTCCTTGGTTCTTTTATTTAACAATTAACCCTCCTGGAAAAGGAAACTCTCTCATCCCTAGGGAGCCACTGGCACCTTGGGCCCAGCCCTGCTGTACTGAAAAGTTAATTTGAATAAAAATTCAGCAACACTGCTGCCAATTAAGAGCAATGGTGATTACTGGGTTGAAGTCTGTTCACTCTTAGGGATCCTGCTGTCCTAACACTGGCCATGGCTACAAACCCTCAGGCAGACCTGGATGTTTGACTGGCTGTACCTGAGAACGCAATTTTGCCTTAAATATTAAACAAAAAACAAACAAAATAAACGTTAAAAAACCCCAAACCAACCCAAGCCCCAACAATTTTTCCTCTATGAATTACACCTACAGCAGAGAAGATCAGACAAATGGTGGGCTCTCCGTGCACAAACCAGGCTGCTTTTACCCCATAAATCAAAGCCAAGCAGGAACCAAAATCGGTGTGAGGTGGAATTTGCCATTCCATTTCCTGCTGAGATCTCCCAGCGCAGCACGAGCTGTAGAACAAGACCATGGCCTTTGCTAACGGGGATGAATGCATTAATTAATTTTGCCTGCCAGCTCACCTTACTCGCACACGCTGACTCGATACCGAGCGCGACGTCAGGTGCTCGCCGCTGACGAGACGCGGCCTCGCTCGTTAATTAGCGCTGCTTGTTAACGAGTTGTGGGTTAATGAACAAACCAGTGCTTGGCTCTCCAGTGAGGGAACTCTGTCCCCAGCCTCACACTCCATTGCCACACCATTATCTGGTCTTGACTCCTGCCATCACGTGCTGCAAACGCTCACGGAGCTCCTGCTGGCTAGAAATGGGTGTGAATCCTTGGATTATCCACACATTTCATTTTCACTTCCTCACACTTCCCTTCTTCCTTCCCCAGCCTTTATAACACTTCCAGGGTACTAAAAGCTGTGGTATTTTTAAACACTTTTTGCTACATTTAAATATTTTTTCTTTTTGCTTTATGTTTTTCGAGTTTTGAGGACTGGGTACAATTAGTCTTTTGTGACGCAGGAAAAGCAGGAGCATTGCTAAAAACTTGGATTTGTAAAGAAGTGCTGTGAGAATGTCCCTGTTCACCAGCAGAAACACTCCCTGGCTTCCTTGGCTTTACACTGACCTCAGCACAATTAATTAAGGTTCTATAAATTGCCATTCCAGAGTTCCTCCGAGTTCTCAAACCAAAATTACCTTGAGCGTTTTTCAGGAAGTCTTAAGTAGGGAAGAGCTGACTTTAAATAAAGATATTTTAAACAGAAGAGTATCTGCTAATATTAAACCTTATCACCTTCAATCTTTTCCTATCAAAACCAATTATCGTGATATGAAAGTATTTTAACAACTAATTTTTTTAATAATTACATCTTGATTTCTTAGACTGGATAGATTATTGCAGTTGACCAAAGAGTCAAAGCACCAAAGTCCATTAATTTTAACAATATTATAAAAGTTTATCTGTTAAAAAGACTTTGTCATAAACTCCAGATACTAAATTAATAATATCTTTTCTGGAAAGTATTGAAAACTCTTGTGATATGCCCAAAAGTAAAGAATTTAAATTATCTTGCTTATGGAAGAAATAGAAATTTCATCTTTGATGTGAATAAAATAAGGGTTAAGTCAGGGGACAGAATGAAACAAAACCCCATTCCTGCATGTCTGGAAACACAAACACAAGTAGCCAATCTTCCCTGTCGTTTAAAATACCAAATTTCAGCCTGTAACTTTTACATTTAATTACCTCACCCAGTGAAAACAGGCAGAAGTTTTCAAAATTAATTTCTTCCATAAATACTTCTCTTGACAGCCTTTCCAGCAAAGAGCAACCTGGATTTTTTTCAAAGATTCTGAAATAAAATGTGATCTAATTTTAAACGGTATGAAAATCACTGTGTAATTTGGGTTTGGGGTAGGGTTGGTGGGGTTTTTTTGTTTTTAAAGCCCAGTTTGAAGATCACTGCTGGCCTTAAAATAGTTTCAGCTGGAAACTGGTACATCCATTTCCAGAAGACCATCCAGTTCCTCATTCAATGCTCCTACCTCGTGTTATCAACCGTATTTAATATCTCAAGTGGATTTATTTGAAGTCATCCTGAACTATTTGTCTTGAACAGTCAACACGGAATCTGCTGCCAAGAATTAATGCAGCCACAATCACCCCGTTGTACCAGGGATATTCAACTGATCCCCACCATCCTGCAGAACAACCTAAGCAGATAACGGAGAGAGAGCCCTGCCAAAAGAGCCAAGTTCAAATGGGAAAAATAGGGCAGAGCAGATAAAGCAGGTGAAGTTCTGCCAAAAGGGCCAAGTTCCAACAGGACAAATGCCCAGAGTGACCCGATCAACACCTGAAAGCACAGGGGCACCTCCAAAGGCTCAAGGTGGAAGAGGTACCTCTGCTAATAAAAGAGGCCACAAGGATAATTTCACAACCAATTCAAAATTAGAGATCTTTAAGACCATCAGGAAGTGGTAGGATACAAAAAAAAAAAAAAACCCAAAAAAACCAAAAAAAAACCCCAAAAAAATATAGACCAAAAAGCAACGGAGCAATAGGGAAAGATGTATCTGCAAAGAAATTGTAATCAAAGGATGATGGAAGAAAGCAAAGAAAACTGAACCAAGAATGGTTTGGTCTGAAATCACAGCAGAACAGAATTTTGATACTGTTTTTTTCAGGTTGTCAATAAACATAAAATCAGACACGGAAGAGTCCACAAGAGGGAACAATATACTGAATTTTAAATGTGGGAAATGAAGATATTCATAACGAGGCAATTAAATTGCTCAAATTTATCAGGGCAACATTTCTATCACTGACCACTCACACCAATATCTGCAATTGTTCAGTAAAACAAGAAAATGTGGATAATTTGCAAGATTAATAGATTCCCCTCTAGGCATGATATAGCTTAAGATTTTTTTGTTGTTCCTGTCAGCCACCCCCAGTCCTTGCAATCCACCAAGGCTACAACTTTCCTGGGCAGTCCCAGGCAGCGAAGATGTGCTATCAATTTTTAATAATAGAATGAACTTTTGCAAAATATTTCAAAATTAAAACAGGCTTAAGTCTATTCCCCTCCTTCCACCCCCCAAATTTAAATGAAGCTGGCAAAAATTTCACTTAAAGATCCCATGGGCAGCCTCCTGCAACTGAATTTTTTCAGGAAGATTCAAGGAAGACTGAAGAAGCCCCCCCAAATAAAATTCAGGACTTTCAAGCAACAGTGCAAGTTAAGAGGCTCAAAATAAAGGTAAGAGAGGAGGAAAGCCTCCCTAAACCACACTGAAATCCAGAGGATTGCAAACTGGGTCCCAGATTCAGGGCATTAATTCCAAATCTCTCATTTAAAACACAGTTTGCTGTTCCAACATGAACATGGATGGAAGAGATGCCACAGGCTTGCACAGGCACCACTGGATTCTCCAGGGAAGGATGCCAGCAGTGCCCCCTGCACCCAAAACAGCGGCTGGAAGTGACTCCAGAGCAGGGCTGGGTGTCCCCCAGGGACATCTCACAGCCACAGAGAAGGTGAAGTGTCCCTTGCAGCAGCTGCTGAGAGTGAGAACATTGATAGGAGAGAGCAGAAGAGCAGACACAAAGATGTTCCCATCCAGGGAATGGCGTGGATTGCCACCCCACAGCAAGTCCCACCCGATTTTTCTCTGTAATTTTAAGCTGTGAGCTGCAGAGACATTTGTGTCAGCATCAATACTTTGGGAAAAGTGGGGCAGCAAAAAGAACTGCCAGCATCTCATGGCAAAACATGCCACAGCGATAGCCTTGTTAAATAGGATTAACATCAGGAATTAAAAATAACATCTAGGTTTGGTGAGGAGAAAAAAAAGCACCACTGATTTTACCTTAAGAGTCCTCATCTATTGCAAATGCTAAAACCGAGTTATTTTTAAATCTTTTCAAACTCTGCAAATCTCTTACCATGCACACTCTTCAGGGCTGAAGGCACAAAATCTGTTTCTTTAGACATTTATTTAACATCCAAGCCAAACACGACTCCAGCTCACTCTCAGCTTGCACGTGGTGGTTTGGAGCAGTGCTGCACACACACGTTAACGAGCTGGGTGTATTTGTCCTCTGCTGAGGGGTCACTTCCAAACAGTGAATCAGACAATTTGAGCTTAATGACTTCTGCCATCTGATATTTCCTATTGAAGCAAATGAACTCAGCTGTGCTGCAGCATTAAACGCAACCAAACCAGCAGGGACAGCTCATTGAAGGAAACACGAGTGACCTTTGGCACTTCCTCAGCTAAAACTGTTTCATTTCTCTGCCAACACAACAAATCGTGCCCATCCCCTCGGTGTGAGCCATGGGTTTGGATGAGGGTTCACTCCTGAGGGCTCAGGTTGTGGGTTTGGCTTTGGGGGTTGCAGCACATGAGGTGTAACACAACTGATGCCTTAGGTTTGAACTTTTATATTTTTCCAATCCTGCATTCCCAGTGTGTGACTCTGCAGTGTCCTGCAGCCTGGGAGCTGCTGCTCTCTCATGCTGAGACAGACAGAACAAAGCCTCTCCAGGCTGCTCTCCAAGGACACCCAGCCCGGCCTAGGCCCAAAATGTGTAACCCAGCATCTTGAGAAGGGGGGCAAGCTGAGGGGAAATTCCATCATTAGCTGAAGTTTAATTGGTGACATTGGGTTGAGATGCAAATGGCCCAAAGCTATAAAAGTGTGAAGAACTCGTGACTCGGGGTCCATCTTGGGTGCAGCCTTTGGCCTGCCCAGGGTGTGCCTCTGAAGGCCTTTCAAATAAATATCCACCTTTATTCCCTTCCTCCTGTCCAGTCTCTGTTTCTAGGTTGGCCTCTTTAGGCATCACAACCACTGAGACTTCCTCGGGAACAAACCCAGCAACACATTCATAGAGTTTCCTTAGCTATCTGCAAATTTTAAAAATTCATTTGTAGAGTCCTTCAGCACCCGGAGCTTGGAATCATCAGCTGGACAAGGCACCAAAAATAAGCACATTTATCTTCCTAAGGCCAACTACAACTCTCATGTAACAGCCTCACACAGCACTGAATTGTTGGAAATTATATAACTCTAACTAATTTTTAATTAGTTGTTTTAATTAATTGCAAGCAGTGCCCACTTTTGGCCAGCATGAGTTCAGTTTCTTCACAGATTCTTGTCGGAGTAACCAAAGATACAGGGGAGATTAAGGCCTGGAAATCTGGAGAAAAAGATGATAAAAGGACTAAAGAATGGGGACCAAATTAGCATGAAGAGCAAAAAAAATCAATAACCAATAGAGGATAGAATATTAATTAATGAAGATAATCATGGCACTTAGAACCAATGAATATTAATTTCTTTGCTAAAAAGGCATAAATAAGTGGAAAAGTTTTGTATCAGCATTGGTGTGGAGGCTGGGACTTTGTCAGCCACTCACCTCTTGGTCAAGAATGAAGTAAAGCTTTACTAAAAAGAGTTTTAGAGAGGGTTATTTTTCCCCATTTTTGGAGGATTTTGGTACCATCATTGCTCCTGTTTGATGCACCTGTACCACTGATAATCACCTACAATTTACCACTGTGGTCCCCTCAGATTATCGTGTCTGAAGTCTGGAAAGCAAATTGTTCTGAACACTTCACTGGGCACCCGTTCCCCTCCCCAGGGAGGCAGGGTGAGCTCTGTCACACTGTCCCTGCAGTGCCCCACACACCCAAAAACTCACTGGCTTGAGAAAACAATGGAACAAAGGAGCAGCCAGGCACTCAGCACCCCCACGGGAGAACTGCACAAAGAGCACACCTGAACGCTTCCATAGTTTTCCAAGCTTACACCATATTTCTGCAGGAAACGGGGGGATTTTAAGCATTTTGAGGTTTTTCTCTCAGTAAAAACTCAACAATTTGAGCAGTGAAAATCACAGGTTCTGACCAGGCCGGCCTCTTCACTCTTTGGATTCATTATCACAGACAGGAAGGATTTTCTCCAGAGTTTCCATGGGCTAAAAGGCACCTGTGACACTATAGTTCGAGGACAGGCAGAGATTTTGGCTGCAGAGGTGAAGCTGGATGACCTCTGCTATCCATGGAAAGCCAAACAACAGTCATGACCCCACTGGCAAAGCAGAACAATGATGTAATGCAGCAATTCCTGTTACTGTAGGGCTTCTTTAATGAAGGCAAAACCACTTCAGGGTGTAATTAAAAAGCAAGCAAAAGCAAACTAGAAAAGAGAAAACAGACTGGCTCAGAAAAGAATGCTCATTCCTTTAAAACTGAGCTCCTGTGCAGGGAATGGAGGGGGCCAACACAGGACAGAAGTGAGGCAAACCCAAGGAAACCCACGGTGTCCCCAAAGGCCACCCAAGCTTCCAAACTGAGGCAAACACTTGAGACTGCCAGGAAAACGGTGCAAAAAATCCAAGTGGATTTGCTGTATTGTTTAAGAACTGACTGAGGTGCCCAGACTAATGCTTGTGCTGAGATTGTAACTGCACAGCTGCCCTGCAATTCCACAGCATTCCCACACATCTTTCTTCCCCACTGATGCTGCCACGGCCTTGAACAAGCAGCATTCAGCCTGCAGCATCTGAGGAGCTGTGCCCTCATTTATGGGGGCAAAGTGAACTCCTGCTGCAGTTCACGGGGTGTTTAAGGTGCTTTAAGATGCTTAAAGCTCTGGATGCTTTAAGAAAATTCTCCTCTCTTATTCTTATTCTGCACCTCCTTGAAGGGCAAGCTCACCTTTTGAAGCATACCTGTAAAGGAGCGGGCTATTCCCTATTTTCCCTCATCTCCAATGCTAATCAGAGGAAAAGAATCGTGATGGCTTTTGAACTACTCCATAAATTTGGTCGGTTTTCCTTCCCAACACTCATTTTTTCAGGCTTTTTGTACCCCCAAGCACTGTACCTACCCAAGCTGCCCTCACGCTGAAATAGACTGTTTCTCTGTGGAAAGTGCTGGGGAGGAGAGATTGACACAAAATGCAAAAGGAATAATCAAAGGAACAGCACAGCCTGTGGAAGCTCAGGTTTGTGAGTCTTAGCAGAACTGACTCAGCTCACACTCCACACAGGAAAAGAGTATCTGCAGACCCTAAAGAATTTCATTTGAAAGCAAAGAGGAAACAAGGGCTAGTAAATGCTATTGTTACAGAAATAGCAGCTCCATACACCCAGCTATTTCTATTACACAACTGAAATCCTCTGCATTTAATAGAATCCGTGGCTGCATTGCCAAGTTCTGGACTGGCAATTAGGATGGGACATTGAAATGCATTGTTTTTCCAGCTCCAAGGCAAGGACAAGGAATGGGATTTATAATGAGCATTCAGAAAGGGTTTCTTCCTGCTTTAAAAGTTAAAAAGGAAGTTACTATACTCTGCTGAAAGCTGTGCCAGAGAATGTCATCCATTCTCTGTGAAAACAGGTTCTTTATGTCTGAGGTAATCATCAGCTTTTCAGGATGTTGGGGAGGCTGCTTTGTCCTTACACCTTTCAGGATCTCAAGCACAGTTTCCAGAACACCTACACAGATGTGGGAAAAAAAAAAAAAACAACTCCCGGAGAGAGAGGAGAAATAATTTCTAGAGATACTCAGAAGGCAAGACAGAAACTATGAGTGTACCACATTAAAGGAAGTCAGCACTGAGGGAATGCAGATATGTTTGTCTTGGAAGCACATTGAGCTGACTGCCAAAAATACATATTTGGCTTTATTTTCCACTCACCTTTATAAATAACAGGCATGTCAAACACCAACCTCTGACTTCTTGGAAAACAAATGGAAACAGTAAGTTTGAACAGTCCAGATTTGAAGGGTGAGTAGTAATTGCAAAAGGGACTGGAGGCAGGAAATCATTACTGCACCTAACACTGTTCTTATCCCAGGTCTGTTGATAAAAGTTATCTTCAAAAGAGAAATGACCATTTAATCACACTAATTCCACTTGCAGGGCTGCTGAGCTTAGACTTGCATGTTGAAGCCGCTGCCCCATCTTATCCAAAACAAATAGCACAATTCTCTTTCCTGAAAACACAGAAATGCAATGCTGAGTAAAAGAAAAACAAAATTCAACATTTCATTACTGTGAGGAATGGCGTTGTCATCATCTGCCCAATCCACAGATGGCCCTTACAAAGACTTTGGCAGCAAAATTTCCCAATTTCCATGGTTCAGCTGGAAGCAGTATCACTGCATGCAGTGGCACTTGGTAAAATGTCTGGGAACACCTAACAGAGATTTGAGTCATTGTTTTATCTCTACATTTTAAGGTGACACTTTAAAGGGAGCAGATTTCTGCACCCCTGTAAGTGTCAGCTGAGACAATGGATTAAGAGCTGCTCTCTTCCAGCAGGGCCAGTCCCAACAGGACAAAACCACTCCATGGCAACTCTTTGCTTTCACAGGGCACGGACAAAATGAGGCAAAAACCCTTCTCTGTCTCTGATACACTGCAAAGGCAAAGCTTAATTCCATCAAGGGCACACTGGCTCCATCGATTGGATTATTCATTTGGTGTAATGGACTTTGCTTTCTTCCTGCAGCCTTCTCAAAGCAAGAACAAAATGAAGATAAATCAGCTCTCACTCAAGGCTGGCAGTCTATAGGTATTTATGGATTTGTGAGCCCTGCAATACAACAGGAGGGAGGCATTCCCTGAGGATGTTTTCCTCTGCAGTCCTGCTGCCCTCACAGAGGTTCCCCAGCACAAGGACACACCAAGGAAAGGCTGCAGCCAGCCCTCCTTTGGGTCTTTCTTTGCCATCTCTGATCCAACCTCCAGCTTTGCCTTCCCCAGCACAGGAGCCACTTTGGCACCCAGCCCAGAATGATCCCTGTTTGATCCTCCAAGCAAAGGCCTAATTGCCTTTTTCCGAGGCAGCACCACCAACGTAATCCCAGTTTGCCATTGGGACAGCTGACGTAGCTCTTATGGAACACAAAAATCACTTCCCCCATCGTTACGTGCACTGTGCCCATTACCTTGAAGGCCTGGCCTCATCTTTTCCTCACACAATGAATGAGCTGGTCATGCCAGCAAACTCAAACCACTACTCCTAAGAATGAGATTACGGGTTTATCAATTTATTACAGCCCCATATAATGGCAACACTTTCCATCACTTATTAATTCAGCAGAAAGGCACTGACTCACTGCATTGCATCACTGCGTTCTGATCAAGGAGAAACCTGGGGCACAACACGTTATGGAGGATGCTGACCTGTGATAATCTCTTTGCAAAGAGGGAAAGAATAACAGAAAGTTGCTGGGCCACATTTTCCTTCGATTTACGACACATTGTAGTTGTAATTGAGTTAAACTACAATGAACAAACACCAGTCCTGTGCAGAATAGGCGCAAAAAAATCTCACACCCATTTATTACTCTGTTCATTTAAATCTGAGGTGCAAGGGCAGAATGTATGTCTGGGGTCAGTACACTCTGCCTGCATGTATTTAATACACTGTCTTACAGGGAAAAAGGGAATTCAGCTTGCATGAAAATAGCCTCCTTTCTAAGTGTTACACCTGCTGAGGTAAGATAATCATTGAGAGGAAGATGATGTCCTGGGTAATCACATAAATAAATCAGCACTGACCTCAGAAAATCTCTGATGCTGCCTAATAGAAAAAGCAGAAGACACACACTCGCTTTCTGCCTTTCCTGGCCTTACTTTAAAGCACTGCCTGTTACCCAGAGAGAACCTTTTTGCAAGCCATTTAGGATTCTCAAAGGACCAGGCATCTCTTTTCTTTTTTTTTTTTCCCCAAGCATTCTGGGGAAAATGCATCATGCAATACCTCTCTAGTTCTCCACAAGTACATGAACAAAGCCAAAGTAAATCAGCAAGTGGCACGACATGCCAGAACCCAGAAACAAAACGAGCAATGAAATTGGACTTATCACAGAGAAAAATCTGAGCCATTCATTTGAGATGCTTATGTTTGGGTAACCTTTGGAAGAATGTTTGCTGTTCCATTATACAAACAATGGAAATACTAGATAAGGAAAAGAACCGCCATTGCCAAGAAAGCTCCATGCACCCCTTTCAAATCATGGAACGTGGAGATGTGATTTTATGGAAATATAACGTGCTGCCTACAGCAGGAGTGTCAAATATACAGAGCCGTTCCCCCCAACCAGAGCTCCTGTGGGTCCCAGGAGTGCAGTGCAGGAGCCCCTGGAGCAGCACATCTGCGTGGCACTGGCCCACGGACACATCAGCACACAGGAGCCAAATTCAACCTCCCTAAGGCCAAGCCTTACAGCTGGGCCAGGCCTGCTGTGCAGGACTGAGACAGCCCCAGTGCCAAAGCAAACCTGCCACGAGTTATTCACACACAGCCATCTCGCCTCCATCTGTTCCAGCTGTTCCCCGTCCCCAACGGCCCCCTGTGACAATGGTGTTCCGTGTGACTTGGGGCAGGAGCAGCACTTCCCCTCAGAACAAAGAGCCACAGGAACCACGAGTGCTCCAGGGCTTTTCCCTGCGGAGAGCAGGGGCAGGAGGAGACCCTGGGTGCCAGTGGGGTAGGTGCAGAAGGGAAGCCCTGTTGCAGTGAGTCTCTTAGAGGCGTTTCTATTACATCAAAGCCCCCAAAAAGGGCAGACAACCAGAATTTTCCATCTACCCTGAATCGTGGTTGGCCTGATTTTGCTACGGTGCCTCTCCCACCAAACCCATTGGACCCCTGACCTGTAATTCTCCCACTTCTGTAATCCTACGGGACAATACCCCTTGTAATCCCACCCAACCTACCTGTTAAAAACCCCAAAGTCACATGCTCTTTCGTCTCTTCCCCCTGGGGTGAGTGCTGTTGTTAGTACCTGCCTCAGGTACCTTTTGTTTATTATTTTCATGTTATTAAATCCTTTTATTCTGGAAGCAAGGGATCTAGCCCGTCTCTCTTTTAAGCCACTGCCTCCAACTCGGTAAAGGAATCCACCCTCGAGGTTATTACAATAACCCTGCTGGAAGTCACATCTTCCCAGGCAAAACCAGCGGGGTAAATTATTGTAATAAAGCCCCTGTGCCCAGCCTGTGCTGCCCACTCTTCCCAAGGAGTCAGGCACCCCTCTAGCTCCCCCAGAGAAAAAGGCACAGAACCATGGAATTATTTGAGTGGGAAAGGACCTTCAAAGGTTGTCCAGTCCAAGCCTCTGCAGAGAGCAGGGACATCTTCACCTAGGTCATGCTGCTCAGAGCCCCATCCAGCCTGGCCTTGAGTGTTTCCAGGGATGGGGCATCCATCACCTCTCTGGGCAGCCTGAGCCAGTGTTTCACCACCCTCACTGTATGAAATTTTCTCCTTATACCTAATCTGTATCAACTCTCCTTCAGTTTAAATCCATTACCCCCTTCTCCTATCACAACAGGTCCTGCTCAAAAGTTTTTCCCCATCTTTCTTATACGCCTCCTTCAAATACTGGGAGACTCCAATGGCCTCTCCCTGGGGCCTTCTCTTCTCCAGGGAGAACAAACCCAGCTGGGATACACATGAGGGGTTCTGAAACCGCAATTTCCAAATGAAGGAGCATCCAGGACCCCATTCCTTCCTAGCCAGCCTCTCATGGAAAGAGCCAGCCCCTTTGCCAAGCACAGATCCCTGGGAGCCTGCTGGGGCACTCAGGGGGCAGCCAGTGCCCACTGATGGAACCACAGGAAAATGCCAAGTTATCCGAGTTCTCACCAGCTCAGCCACACTTGGCACTGCATCAACAACCAGGTGAAATATGAGTTTGAAGTTTGTCCGTGGGGTTTTTCCCATGAGAGGCTGGAAAAAACCCCGCGAGAACTTGGCCCTGACAATGCTGAGGGGTTTTTTCATGGCCAGGGCTGTTTTCATTGTTCAAACCAAACCTTCCGTGTGGGGAGAACATGTACAAATAAGGGCTGGATGTGTACTTGGAGCTTGGCTGCTGGCCTGGGGGGTTGACAAATGGGCCTGAACTACAAGGGATGTTTTGACATCACAAATAAGGACGAGGAATTAGGCAGTGTGGTGATCCGGAGAGAGGATGAGCGGGTCTGCTCTTACAGGGCTTTTAATATGCTGCTTTGAAGGTTTCCAAAGTACTTCAGCTCAACGTCACAAAGAAACTCTTAAAATCTACTTCCAGAGAGCTGGCAATGGTGCTTTAAAAAAAAAATTATAAAATCAATCAAATAATATCCATCGTAACCTTAGATGTAAAATAATGTAAGAAGATCTTGAACTTATGGACCAAATTTAATGGTTTATACATGATCAAGTGTATTCCTTTAACAATGAAAATGATGCGATCACCAATTTCTTTATACTCATGGTCTGTTTTGACAGTGTGTTTTTATAAAGATCAGTCTCTGACAATCACAGAATCAATTATTTTATATTTCTGTTTTAAACACCTATTTGTCTGAATCAAGTATTTTTCATTCCTTCCCCAATTTCTTTCCAAATTTTTCCCATCTCTGTAGCTGACTGAACACAGTGATGCACCTGACTGCAATTCAGCGTGAACCACCAAGAGCAGCTTCCAAACAGACTATTAAGTTATTAAAGGTGCATTTTTAGAGAAGCAAGTGTGAGGAACCAAAACTAACAAGCATTAAAAGCAGCTGGTTAATTTTGTTGCATTCAGTCTTTTCTCCGTCTTTCACCTCATCTTTAAATTTGTGAAAGACTTTTTAGATCGCAATAATGAAAAATAAACACAGCTCCACAGTTGGCCTAATTGATATTCGGTCTGTATCCCCAACACAACAAACATGGATTTAAAAAGAGAGAGAACTTCTCTGGTAGCTCAACTAAGGGCAGTTGTGATGATTAAAAAGTCAACCTCTACAGCAGAAATATTATCAGTTAACTGTTAATTGATATTGTGTCTTTCCATAAAACCTTTTCATAGTATCCTGGGACCTACAGCCAGAAAAAAAAAAAACCAAGACAAAGCTGAAATGTTCTCCCCCAGTGCACTCCACCAGCCCATTTCTAGAACCTTAACCAGTTCTATATCCACTAAATACCAACAGAAAAACTTCCGTAGTGCTGTAACGTCACCACCAGCGTGTGCCACCTTCTGGAGCTCCTCTTTGGGGTGTGGTTGCACAGATACCACCATGGAAAGGTTCTTCCTTCATATAAAAATTTAAAAAGCATCACTATACTGTGGTGGGGCACTGAACAGGCTGTCCAGGGAATGGGCACTGCCCCAAGGCTGCCAGAGCTCCAGGAACCTTTGGACAGCACTCTCAGGGATGCCCAGGGTGGGATTGTTGGGGTGGCTGTGCAGGGCCAGGGGTGGGACTCACTGATCCCTGTGGATCCCTTCCAGCTCAGGGTATTCCATGATTCTACGCAGTGAATTCTTCACTTTTTGCACACCCTGGAAATTACAGCATCCAAATATTTTAAGCAAAAAAATTATGGAAGTTAATTCACTGACACACTCCTATGAGAAACAAACATTTTTATAAGGGAAAGTAGATGAAAAACTTGCTGTAAATTGGTGGGTACTATATAAAATTTTGGGTAAATATAGCTAAGTATTGGAGAGAGTGGATTCCAGTCTCATTTGGTATTCATCCAACTAACTCATCCCATTTTACCAGCTGTCCTTTATAAGGTATCACTGATGCTCCAGTGGGCCTCAGAGACTCTGACTGCATGGAAAATTATACAACTGTCAGCACAGCTCTGCCCAAGGGGGGATTCAGCGTTGTTTTGCAAAGTGACAGGGCTAGATCCTACCTATATCTGGTATTTCCAGGATAATGAAAGTGAAACTAATCTGAATAGAAATATTCTCAAAGAAAATTCAAGTCGACACATATGTGTATTCTTTCGTATAAATTATTGCCATAGATTTTGGGGAGGTTCTTTTTATGAGCACTTAAATGGGAGCTTTTCATTATAATATAATCACTTTAAGGCAGGAAATCCCTGAGGCATAACTGAGAGCTGGGATCCCCACTGCATCTATAGCTAAAGGAGCAATCAAAGAAAATTTAAAGGAGAGACTGAAGTCTCGTAACCCATAATAATATTATTAATTCATTCAGCATGCAAATATTATTCCACTCAACATTCAGCAGACTTCCCCAGCTCCACACTGAATTGAGACAGGAGTTCACTGGGAAATGAGCCTCACAACAGTGTCACTGACATCTGAGTTACACATAGGACATCTTAACTTGAGGAGTTCAAGCCCTTTAAAACCATTTCAAAAGGCACTTCTAAGTGTGACTGATCCTACCAATCCATAGGCAGGACATCAAATATCAACATGGGAAATTAATTGAGTCAACTCTGAGCTCATGACTACTTCTCACTTTCTAAATAAACCAGTTAATTCAGGTTAGACCACATTTTACCAAAATGTCATGTCCTTACTGCCAGGAAACAATTTTTTCCTCCGTTCCAGTAACTGTTTCAGCAATTACGCCACAAAATTACAAGGATTTTATGAGGATAAACTCTGGAAGAGCTTACAAGGCAGGGAACCAAGTTCTACAGTCAGGTCCTTTTCACTGTTTCACAGTCACTCAGGGCTCCAGCTCAGCCATTTGGTTTCTTGAAAGAAGTGCCCTGCAGTAATTCTTATTTCATATTTCCCGTAAAACCATGTAAGATGTGCAACACACCAAAGCATGAAAAACAAAGGAAATTTGGTGAACTGTGCTTCACCAAAAACGATGCCTGGTTGGAAATGTGATTTTCAGGCATTGTAGCAAATTGTGGGTTTTCATAAAGGTATTCAATGAGGAATCCACTGTTTGCTGCAAATACCAAAAGATAAAACTAAGCATGTCAGTAATTAATTTGCAAGTCACGTCTACTTGGTGTCAAAATTCCATTTCCATGTAAAAAATGATTATGTTTCTTTCCTCTAAGAATAGTCATATCTTCAAGAATATCCTCTTCACTGAGCTTGGAATCAAGAAAAACAATGGCTTGGGACTCAGAACTAAATATGAGCTCTTATTTGCCATAAGCCTTTAAAGTTTCTCTGTTATGGATACTTTCTCTCCAGTGAGAATTTCCAGAGTTTGACAAGACACATTTCAGAGAATTTTTCCAAGCAAAACAATTAAAAATAAGATGTAAACTTCATGTGACTGGGAATTCCTATTATGTGATCTACTTGAAAATTAAAACCCAGCGGAGTCTTCACGATTCCAAGGCTATGCTGATTGCCATTTGAAGCTGGAAAGGTTTTTCCCTAATGCACAAGTGATGAAGTGCACGTAATGCTTGGAGGAAAGTTACCTTATCTGCAGTATCAGATATAGATTACTGCTGGAGTCAGCGTGCCACGCTGCTGGATCCATACACTCTGTTCCGATATGAGGAATTGAGTTTCCCTGATGTCATAAATTGAACACATAATGCAATTAACATCTCCTTTGAAGTTCACATTGACCAGGTAACCACTAGAACGAGTTGGCAAAACTCGACTGAAGTCACCGCCGTGAGCTCGGCTCAGACGGAGACTTCAGCTCTGGCTCTCTGCAAACGTGGGATTCTTGAAGCTGAGATACTGATAGATGCTCTCTTGGGACCCCTCAGCTGGGGTAATTTATGGTATCACACTGCAATTCACATGTTTATGATCACACCAATATTTCCAGATTTTGAGGCATTTAAACGGAGGAGGTAACTAAAGGATTAATTTTAGAAAGAAGAGAATGGAACAAAGCCAAGACTTCTATCTCCTTACAAAAGGAAAAGAACTTAAAATGAACATCTTGGCTACTTTACAAGACTGCAGAAATACTATAGACTGAAAGACTGTGTAATTTCCAAAAGTGTTAATACTCCTTGGAGATGAAAATACAGTGACGAAAATAGAATTCTTAGAATGAAACAGAATTTTACTTGCACTTAAAGAGAAAGAATTGGTGATCAAGAAAACTGTGTGAGGAGAGGGAAACATTCCACCACTGTCCATGCTCTACAGGGAGATACTTGGTTTGAGCATCGAAAACCAGACTAATAAATGATGATCAGGTAGAAGACTCTAAAAACACTTTGGAAAATAGATCCTGGAAAGTTATGATTGGTATTATTAAACATAAGAAAGTAAAGAGTTTAATTTTACACACAACAGAAGTCCAACTAATAAAAACATTGGTATAATCACAGACTGATGGTTTAAGCAAAATTATCTATGGTAATATAGTAAGTGAAGATTAGTAACTTACCTACAAATATAAAAAATACATTGATCTACATAGTAACACAATGTGCATCTCAAAAGGTCATTTCATACTCTCAAGATGTCCAAATACCTAGAAACTGTTTTGAAGCAACTATTTTGCACCTTCTTACCCCCAGGAGCAGAGGTTCAAGTCTCTTTGCAATGCCTAAAACATGAGCTGATTTTTTGGTGTCATTTTAAGAAGGAAGAATTAATGCATTTAGCTGTTAGAACAAAAAGCACTCCTTTCACTCTCGTGACAGCTTTAGCTATAGCTGGGCTCGTTTACCTTCTTTCTTAGGAGACTTTTGTTTTATTATTCTTGGGAATAATGGCAGCACCGTGAGAATTCTGTTCAGGTTTGAATCCAAACCTTTTTCTTTCACTGTCTGGAGAACACTTAGGCAAAGTCCCCTAATCCGAGTGAAGTGAAAAGTGCTTACCTTCTGTTGGTGATGTCTTCAGATGTCTGCAGAGCCCCTCTGTTTCCCCATATGTCTCTTTAATTTTTACTACTGCTTCTGTCCCTCGGAGTTCCATGAGGGAGCGCAGTTCCTGCAGTGTGCACCCAAATTCTCCTGCATGGTTGGCCTCATTTCTTTGGTTCTTGGAATAAAAATCGCTATTTGTCATGTCACCCATCGTGGCTGGTTATATTGCTCCACTCGTTGTAGTCGATACAATCTTAAAACTGTTTAAAAATTGAAGGAAGAGGAATCTTGAATTCCAATCGGAGAAATTAAAAAGAATCCCGCGTGTGTCCGGCGAGCGACGTGGAGGATGCCTCTGGCGTGGAGGGTGTCCCTGACTGACTGGAGGTCACAGAACGGCTGCTCTCAAGGCTGCAGACCAGCTCCACTCCATTCACCATTTCCCATTATGTTGCACCCAAGCTGTAGAATCTACATGGTCATTTCTTCCTCTGGACCTTTGGGAACAAGCAGAAAGGACTCATTACAACGCGGGACAGAGGGAGGGGATGTCAAAGGGATCCTGGCATCTCACAGGAGCCGTGCAGCACCACGGTGGGATGTCCTGGAGGTGCTGCAGGCCGGCAGCATCCACCCCAGGATAACACCAGCTCTGCCTTAGATAAAGCTCTCCATGGCTCGAGCACCAATAGCAGTGCTGCTCGAGTCCCAAGAGCAGCCGCTAAATGAGATGAGTCATGAATATTAATTAGTGAGCGATTAGCCCCGCGTGCAGGATGCACCCCCAGTACGTGCTCTGCTCCATACAGCCAGCCCGGGCTGTCCTCTGACCAGAACAAAGGCTCCCTGATAAGGCTCTGAGGTTAAAAACGGGTTAAACGCTACCAGTTTTCATCATGGGTTAAAGCAAAACTGTTTTTCAGAGCAAGGGCAATGAAACTGGGGGAAGAGCTACAGAGCCACCATCACAAACGCAGAATATATTTAAATACATTACATCTTGCAGCCTGGCCTTCTGCGCAAGCGAGCCCAGCCCGAACGCACGGGGATGTCTGGGTTGGAAGAGGCAGAGCCTCTCCTCAGCCAGGCACCCACCGGGTCCCTTCCCCTGAGCCCAGTCACCAGCAGGCACAGACACACACAGGATGGTGCTGGGCTCTCTCTTTTCTCTTCTTTTTCCCTTTTTTTATTTTCTTTTTTCCCCGTGTGCAGCGTTGAACGAGCCCCATTTGGACCATCTGGGAGACAGTTGATTACTCGCTAAAGCCAGCCTTTAAAACCTGTTTCCCCTTGCCATATTCTAATGAAGTTGGTTTAAATACTGCTGAAACCAGCTATTATATTTGGCACGCAGAGTTTTAACAGAGATTAAAGGTTTCTTTTTTGCCTCAAGCGGGTTAGTGCGAGTGCGCTGTCTAATCTAGAGGTCTCAGAATAGTTTTCATAATAAAAAAAGATCTTTCAAAGGGCACCCCAGCAGCCTAATGACTGACCAACCTGTCACAGGCAAAGGGCACACGTTGAACTTTCTAGGCACGGCAATCCCTGGTGGAAATGAGTGCCCAGATAAAGCACATCAAGAGGAGCCCGATGCGTTTCAAGTCCCGGTTTTATATTTGTGCAATAATTTTAATCTCCCAGCCAGCTGCAGTTGACACAACACGTAGGTTTGCTGTTTCCACTGTCTGAGGACGTTGCTGTTGCTCTGCAGTGACAAAGATCAGGCCTCTGTGAGCACTAATTTGGAGCTATCTTGTTCAATTAACAAAAGTAAACCTCTACCAGCCCTCTCCTTTACAGCTTCAAACCTCAACATTCCTTTGATTTCTGTGGACGAAAATTTTTTTTTTTAAAAAGGAAGCATGAGTTTCACTATGACAATACAGACCACAATTAAAATAAGAGCCAATTCCTACACATTTCTTCCACCCATCCTATTTACTGATGTATCTTCTAGTGCTGAGAACTTCTGCCACCCTCAATTTCACATATTGCTTTTCACATTCACGAGAGGAGAATTTCAGCACAAAATGTTTTTACGGGAAACGACAAAGAGAAACTAAAAGTAGCAATTAAAAAAGGCCTTTATTTGCCAAGCAACAGCCAAGCAGGAGACTGAACCACGCTCAGCTCTCCAGGCCTGCATCCTGGGCACTGATCAGCCTCAATCCATCCCGAGGTAATTCCATATACAGCAGGAAGAAAAGGCCTTACTCACACTATTGCTTTGTCTGTTTGTAAACAGGATGGATCAGTATTCTGAACAGAAATAGCATCAGCCTGCAGCATTATTTGGAAAAAAAAAAATTGCAGGCCAGAAATGTCACAGATGCCCAGTCAGGCAGGCTTCATCCCAGGAGGCAGCGAATGGCCAGGGCCTGGGCTGCCAGCGTGCTCCTCCTTCCTACCAGCAGCATCCCAGGCTCTGCCTCTGTCAGCCACAGCAAAATGCAGATTGAGACCTGATTGTCAAAAAGACTCTGAGGCAACAGCAATAATAACAAATAGCTGAAATAAAAGGCTGCTCTTTACTTCCAGTGGTTTAAAAAAAAAAGATAAATCTGTTCCTAAGTGCAGTTCAGGGTTTGGAAAGCTGGGCATCTCAAGCAGCCGTGATTTTAAGGAAAAAGAACACAGCAAGAACATTGCTCTAATAAAAAAATAAATCTTTTTAAGCATTGCTCCAATGAAATAAAATTGTTCTTAAACTGTTCCATAACACCACAGAGAAAAGACAATTTTGAGTATTTGCTGAAGAGAACCATCTACCAATTCCATTTGTGATGCAAAGGGTACTAAACACAGCATCAAAGACATTTTCTCCATAAGCTTTCTGAGGGATGTGTCCATCCCTCTCAATCAAAGCATCTCTTTAGGCTCCCTGTGCCATCACTATAAATTAAAATATTTCCTCCTATTCTTAGAAACCCGTTGTTATTTGTCAGCCACAGCCAGACAGTGCTGTCGCTTTTCAGCGTGAGTCATTTGCCAGCTTAATTTTTCATTTCACCTCCCATTAAATATTAATCAATAAACAACAAATATGAAGTTCACACTTCCTTCAGAGCTTCAGAACCGAATCCCTGGGAGTGTGTGTGCTGCTCGTGACTCACCTAAAGCCGAGCCACCAGGGAAACTCCACCTCACATTTCTGAGAGGCAGCTGGTGAAAGGCAGCGGGCTCAGAGCGTGACTGACATTATTCCCTGCTAATGCAGCTCCCTAATCCCGTGGAAAAGGATACTCAGCTCCATTCCATCCCAGAATCTCTCCTAGGAAAAGCCCAGCCAGGCTGGCAGGACTGACACGTGAGCACCTCAGCCCTCCTAAGTGGGGAATAGTGAATATTCCTTCACCAAAAGTTGAGGAATAAAAAAGTTGTGGTTGACACATGGCAATATTCCCATCGTGGGGCTTTGCATCTCCAAAATACCTCCAATTACCAGAAATGGGGGAAATCAGGAGTCTCATCCTCAAGAAACCCCACTATTACACTGGGTTTGGGTGGGGTTTTTTGTTTGCTGTTCTTTTGGGTGGAGGTGAGGGAAGGGACTATTTTACAAAACACACAACACTGACATTTTTAAGATGTACACACATTCTAGGTGAACTGCCAAGAAATCCTGAACAAAGGAGGTGATACTGGCACATTTTTCAATCAAAATGATCTAATACCCTAATGACCCAATAAATTAAGTGAACTGGACTTCAGGCTCTGGGTGCTGCTTTCACTGGTCTATCCATGGTGGGTTTAAATCACAACCAAAAGTCTCCTGGAGCAGAAAGAGGCACCACCCCGAAATCCTGACAGCACAGCTCTCCACACCATCCTCAAACAGGATCACCTCCTCCTCCACGAGGCAGATTTGGTCTCATCATTCCCTGTGAGAACAACTTCTAGGGAAAACCTCCCTCCTCACACACAGCCAGCAAATAGAAATAAAAACTCCAGTAAATGAATTTCACACACAATTTTGTTTGTTCTCCCAGACAAAAGCAGTCACTTTTAATGAAGGTTGTTTTTACTTCCCAATGCTTCTGAAACTAGAAAACTGAGTAAAAGATGTCCCAAAGTGCAGTTTGAAAACAACAGAATGCTGTGGAGCAGAAGTAAAATCACAGCCTGCTTAGATACAGCTCAGGTAACAAAAGACTTCACGCACCAGAACACCTGAGTAAAATACCATCCTTATTTTCCTCATTAAAAAGTCAGAATATCAGTCTGCACCTCGGTCTGGGATCTTGTCAAAGATGGATTTTTGTTGTACAAATGCAATATAAACTTGAGCTGGCTGCTGTTTGGTTGGATGTGGCTGTGTCTGGGGGAAGAGCCTTCCAGTCCTGTAGAGCCCAAGTCAAATATTTTTCATCTCCTAGCTGCTTGGAGGAAATGCATGCCAATTAAAACAGAAGCAATTTGGATGAGCTAACTGCAGGCCTGCTGGGAAAACTATTCTTTGATTTCCCTAATCAGGAAAAGTCTCATCTTGGAAGCTTGTAAATATTTTCACAGTGTGTTAGAATGCAGATATCATCCCCAAGTATTCTGACATCTGATTTCGTTCGGGCTTCTACTGGCAGGAAAGTTAACAGCAACGTAATGAACCAGATTTCACCAGAGCACAATCACAAGACTTGCATTTCTCAGTCCTTAAAGTCTGGACAAATAATGGATTCATGATGAGTCAAAAAAAAAAAACTCCAAAAAATAGGATTTAGTCATAATTTGACTGTTTTCTCTGAACTGTCACCTGGGGATTAAACTTAGGGAATTCAGAGTTCCCACCCTTCCATAGGGAGCATTACTGCCCTGCTTGGACTTTACTTGGCTGTAGGTAAAATTCCAGCTGGGCCCTATGGAGAACCCTAAAGAAAGGGGGAAAAGCATAGAAGTGTCACATTTTAGTGAGTACAAAGTGCATAAGCAGATTCATCTGTATTCCCTGGTACCATTCCTTGAAAAAACACGACTGGAAGCAGATTTAAGGGAATTTTCCCTTGAGTCTGAGCAAAACCATCTGAGAGGGGTTGTTTGGAGACCACAGTTCCGTGAACCCTGTGCTGGGAGCAGCAGGGCAACAACTGACTGCAGAGAGGGAAAACTTCACAGCAGACCTCTGCAAGGGGAAAAGAGTTGAGAAGGAAAACCACAACCTGCTCTGTGGAGCCCTCCAGATGTGTGAAATAAATCAAGCGTGGCCCACCTGTGGCAGCTTTTCATGTCAAAGCCAAAATGTCCATCTATTCGTGAACACAATCCTCACGGAGCAGAATGAGGAATGGATTTTCTATCCAGCAGCCAACGAAGCTGATCAAATGCACCCAACAATGCCTAAACTCAGACTTTAAAAAAACCCCACACTGACTTTGAAGCTTAATTATCAGGAACGCACAAGATGCAGAAGGAACTAAGGAAAAACACCATCTGAATAAAAGCCGCTTGGCACCTCCCAAAGTGTGAAATTTTGTTTAATACCAGGAATCCAAAAGTAGATAAAGAGAAACTGAACTTTGCAGTTAAGCGTTGCCTGAAAATATTCCTGACCTCATCCCTACAATTCTCAGTGAATTTCAAGTTGCCTTGAGTTAATCTGTCCATCTACAGAGGAGCTGTGGCTGCTCCATCCCTGGAAGTGTTCGAGGTCAGCTTGGACAGGGCTTGGAGCAACCTGGGATCATGGAAGGAGTCCTTGCCTGTGGAAGGAGCTGGAATAAAATGGTCTTTAGGGTCATTTCCAACCTAAACCGTTCTGGGATAATTCATTCATGATGAGCACACACAGATGAGACATTGGATGCTTCATTCAGTTGTTTTTAGACAGAGATATATTTCCCCCGATAATAGGATGACATTAAGACAATTAAGTTAAAGTATTATTTTACAAATATTGCAAAATGAAAACATTAAAAAAGAAAAAAAAAAAAATCACAGGAAACTACCTCTTATAATTCCTTAACAACTGTTTCAGTCTTTCAGCATGGACCTGGGCCTCCAGTCAGCTGAGACTCCTTGTACCAGTTTTGTTGTCAGGTAGGATAAATGAAAAGGATTCCCTGCCTCCTGTAGACACTGTTGGATATTTGAAGGCAACAAAAGCCTTGTCACAAGAGGAATTTTTATTAAAGAAGAACAAATTATCATTAATTTCAGTTCTAAAATAAGCCTGTTTACTTAGGACTTCTACCAAACAGAACCTGGCACAAATTGGCTGATTTTTTTTTCCATGTTGTGCTGGTATAATGAAGGGAATTGAAATGAGAGTTGTGAATTAAAGCACCTCCAGCCCCTGCTGCAGTGCACAGTTATTCAGTGTACAATTGATACCGAGCCTGCTTTCCCCTGCTCCTGGTGGAAATGGCTCCAGCAAAGCCAAATGAACTCCTGACAGCAACAAAACTGCTTTAAAGGAATCAATTCAGCCCCATTAAATAAGGAAATGACTCCATCAGTGACTTCTGTGGGACTGCAGCAGCTCCTGCAGAGGAAACCCTTCCTGCTCTGCCACCAGAGCCTCTGTAGCAGCCTCACTCTGCCTGCAGAGAGGGGATCTGCCCTGAAAAGGGATTTTTCCACTAAATTCTGTCCCAGCCACCAGTTTTCAGAACCCTCTCTCACACCCTGCTGGTGCTAACATAAATTTATTTTGTTTTGCTTCCAGTGCTCCAGTTAAAGGTTATTTCTCATTATCCATTTATGCTCTCAAGGCTCCAATTCCCCACTGCAAAGCAGGTTTGGGGTTTCTTTCACTGCCTTCCTAAACACCACATATCCCCACTCTTTGGGGTTGTACTTCTGGCACTGAAGCCCCATTCTACACCTCTAGAAGCTTTAGAAAATTCAAGTTTTCATGTAGAATTGATTTCATACATCACAGTTGTCGCAAGGAATGCTAACTGCCAAACTGTGTTATCAATTTAATCAAAAACACAGCTGGGGAAAAAAAACCTAAGGACATTCAGACTTCAGACACTCAGCATTAAATAAAGCAGATGTGAAAAGAAAATAATCTAAATTAAATGCTCTAAAAGCAGCAGGTGATCAGCCAAGGAACAGATCCCAGCACAGACCCAGGACCCAGCACAGATCACTTCCAGAGTGGGGGCTGGCTTTTTTATAGCAGAAAGCACCCAAAAGGTGCACCACAGTGATATTACACCACAGAGGGATGTTAGAGAGCAGCTCCTCACCATCATCTCCAGGGCAAAATATTCTAAATTTCTTCCCTGAAGTGCCTTTCTTTTCCCCCCAAATTACAGTTCTTCTCAGTCATTACAGTATTGACCCAGGGGACAAGGGTGAAAAATCCTATAAAAGAACAGAGCCCAAACTCACCAGGCTATACTTCAGATATTTTCTTTTCTTTGCATCACTAAAAGCAAATTATTGCAACATAAACACTAAAAAGAGGAGGCATTTTACATCTGTCCTTCACTTGTGTGTTTTACAGACCACCAGATTTCTTAAACCTAGAATTTAAGTTACCTTTAGCTGATATCAGCCTGGTGCACACAATTTCAGGGAGTTGCAGAAGTCTGTGTGCCTAAAATACCTGATTATATCTCATTTTATCAGAAAATTCTCCAGAACATCTTTAAAGAAATAGATTTTCCAACTCCTTCCAACAAAAAGGATCTGAGGCTTGACAGAGGCTGATTAAAGCTGACAGTCCTGCACCACCCCACCTAAAATTTTTGGGCTTTTGTTCAGTCTCTGTTGAGAATGGGCACTGAGTTTGGTTCCTAATTATTACTTTTTTTAGTCCATTACTAATCATTTAATGATAAAAATATTCAATGGCCTCTCTAATCTGGCCTCTCTCACACCTAAAAAATGAGACTAACCCAAATATTTAATTCTTTGGTAGAAGTTGCCATTTCCCTGATTGGTCACATCTATCTTGACCTCTTTCCACATTCCTTTCTCAGATTTTTTAGCAATATTTTACAGAGACTTCCAATCCTAAAAATTGAGATTAATGAAGAAACTCTTACCTATGTCTGAACCACCTATCAGGCTTTTAATGAGTAAATTACAGTTTAATTTCACGATTCCTCTGCCACAGCCCTCTGTGCTCCCAGCTCTACCTTGGGGGATGCATCAACCCAAGACTGGCTTGAGAGTTCTGAAATGGGAGTTGAAATATTCCAGTCCTGGATAGGACTTTGTCATAAGGGCAATCTCAAAGACTTAAAGGAGGCCAAATTTTGTTCCTTCTTGAGTAAGCTGGAAATAAATCAAAGACTTTTCCTTCCTTATTGGGAGCATGAGGCCAAGGAAACATGGTGGAAGCGCAGTCATTAATGTGAAATATAATTCTGATGGATTGCTTTTCCTAAAAATTGACAGGTATCACGTTTTCCATAAATATGGATCTATGGGATAACAGACAGTGATGCCAGTCCCATCTGGGTTGCTAAAAAACTGATGCCTGAGGTGGCCACCTAAAAAACAGACACTAGACAGGAGGAAGGGAATAAAGGTGGATATTTATTTGAAAGGCCTTCAGAGGCACACCCTGGGCAGGCCAAAGGCTGCACCCAAGATGGACCCCGAGTCACGAGTTCTTCACACTTTTATAGCTTTGCTCCATTTGCATCTCAACCCAATTTCACCAATTAAACTTTAGCTAATGATGGAATTTGCCCTCAGCTTGCCCCCCTTCTCAAGATGCTGGGTTACACATTTTGGGCCTAGGCCGGGCTGGGTGTCCTTGGAGAGCAGCCTGGAGAGGCTTTGTTCTGTCTGTCTCAGCATGAGAGAGCAGCAGCTCCCAGGCTGCAGGGCACTGCAGAGTTACACACTGGGAACGCAGAATTTGAAAAATATAAAAGTTAAAACCTAAGGCATCATGAGAATAAAAACGTGAGGAAATCCATAACTGGTCAGCTGCAGAGAAATTCATTTTGTTGTGCCATGATCTGAACTGCAGAGGTTAAAGCACCTTTCCTATTTTAACATCCATGCTGCTGTAGCATGATCAGTGTTGACACTCATATCCCTGAGACAGAAGTTCGAATTTCTACATAACAACCCAAGGGAGACCATTAAGGGAGAAGAAAAACTAAAGCAAACAAAACCCCTGGCCTTGTTCTGCTGTTTTCTCTGTCCTTCTGTCAGCATCTATCACAGAGATCACCCAGCCATTAGCAGGGAAAAGGACTGCCTGACTATTGTTGTCTATAAAAGTCAAGAAAATCAAAGCAGATTCAACAGACCTTTAGCCAAAAGACAGGAGACCACAGCACAGCTGCACAGAAATGGAATCAGATCGTTGTGTTTGGCCAAAAACACCATAATTGCAGTGTTACACACACAAAATCTTTTATCTAAGAGTGGCAGCAAGACTGATTGCAGAAAAATCCGTTTTTCCGGGAGTTACTCCTGTTTTTCAGGTGCGCGTGATTGCTCAGTAGGTGAAATGTTGAGCATCAAATGGATCATGAGAAACAGCTGATCCAGGGAAAAAAAAAAAAACAAAAAAGAAAAAAAAAGAAGGAAAAAAGTGAAAAAAAAAAACCCTAAACAAACTAAACCAACTTCCATTCCAGTCTAAATTTGCAGACCTCTCTTCTGCCACCTTGGTTTCACCATCAGAAGCATTTTTATTATAATATTAACATATAAAGACATGAATCCAATACTGAAGTTTTAGTGCAGCACCATTGGTTGTTATTGACACCCAGAAAATGCAGCTTCCATGCAAAGTAAGTGCAAGCAGAAAAATAAAGGAGGGAGAACACAAAATATGAAAGTAAATCACCTGGTTGTTAAAAAAGCCCAAACACTATATTGTTATTTAATGACTGAATAGAAATACATACAAGTGGAATTGAGGAGGCACATTTTTCATTTGCACCATTCCCATAAAGGCTGAAAAAGCAAACTGCAGGCTATAATCTGCTTTTCTGAACATATATCTGCATTTCCTTTTTGTTAACAGTGAAAGGAACTTTTGCATCTTTTTCTTAAAAAAAAGAATTTAAAAAAAAACCTTACATAAGGCTGGGCTATTTTAATCTTGGGATGGGAAGCAGTTCTCTAAAATGAGAATAGAGAGACCAAATTATAACTAACAGGGATCATCTCAGAGAGATTTTTGTTGCCACCTGCACATTTTATGGCAGGAGATCATTTTAGTTAACTAAGGGTGTAATCCCAATCCTGTCCTGCTGTGTGCCTGCACATTACAGAGCATTCCCACCCCTACTCACCTATTTATCAGAATTAAAAAGCAGCAGGTGAAAGTATAACAAATTTAAAATCAAGCTTTAATAGGTTATAAACTGCTAAAAATAAACTGCTGGTAGTTTACCACCAGCAGCACACAGAGCAGAGTTCAGCTCCTATAAAACTTGGCTTCTCTTTAAATTTCCTTTATGCCACTGAACTCCCAGACCATCATTATGGCAAGCACCAGAGGTAAAGGAAAATAACTTTTTGGCTTTGCCCCATCTTATGGAAAATAAGTTATGTGGTAGAATAAAAAAGCTTTTTCCCTTCAAAAGCATAAATTTGCTTCAAGCATCTTATTTTTTGCTCAAAAAAATCCACCTGAATAATTTTTACTGTCACAGCTTTAGAAAATTTCCATTTAAAAGGTGAACCAACCCATCTTTGCTACTGAAGAGAGATCCAAACCTGGACAGCTTTGAACTCCAGCTCCACGTGCAAACATCCTCAGCCACGAGCTTGCAGGTAACATAAAGTTGGAACAATAAATTGCAATTGAAGTGATGATTTGGGAAGAATTTCTTTGCAGTTTTGCAGAGTGAAAGAGAGAGAGCCTCCACTTTGTCTGTGCCCAGCTGAAATGAAAGCCAAGAGCTCCCAGCCCTCCCCAGCTGGCTGATTTCTCTCACCTGCCATTAAAACCAGGTGAAAATCACCAAAAAAAAAGTGATTCTTATTCCCTTTAATCAGGGGAGGAGAAAGGGAAGCACTCGGGATAGGATCGAACCTAACAGCCCCCTGTCGCATTTTTAATCTCTAAGAAAATCAAATATAAACCCATTTTCTCCCCAGTGCTTTAGAACAAGGCAAGAGGAGCAGAGCTGCTGGAGAGGTGAGTCTGCACCACAAAAATCCGTGGGAAGGGAGGAGAGGGAGCAATCCATCCCCGCAGGACTCGAGTGTACAACAGGAGCTGGCAGCCAAGGTCACTCCTGAGAAAGAGAGCAGCCAAAAAGGAGGTTTCAAATCTCAGTGGGCATCAGCTGAAAGACACACAGCGATGTTCTGCAGAGCTTTTAAATAGGACATGAACAAAGGATTCCGAGGAGATGGCTACCAGGCAGCCCTAGCAAAATACCCATTTTTTTGCCCAGGTTATTGTCACACACGGAGAATCACGAAATCGTTTCGGAACAGAAACGATGAGCTACAATTTGACAGAAATCAGACAGGCCCTGCATAAATACCTCCCCAAAATGAATCTATATTTACACCTGAATCACCCTTACATTTCTGCTTAAAGATCTATGGACTTGCACATAACATAGTGATAATTCCATAGATATTTACATATAGGTTGCTATTTGTATAGTTATATTTCTATATGTATGTTGTTATATTTATGGATGTGCCATGTATGTATATATATACATATATGTTTGTAATTACATATATGTGTATATATGTATCTAAGTATGTTGTTATATCTGCATTAAGTTCTATTTGCACATGTAAACAGTTGTCTAGGTATCTATTTCTGTTGATGTAGTTGTAGGTATATGTGTCTTTAAATAGGTATATTGGTATTGGTATAGGTATATATGTCTATTTTTATATTTTTATCTTCATCTATTTCTATGTGTAACTATATGTGTATTTGTATGTATTTGCTATGTATTTGTAGTGATTCAGTTGTATGTATATATTTACATACATTGTAGGTAATATGTAATATTTAATCTATATTTACATCGGTACATTGTGATGGTTATATACGTATTTATTCTATTTAAATACGCATGGCGTTTTATAGTTATATAATTCTATCTATTGAGTTGTTGGCATGGGGCTATTCAGAGAGGGATGAGGGATGTCTGAGAGCCCCCAGGCAGAAGGAAGGAGGAGCAAGGGCCATGCCCAGGAGCTGCCAGAGCCAGGGATGCTTGCAGAGGGCACTGGGCACCGTGGGATGGCAGCTCCTGCTCCCTGGCACCAGCACACGCCACCTGCCCACGGAAGGCACTCTGGGGACAGGCATATGCAGACAAAACTGGCACATTCATGCTAAAAACCGCCTCATTAAACCTAAACATCCATCGGGAAGAATAAAAAAAAGAAGAGTTTGGGAAGAGAAATTTCCAAAGCCAAGTGTTCTCTACGCTCAGCTTGAGGGAAAGCATCAATTTTAGCAAAGGGGAAATAAAATAAAAAAGCCATTCTTCCCTCAAAAACGTACATGAGTACAGACATTACTCTCTTTCTGCTTCACAGAAGCAACATTTGGAAAACTGCTTAACCTTTCTATTTTTATCTGGGTGCATTCAAATTACCAATAATGTACAACATGCTGTAACAAAACCACTGATGTAGGGTATAATTTTCCCTCAAGCACATTATCCTAGCTGGTGGCTCAGAAAAATAAGCTGATAAAACAGCAGCAGACATCAATTGATGGATAAAAAGCGATCACAGCTATGTAGAATGTTGCTGCCCAACCTTAAAATCATACAATTAGCCAAAAAATATAAGCAGTAGGACAGGACATACCAACAACCATGCATTAGCTGTGGGGTCATCCCAAAAATCCTCCTACAAACACATTTTTAAGCAGACCAGCAGATTATCGCCCCATAATTTAGCTATTAACACACAGATTTATTTTAAAGCCATCATCATGCCTGGTACTTTTATTAAATATCTTCTTCCCTGTCAAGTTCAATCGGGATCTCATCCTAACCATGATGAGCTTTTAATTTTCTGCGCTATTAATAGCAACTTAAAAATAAAATGTTCTCTTTTGAAGCTATAAAGCTGTAACTTTCTTTAGGAGCTGCAAGGGGGAAGAGAGATTAATCTTCCTACTCTGCATCTCTTAAGCTACATTAGCTATCTGCATATATGGGAAAAAAACCCAGGAGAACAAGGAGGAAACAGGAATTTTCTCTAAGAATCCCTTAATATAGCTGCCTGTAAGGATTTCACGTGGCTGCAGCACAGGAATAAAGAATTACTGAAATTCAAGGAATAAATACTTTAATTGCCAGGTAGGTTCTGAATCCTTCTCAGTGACTCTCGTGCCCATCATCAAGAGATAACAGATTAATGAATGACATAATTAGCTGCAGGATGCACAGACTCCTGTCCAGCAAAGCCCTTCAGCAGCTACTCAGATTTCAGCACAATTGGGGTCCTCATTAATTGCCCAGCAAACGAAGAAAGATGGGAAGCTGGAGATGAGTCTCCTGGCCTTCTCTGACCATCTGACTCGTGGATCAGATGTTTCCAGCTGCTCTTCTTCGGCTGCCTCCTCCCAGCAAGGGCAGGAGGGAAGGTTCAGAGCTGTTCCAGGCCCCCTCTGGGTCTGTAGGATCACAATTAATGCCAAGGACTCGTGCTGCACGCTCCCTTCCAGGGTCCTGCTGTCTGCAGCAAGGAAGGACACGAATCAGATCCACTCCAAGGCTCCCAGTGGAATCCCAGAGCTCCAGCAGCTCTGGAAAAGCCCAGAGAAGGCTCTAGGGAGACCTCAGAGCCCCTTCCCGTGCCTAAAGGGGCTCCAAGAGAGCTGGAGAAGGACACTGGACCAGGGCCTGGAGTGACAGGACAATGGGAAATGGCCTTAAGTTGAAGGAGTGTAGATTTAGATTAGATTTTAGGAAGAAATTCTCCCCTGTGAGGGTGGGGAGGCCCTGGCACAGGGTGCCCAGAGGAAGTGTGGCTGCCCCTGGATCCCTGGCAGTGCCCAAGGCCAGGCTGGACAGGGCTTGGAGCAGCCTGGGGTAGTGGAAGGTGTCCCTGCCATGGCAGGGGGTGGAATGAGTTGGTCTTTAATGTCCTTTTCCACCCAAACCATTCTGGATTCGATGATTCCATGACCTTGGGACACGACCAAGGCACTGGGCTGCTTTGAGATGTATTTTCTGCAACTGCCTCGATGCTTGTGACCTTTCTTTTAGGATATGGGCCTTGCCACAGCTATTCAAGCCTATCTTTATCGAAAGATTGGAACACTGAAGTGTGTTTTAATGAGGGATAAACTGAGACCATCTGGATGTCTCAGCTGCTACAGAGCATGATTGTTTGCTGATTTTAACCATGGCTCTCGCAGAGAACACAGACCTGTGTTGCACAAAGTGCACGAGCTCAGCTTGATTTCTCCTTGTAATCAAATGTGTTGATCTATTTCCAGCAAATGGCTTGTCTGTTTTGGGAACAGCTCCCTCCTCATCTCTTAAGCACGGCGATGGGGATGAGCAGAGACAATTGAGTTGAAAAGGTATTTTTGTGAGAGGCTGACAGTGAGTGTTCTCAGGGAAATCTTCCATTTTGGAACACGACCACCATTTACTCACAAGCGCCATCCCAAGTGCCAACTCTCAGGGTGTTGTATTAAAATCTGGAATTTTCTTTTCTTTTTTTTTTACTTCAAGGGTTTTGGTGACCTTTTTTTTTGGTTGTTTGTTTTTTTCTTTTTCTTTACAGAGATTTGTTATAAAAAACTGGTAATTAATTGGTCCCATCTGAATGGTGGTTGCATGGGGACAATCTGCATTTCTTCATGCACATATTTCAGTTGTTAAGTGCACTGAGTATGGGATAACCATATTGCTATTAAGCTTCAACAGATCATTTGTTCACCCTGGATATATTCTGCAAGATAAATAACGAGTTTATTTGGGAAGGTAAAGTAAGAAACTACTCAAACCACTCCAGAATTAATGGTCAGCAAAAGAAACTGAAAATAATTCTACAGATTAATTGTTAGAATATTCTCTGGAGAGCTGAGAGTTCTGCTCAGTTCTCAGATTCAACAAAACCAATAGGGGAATGAACCCAAATTTCCCATTTTCACACAGACTTTTTCCATGTCAGAAGACTACAGGCACAGGAAACACTCCAAATTCTAAAAGCTTCAGCAAACTTCTCAACTACTTTTCAAGAGACCAGGCCTGGGTTTGGAGCAGAGGGGACAGTGAGTGTGTAATGACTTCCACCTAAACACCTCACCCATTAACAGTCTGAGATTGAAACATTCTGTTTAAATCAGTTTAAGTGCTGTTAATTATGCATTCACCAGGAATGACACCTGTGACTGCAGATTCCAAGCAGATCTGAAAATGAAAAGAGTAAAAGCAACAAGTGTTCTTGTAAGAAGAGCTACTCCAGGGACACTGAGATCATAAGAAACTTAGCATATTTTTAGCATGGTTTTTTCACCGTTTTTTAATCTCAAAAAAGTTTCTGAAAAAGAAATTGCTATCCGTTGCTTTTACCTCTCGAAAACTGATCCAACACAGAATGTTCTGGCTTTTGACTATAAAGTGATTACTTGAAAATGAAATCATACCCTGTGTTCATTTCCTATTGCAGTATCAATAAATGCCTAAAAGGGAATTTCTGGAAGAGGTACCTTGAGATGTTTGGGAGAAATAACCCCCAAAACACCCAGATAAGCTGACTGCTCCCATTTCTGAAGCTCTATCTGGTAACAGGGGACATTGCTTTGTTGATTTGTTGGGCTCGAAACCCTTTCAGGGACAACTAAATATCAACAAAAATATCAGTTAGTTACTATGACACTTTGATTCCCATTTCAAAACCCAAATGGTTTTGATGAGATGTGAATTCTTCATGTCGACCAACACCTGTGGTCATCACAGATCTGCTGGAAAGCCACATCCTTCCCTCTGACACCAGGCCCACAAGTATTTCACAAGTAAAGGATTCCCAAAGAAACATATTCTGGCTTTACAGATGTGGAGGCATCCAATGGACTAATAAAATTAAATCTCTCCCTCTACAGGCAGAAGTGGTAACGAGGAATTACCAAACTCTCCAAAGATCCAGGCTAGTGCTGAACATGTCTAAAATAGCCAAAGTTATTAACCAAAATATTGTTAACCTGGAATATTATTGGTCACATCTGTGGCTGGGTGTGTAGAAGGTCGACTAAGTTTTAAAACAAGTTCTAAAACAAGTTTTAAACCCTGGGATTTCCATGATTAATCTCTTTGAATCAACACCCTGCATTGATGTAACACCTGAAACCTGCAAGTAAACAAAAAACAAATCCAGCTGTTTCCAAGGTTTTCACACCCATCAACTCCTAGAGATTTCCTAGAGAAGCTAACTCACACCTCCTGCAACAGCTTTGGTTTTCTTCATTGTGTTTTGTGGACCCATCTGAAATAATTCAGACATCAGAGACTTAGAATTACTATATTCTAATAACGTTAAGCAATCTCTGAATCTGTTTTTTTAAATCAGAAATCTTACAGAGAGAGCACGCCCACAACAATCCCAAGAATAATTAAAGGGAATTGTCAATTCTTTGCATGTTTAACTACAACCCCCAAAAAATAAAAATACAAGCTTAGCTCAGAAAATTAAGCAAAACTGATCAAAGCAGAGCCCACGTCTCTGATTTGCATGCACCTAACCCACATGCTATCACAAAATGCAGATCCAGCCCACTCCTGATGGCAGTGAGCAACTCCGCCAGGTTGGGGATTAACAAACAAGATCCCACCTCTCGCTTCAGCCTATCTCAATCTGCTGCTCTCCATGTAAATCAGTGCAGGTTTTTTAGCATTTTAAATCAAGACTTTTTCCACATATGTTCCTGTGATTATTGTTTTGCCTTCTTTGAAAATGAACAGAAAACACTTCCTCGGATGTGTTCCTTAATAACCTCATGTTTGTCTTACTTTTCGTCACTCCTTGCGAGAACCAAACTTCCCAAGTTCTAGCACAGCCATTTTAAAAAGGATTTCTATTCCCATTGTCAGAAATGATTTGTGGAAATAGAATTAATGGAACAGACCCTTCCCATCCCTCTAACAGCAACTCGAGCGACCTTCAGGAAAATGGAGAAACACACGGCTGTCACCCAAACTTCTTTAACCCTTTCTGCAAGCTGCAGCTCCCCGGTGTCACCCTGAGGCTGCCAAGAGCACGTTCACCTCATTTGAAGAAATATCCTCGTGGTGCTGTGCACACTCAGGCTCTGCATTCCCACCCCAGTCAGGAGGCAGTGACACAGGGAAAAGCTCTGTGTGTGTGTGCCTTTGTGTCTGCTGAGCTGCTGCTCTGCTTGACCTGATCTGCCACTGGCGAGCAGGCAGAGAGCATGGTTTATTTGCTGAATCTGTTTACCCCACTGTCAGTCAAGATGTAGGACGGTGCTTAACTAGGCAACAGCCAGATTAATATAATTGAGGCTGCAGCTCGGAGCCGTGCTGGAATCGCAAAGCGCTTATTCTCCTATGATTAAAACCTCCCCAGGGTTGTATCAGTGTAAAGACACACCGAATCAGGGATGCACAGGAGCCAGGGGAGCGAGAGATTGGGAGCGTTTCCTTTTGGGAACAGCTCACCAGCTCGAGAGGAAGGAACATGAATCACGCGGAGATAAGTTGCCATTTTAATTGCATAAGGAACGCTGGTGGATTTGTCATTCCTTGTGACAGAGTTTTCTCCCCAGAGTCACATTCTGAGCACAGCTCTGTTGCTATTGTGTAAAACATTTCATGCACCAGGGTGACATCCCAGCACACAGATCCAGAGAGCCTAGTAAACAGCCTGTTTTCATTGACTCCAGGGATAGACGCCTCTCTGCTCTTCCAGAACAGAGCAGGAAGACCCTGTCCAAACACGAAAAAGGAGCAAATCAGTGGCTGAAAAGGAGCTCGAGTCCTCAGCACCACCAGACTGACTAAGAACCACGCATTTCTTTGTGCTGGCACTGCTATTTCCAGCACAGGGAAAAACAGACAGGCAGCTTGCAGGTGGCACCCTCCTGCAGGGACCAACACTGCTGGCACAGATGGCACAGGAAGAAGGGCAGTGATGGTGGTGGTAAATCCATTTGCTGAAGCCTTTAGGACCGTTTGCACTTAAACTATTCAGCACCTCAACACCACAAATCCCAAAGCTGGAAGGGCTTCTCCTGACTCACGAGTTGTCAGGGAAGTAAAACAGAGTGAGGATCTCGTGGTGGCAGAGGGCTCCTCAAGGCCCCACACCACAACCCTGAATGTCCCCAGGGAGAAGTGGTGGACCCCAGCACCCCACAGAGGGAACCACTGCCTTGGTGTCACCCCGGGCGCAGCGATTTCAGTGACATTTGCCCTAGAAATGAGCCCTCCAACTCAAACCGAAGCACACAGGAGCCACCAGCAGCACAGCACACAGGAACTATTTCTGTATCTGTGCAGAGCTGATCTTTGCCTTTTCTCTAGCCTAGATTTTGATTTCCCCTAAGTGATCAGTGCTGGCCTAATTCTACTCCCATTTACATCAGTTGAAGCTTTACCATCAACTTCAAAGAAAATGGATTTAACCCAATATAGTTCATTTTGATAAATTCTCCTTTAAGAGAGAAGGACCTCTGCTTCTCCAGCAGAGGATAAGATGATGTATTTTTACACCAGGCTTCAGAGCCGGATGACTTTGCCGTGCCCTACATTCACGTTTTGGGTTCGAGCAGCAGCTCCTCCAGCCGTGGCTCTGGCTGTGTGGCAGCTCTGTTTGCAGAGCTCTGCAAGGAGATTGCTCTCCAGAAAACAGAGCAGAAGCCCTGCTGCAGGTTCACACTCGGCACACGCGGGTCAGAAACAATCGGAGAGCTCTGGAAAGGTTCCAGTGCCAGCAGGAGCACTCTCAGGCCAAAGGCTCAGACTAAATCCAGTCAGACACGAGACCTGCACAGATCCAGGCCGCCAGCACTGGCTGCTCCCAAATATTGATCCACCTCTAATGCACCCAAAGCCTGGCTGATGGACACACATCGCAACCTCCACTTCTGCCTCTTATCTCTGTAATCTTTTTATTTCCCATGCCTTCCTAAATAATTCACTCAGCATTACTGATCTTCACAACCTTCTGTGTCTTATCCCCAGATTCTTATTTCAATTGCATGAATTTTCCTTTTTGGATTACAGCCTTGGAGCAATGCCTCCCTCTTACAGGGACCTGACTCAAATTAGTAAAAATTCTCTCCCAGAACGAACCTTCCAAAACACCTTAGACACGGCATCATTTGTTTAACATTGCATTAACCAGCAACTTCACATCGAGAAAACTTCCCTTGTAAACAAGGTTCTGTCACAAATTATCTGAAGCATTAGGCTTAAGAACTTCAGTCTAACAGGTACCAGCAAATCCACTATCAGGATAAAATACTGAAAAGGAACACTACAGAAACAACCCTTCAAATAAGGCTCAAAATTCAAATTCAAAGCACTTTTCTAGCAGGAACAGCAGTTTTAGGCTTTTCAACTTTTACAGAAGGAAGGACCATCGCAAAAGGTACCTCTGCAAACACCACAATGGCAGGGAAAGGAGCTGGACCGAAGGACTTCAGGAGGAATTTCTTCACAGAAAAGGTGATTGGGCATTGGAAGGGGCTGCCCAGGGAGGTGGTGGAGTCACCATCCCTGGAGATGTTTAAGGAGAGACTGGAGGTGGCACTTGGTGCCATGGTCTGGTTGGCAAGGTTGTGATCAGTGATAGCTGGGACTTGATGATCTCAGAGGATTTTTCCAACCTAAAAGATTCTGTGCCTTGTTAAAAAACATTTTATCAGAGAAAGAATAACCCCAACACAGGTATTTAGCAGGAAGGGAAGACAGATACTGCTGTAAATGCAGTTCAAATATTTCAGCCTTTATCCAGCTGGAATTCCCTTTAATAATTATATCCTAAAAGTGTTGGAAACCCCCTGTCTGCAGGAGTATCTCGCTCTGCCTTACACAAGGATTTATTTTCATTTCCCCCACCCCAAGATGGGGACAGAACTCTCTTGAATGTCAGATCTCTTGCTCCAGAATCAAGGTGCACTGTGGCCACCCCGACCTGGGCTGCCTGATCTGCCTCTGTCCCCCAAGTCCTCTCAGGGATGAAGGGACATCTCTAAGGCCACAAAATGATGGTGACACTTCCCCCCAGCAATTTTCCTTTTAACCACAGAGGCTGTAGTAGTTTCCTACCAGTTTTTATCCTCGTAACCTTAATGAGCCCACCCTACATTTTTAGAAGTGCCACCTCATGTTAATTAAGCACAAGTGTTATCATAACTCATTTTCCTCTTTACCCACATTTCCCCCTCAGACACAGGCCTTTATCAAGATGATTATCAGATGTATTATTTACTGTTTTATGGAGCATTAATCCCACTGCAGCAGAACTCACCCAAAGGAAGGTGACACTTGCAGGAAGGGTGCTTTAACAAGAGACATTAATTAGGAACCACTGTAATAACACCACAGCAACAGGTGTCAAACCTCCCTACCTGGACTCAAGCAGTCAAGATTAAGTTAACATTTTTTCCTTATTACCCTGACTTTTATATAATTTCACACAGTAAGTGGAAAAGTCATCTAGAAATTTGGGGCAGGTCATTTATCACCGTTGAAAGCAACTCCACAAAAATGTCTGAAATGGAAGAATTTCAGTAACGTTTTCTGAATTCCCTACACAGGACAAGACTGTGCTGCTTTCACTCCTCTCCTCCTGTTTCTGCACCTTTGGTTTTCACCTGTGTGAATTCTACTCGCTGCAATCAATTAAAGCAACAGAAAATCACAAACCTAGAATGGAAAAATATAAAAGTGTCATAAAGAATGAACAATAACAACCCATAATAGCAGCTAAGAGTGAGCTGCCATTGCAAATCAGTGCTCCAGGACTGCCAGAGGACCCACTGACTCCACAGCACGACACTCACAGAGGTGCCACCAGACTAAAAGTTGCCCATGACTCACAAAAACACAGGCTCAGACTTCCCTGCTTTTGAAAACCGACTTCAAATCAAACAGCTCTCCTTTGGTTTTGGGCTTGGTTTTTTTCCAACGCTCCTAAGAAAACCATAGGATGATTTAGGTTGGAAAGGATCTTTGAAGGTCATCTAGTCCAACTCAGTGCCAACTTCAAATGTGGAACAGCTTGCTCAGGGTCATGCCCAGCTGAGCTTTGAGTGTCCCCAAGGATGGAGATTCCCACCCCTGTCTGGGCCACTGTTCCCATGTTGGAACATCCTCCTGGTGAGAGAGCTATTTATATCTGACCAGAATTCCCCTCACAGGAATTACAGCTTTTACCTCAAATCCTTTTGCTCTGCACCTCGGAGATGAGTCTGGATTTTCCTGCTTTTAGAACTTCCACTGGGGAAGTGAAGAAAGGAATCAAACCACATCCACCCTCTTCTCCTGAGCGAGGAACCCTGGCACCCCCAGCCTCTCCCTGGGTGCCAGGGTTCCCTTCCCTGGGCTCCCTCCAGCCACCAGTATCTCTCCTGTACTGGGCAGACTGGTCACAGTTCTCCAGATGCAATACCACGAGTTTGAAACAGAGCAAGGAAGTTAAAAAGAGGGAAGATGACAATTATTAAACAGTTTAATGCCCACATCTTGGCTCAGACATCTCTCATGGAGCAGTTAAGCTGCACCTGCAGTTCCAAGGTGCTTTCCCTGAGCTCACACCATTTATCCAGGGATGCTGAGAGCAAAGGGAAAATCGGGATGAACTCTGCCAAAGTCCCTGGGAACAGAATTTTACTTTCAGAATCAAGAATAAGCCTTCATAATTGGCACTAAAGGGGGAAAAAAGTTTCCATGCCATGAAGGCCATCCATTTAATCAAAACACTAATCCTAGAGTGAATTTTCTGAACACATTTGAACCTCAAGGTCAAATGTTGCAAATACAGATTAACTACATTTCTTATATATGGGATTAGCCACATAAAAGAGATTGTTTTAAAACTTGTTTTCCTTCAGCCCACAAACTATTGGAATTAAGGGGCTTGAAAAATCAGCAAAGGAGTTTGATACGTTTACAAATCTCCATTCACAATGTGATCAAGGTAGACTTGATAAAAAGAATTAATTCTGATTATCACAGGGAAAGAATTGTTAGCTTGCTTTAGCAGGTTGCATAATTCCCAAAAACACTCAGAGCAATATTAAATTCTGCTATATTGGAAGTTTTACATTATACAAGATAATGCAATACCTAAAACTGAACACTACCATTTAGGATCAAAGTAAGGCAGTGGCAGATTATTAATCACCTCTACCCTTGTTTCATGAGCACAATTTGAAAGGTGAGGCTTTGGTAAAGGCATATAGAGAGAAACAAAAGCAAATCAGAGCAGAATTCGGAGATTAACAACTCAAGCAACTTCTTCAAGTTGGTTGAAAATTATCCAGAAGGGCTCTGCTGGGGAAAATGTGCACTGAGAGGTGGGCAGGGGTCGTGGACAGTGGTAGAAAAACAAAGGACCAAAACAATCAGCATTTCAGTGGGGCCACAATGTCACTAAGAGAGAACTTGGGCATGAAGTGGCCGTGATGTTTAACCAAAATAAAACCAGCACACATCCAGAAAAAGCAACAGGGAGGCAGGTGGCAGCACAGGTAACAAGTGGTGGCATCTCTTGGCATGGGAGAGGATTTTAATTTAGCTCCAGCATCATCTCGTGCTCAGCCCCAGCAGCCTGGGAGATGTGGTTTGTGGGAAGGGGAGGCTCTGTCCGTGGCCCCAGCGGAGGCACTGCTGTCACACCACGTGTCAGGAGAGACAGGCAAGCAGGAAAACTGGAGAAAGGAGGAGTCAGAAGAGTGGCTAAAGAGCAAGAGATGCCCTTAAGCCTTTTCCAAATCTCTGCAACCTGAGGGAGAAGACAGGGAAAGAGCGGGATGGATACAGGGCTTCACCCTGGAATTCAGATGGAAGAAAAGCTGCCGACACTGCTCTGCAGCACAGATTTCTCAGGTCCTCCTGGGTGAGAAGCAAACATCCTCATTTCTGCTTCCCAGATATATTATATTGCCAAACTCACCAGGAACAGAGTGCTCTGGCTGTGTTGTCCAAACAGCACCAGCACTTACACCCTGCTGCCCAAACCCAGCCTGGGCATTCACAGGAGATGAGGGCAGGGGAGCTCAGAGCAGCACTCTTCTAAAGGCAAAGCCAATTAAAACTGGGTTTGGGCAACTTAAAAGTCACCCAAAGTTTCAGAAATAAAGTCTGAACAGCTTTCTGAGGTGCTCTGAAGCACATTTTCTGTTAGATGCACGTGGATTTTGCAACACTTGCAAACCCCACCAGCAGCAATGAGACTCGGTCCACACGCTGCGTTATCCCTGAAGTGATCCCTATTTAATTACTAAACAAAATGCAAACACTTTTCTGTTTATTTTTACAGTGCTAAATAGCTTACAAATTGTTGCACAGATGCTTTTGCTGGCGTGCATCAGGTCCAACACTTGAGCAAAATCATTCCTTCACCTCAGCTGAAACCTGGGCCCTCAGTGATCAGCATCTACTAAGTGACATTTCCCTTGATCCCCACAAAAACTGGGGTTGTTCTTCGGGAGTTTCACATCTTCACTTAAAAAACCAAGCAATTACAGCTCCTTCATGTTCTATTTTACGGTTCCAGCAGTTTTCTTAACCTTGAGAAAATTTGGCACCATTATTCTAATTACGAGAAGTGGGAGTACACGAAATCTGTCCAGCAAAAGAGAAACTGAGCTGGCAGATGCATGAAATTCTATACTGCAAAATGACAGAAGGGGAAGTAATGGGACACTAGAGCTGTCACTTACCCAGGTAAGAGTCAGCTGCTGTAAATAAAAAACTACATTCTCTTAGGCTCATTCAGCTCCTGATAAATTGACACCAAGTATGGATATTGTTACGAAATACAGCAGCGGTAACTCAAATTGTTTATTTACAAAACCAGTTGTCACTATAACACAAAGAAAAGCAGTGAGTGTGTGTTTGTGATGCATTTAAAGCCCCAAAGCAAGAAAGGAAAGTCTCCCGTGTGTCCTGACACAGCATCATACATGAAAAATGCATGCACTTTCCTACTGAGCTCACACATTGGGTTACAGGCCACACGGGAGGAATGGGGATTTAAATACCCCACTGGGCCTTTTCCATCTCCAGGACAACTGCCCTGGAACCCAGCGTCCACAAGTCCCAGGTGCCATGAAGACTATGGAGCCATCACTTCCTAAAATTTGGAGAAAAGTGAAGGACTTTATAGTTTAACCATTTCCTGTTAAAGCCCTCAAGTTTATTAAGGTCTCTGTGCTAAAAATATTAGAAAGCATTAATTCCAATAAAAGACACCATTATGCAGGGTTTCCTCCAGCACAGGGAAGCTCAGTGGAACCAGGAAGGCCCTCACAAGAATTCCCATTTCAGAGGGGCAGAACTGAGCAGGGATCTCTTCCATAGCAGAAACCTTTGGAGATACACAGATTCACAGATGTCCCAACACATTTAAAATCAGACTTCAATCCTTCCTGCATCTTCCTCTGTGTTGTACTTGGCTAACCCCTTACATAATCCCAGGACTTCCTTATTTTAAAGCACATATAAAATAGCCTGAGTTCAAGCACAGAGATAACAAAGTCGTCAAACAAATCTGAACGCTTCCGAAACCTACTTTTCTCTTTTGACAACCGTCTGAGAACAGAGAGTGCAGAGAGCTGTTCCTCCTTTAAATTTAGCTTCACCCTCTGTGAAAATTCCTCCCAGTGCTCCAGCATTTGCTGCCTGGTCTTTCCATTCAAGTGGAATGGGGCAATGAACCCGATTTTGCTGCCCCATTCCCACGGCTGTGGGATTCGTGGCCACGGGGAAGTTACAGAAGGGGAAAACGAACACGTGTCTGAACAGAAAACCCAATTTGTTGGGTTTTTTCACTTCTAAAGCTAAGGTTGCTGTGCGTGTGCAGCAGTGGGACAGAGCTGCAGCACCTCTGTTTGCCACATCTTGGTGAGCCAGGAACGGAGCCGGATGCGGTGCCCTCGGAGCCACGTGAGCTCTGGAGCTGCTCAGATGCCTGCCTGACATGGGATTGCTCTGAAATTAGAACATTGCCCCATTTTCAATAAAGCCTCCAAGATTCCAGGGTTGTCCCTGTTAGCCAGGGGTGTCCTTGAAAACGAGGACAGCCCATAACCTTAAAGAAGGAGGGTAATTAGGCACAGCCCCGCAACCTTTTCTCCTAAAGAAACAGTGACAAAAGTAAACTCTTATTAGAATATCATTAAATGCATTATTATGCAATACTCGTTACATAACCATGCTTTACCAACTCGGGGTATTTTCAGGCAGAATTCAGTTTCACAGACTTGCCCACACAGAAGGGTTTTTAAAAGTATGAATTGTCTCTCTTGGAGGGGATGAAAAGAGCTCAGGTAAACTGATGAATGGCAGATTGGCTGCCAATATTTCACATCCAACTTGAACCTTTAAAACTAAAAAGTCTTTTTAAGAATCCCTTTTCAGCTAACTCCTTCCAGAGAAGTGATAAAATTCATAGAAGCATTTGCAAATCCAAATATATCACCCTATCCAGACACTCAGCACCGTTTGAATTTCAGCTAAAACTGCACTGTGAATCCATGCAAAATTCAAGGATAAGCAAAATTAGACTGCATTGAGCACAACTTCAAAAATGTTACTGCATTTTATCAAAATTAACATTGTTATCTATTTTCCTCTATCCCTACTTCCAATAACAAGCAGGAATAGTGATGCATTCTATGTTTTACTAAAATATTTCATCTAATTTTACTCATTTAACAGCTTTAGTTAGTTCAGAAATATTCCAACCTCCAAAATAAATACCTGAATATTTTTCTTATTGGTGCCTAAGCTCAAGTTAAAGACTAATAAAATTCACAGCTATTATAAAGTCTAAAAGCAAAAAAAGAATAAAACAGGAGTGCAGGTGAAATTCTGACAAGGCAAAAGCTGGTGCTGAATGCATTTTTAAAAGATCAGGTTTAAAAAGAAAGGATGTACATTTTCAACACAGAAATCTATGTGAAATGTGAGCATTATTATATAAAGTTCATTAGTAAGCTGCTTGTTTTCTTTCCAAATATTTCCTTGCAAGATCAATCATTTGCTGCTATGTATGAAATTCATCCCAAAACACTGCATTTGTAATGGGCTAAAGGGACAATTGTTAAAGAGAAAACAAACAGCTGATGAATATTGCAGGTACAGCATCATCTCTAGGCAATAAATCCCACAAAAATACTCCTAGTTACGTTTTCTCTTTTCACATGGCCGCGTTCTAATGAATCATTTCTATTCCCACACTTCCCAAAAGTCAAAAGCAGGGGACATTTTCAAAGCAATTACCGTTTGCCCTCTGGCTGTGCAGACTAATAATGGACATTCTCCCTCTCTCCCAAACCCACATTTCTGCCTGGTGGCTCGCAAGGAGCACACACAGCCTGTGCCCCCTCCCTGCAGCACCAACCTGGCCGGGCAGCCCAGAATAATCCTGCATAGAAAATTCCCGTGAAAAGCATCGTTCTGCCGTACCTGGAATGGTGCAGCCCCTGGAATTGGGTAGGGAAGCAGGAGATGCGATCCGCAGGTGAGCCCCAGCGCCCCGGCACCGGAGCAGCGCTGGCACGGGATGAGTGCGGCGCTCACCCAGCGCTGCCCCGCAGGGATGTGGCAGGAGGGACGCACCTTTCCTGCTTCTCTCCACCCCCTCGGATCCCTGGATCCCTGTCCCCTTCCCAGCTGACTGCACAGCCTGCTCGGCAAGGGAGGCAGCAGCGGGGAGGAGGCACCGCCGGGAGGGCGATGCTTTCTTGTCTTAAATCCTGAACAAAATGACATTTCCACACTTTCCCAGCCGGGATAAATCCGAGTGGCCCCGGCAGAATTCAGCAGTTTGCAAGAGAAGGCAGCAAGGAACGTGGATTCATGTGCCCTGTCAGATCCTGGGTTCCTAATTCCTGAAAGCACCGTGCCCACCCCAAAAACCCAGCCTGGCTCTGGGCACACCTCGGGCTGTTGTGCCAGGGGCGAGACAGCTCCTCACACACCAAAAAATGGGAACATGAGCAGAGCCACACAAAACGGGAGCCTCTGAAGGTAGAAGCACTTAGAGCAGAAATAAGGACTTTTCAAAACCACTCTTAGGAAACGCTGCTGAAAAGGCAGGGAGCCATCAGAGTTCCAACCATCACCTTTCACTTTTTACTTATTTATTTATTGAAACATCAACTCAGTGGCGAAGAAAGCCTTGCACCAAACCCAGAGCACCTGGCAAGTTGTGTGGGATGGGAATATTTGGGGAAATGAGAGGTAGGGGATTAAATAGGATCAAGGAGAGGATGAAACTGAGCTCCCAATCACTAAAACACCCAAAAGAGGGGAGGCAGCAAAGTCATTGCTCCACTTTTCAGCTCCTCTGCCCAGGTTTGGACACCAGGTGTAAGCCTGGCCCTCTGTTTCTGTAAAACTTGCCCAAATTGAACTGCAACAGGTTTTTTCCATAATCAACACAAATATACTGAACTACTATTCTCAATTTTAAAGGAATAGAGGAAAGGAAAAAGAGAGTTCCTACTAGCTCCAATTTTTTAAAATGTCCACACAAAAATAAGTGGGACAAGTGGGACAATCCACGTTAAAAAATAAACCAATATTTTTATGGAAGAGAAAGAATATATTGATGGATATATACACTCACTAAGTTCATATTATTATTATTAACCTCAGGCACTTTCTCACAGGTAAACATTTTCTCCCATCAATAAAAGTCAGAATTGTCATTAGAAAAAGAAAATAATGATAAAATATCCAAGCGTAAGAAAGACTTAGTGCTGGCTTTTTAATTATTGTCACATTTTCTCAGGAAAAATCATTATATTTTAATGGTGCAAATTATGTTTATCACCATCACACAGTGGAAATTAACTTCTGATTCCTTTAAATTACAGACCTTTGCATCTGTAAAGAGCAGCATTTTTTCCTATAAGCTTATAAGGACTTTGAATAGAGTCTAGAAGAATTATACTGTGACATTTAAAAATAAGCACTGTCAGACTTACCTGAGAAAATCAAATTCTGTGAGTTAATGCATGTTTGGCTGATCAGAATTTTAAAAGAGCATTTCACATGTACAGACCCTCCAGGTGAAGAAACCAATCATCCCAGACCCTTAAATTTTGGGAGTGTAAAAAAGACTCCAAAAAATACTAGAGATGGTCTCACCCAACTATTTAAATTAACAGTTAAAACCTAGGTAATTAAGACATTTAAAAATATTACACAAACAAAATATGGCACTGAGCTGTTAGAAAAGTACATTTGTGGGATTCAAATGTCTCAAGATAAAACCAAATTACACCTTAACAGGAAAGCAGTGTGTGCAACCTCCATAAAATATTTTTCTTAAGCACTGAGAAGCAATTTCTGCTGGTGAGAGGACTCGCTTCTTAAGCAGAAGAGAAAAATATGATAAAGATCTATTTGTTCTATATTTAAAAATCATTTTTATTCGTATCCCAGGTCCAAACAAGAGTCTGAGAAAGAAAGCACTGAAACTGCTGAGCTGCTGGCTTTCAGGTTGTTAGAAACCCCAACTGTCAGAGCCACTCTGCCTTTGCTATGGCAGAATTAAACACCTTCAGCTCACCTTTTCCTGGTGTCTTTCAGGGATTTTCCACTGATTTGCCATCAGAAATGCACTCACAATTCCATCTGAGGGCTCCCTGCAGGTTCTGATATCCCCCAAGAACACCCAGGGAAGCTCCCAGCGCTCCCCAGCCCCACTCAGCTCCTTCCCCACCCACTCCAGCTCTGATTTATTTTTTTTTTTTTTGCACACATTGTGCACAGGCAAGAAGTGCCCAAGGAACGCCTGGCACGATCCTGCAGAGCCCCAGTGGCACGGTGACCTGCAGGGAACAGAGTGCACCCGGGCAGAAATCAGAAATTCCACCCTGTCCATGCCTGGAATAACCAGTGCTCGCAGCTGGCACGGGAAGGGCACAGCAGGGGCTGCTCCCACACGGGCAGCAGGTAAAAAACACTTCAAAGCAGTGGCACTCCAGCACTGACACAAATAAACACTTTTTACGGCATTCACAAATAAACAATTTTTATGGCAATCCCATTTTCCAGAAGGTGAATGTTCACGAGCCCAACCTGAGCGGAGCAGGCTGAATTTAAGAATTAAAGGAACTTCTTTCCCTTACCTTCGTGATACTTTCCATTCTGAACAACTCTGAATTTGTTTTAGCTAAATTTACAGAGAAAAAAAAAAGTTGATTGGGGTGGGGAGTGTTTAAAAATTACAAAAAACCAAAGGAGAGGAGTTTGGTTCACAGGGCAGGAAAGGGACATTCAAGACCAGTCCAAGATATTGCTTTGGGAAAGTCACTTTCGCCACTGCTCTAAAATTTGCATGAAGCTCAGGGTAACTGAATGTTATCATCACATTATAATTCTAGGCAGATATTTACATATTTTCCTGTACATAAATGTAACTCTCTGGCCTAGATAACTCTGCAAACAGATAAAATATTGGTTCTTAACCAAGCAGTTTTTAGGAAATCTTTAACAGTAGCACCAGATTTTTAAATTTATTTTAAGAGTTATATGTAAGATAAGAGACAATAAATCTGTATCAAATCATTTTATCAAGGCATGGGCACGAGGCTAAAGGAGAGAGTGGCATTTCAAGGAATTAATAAGGAGGAATGGAGATGATGGAATGGATATGTGGGGATGAAGAACAAATTGAATAACAGTTCTGGGAAAAATTAAATGGAAAAGGCTAATAGAACAACAAGGCCAACCTTTACCTGGTTTTCCATGAATTTAGCAATGTCATTTCAAATTCAAAAATACAACAGCTCATTTAAAAGAAACTACTGTTTTTAAACAAAAACTCTCCACCAAAAGTCTGAAATTTATATATTAAAAAAAAAAGGGGGTTTGATCCAATCAATACTGTCACATCCATTGCAGTTTCAGGGGTGACCTTTATATCAGATCTTCCCTTTCCCATCTTCGGAGCAATTCTGATTGCACCAATCCTCTGCAAGCAGAGCTGGAAAAGGAGTAAGAGCTATGGATTCTGATAAAAGGAGTAAGAACTATGAATTCTGATCAAAGATGTTAAAACTATTAATTCTGTCAAAAGGAGTTAGAACTGCGAATTCTGACCAAAGATGTAAAAACTATGAATTCTGACCAAAGGAGTTAGAACTATGAATTCTGACCAAATATGTAAAAACTATGAATTCTGACCAAAGGAGTTAGAACTGCGAATTCTGACCAAAGATGTAAAAACTATGAATTCTGACCAAAGGAGTTAGAACTGCGAATTCTGACCAAAGATGTAAAAACTATGAATTCTGACCAAAGGAGTTAGAACTATGAATTCTGACCAAAGATGTAAAAACTATGAATTCTGACAAAAGAAGTAAGAACTGTGAATTCTAAGCAAAGGAGTAAAAACTATGAATTCTGACCAAAGGAGTAAGAACTGTGAATTCCGACCAAAGGAGTAAGAACTATAAATTCTGACCAAAGGAGTTAGAACTATGAATTCTGACCAAAGATGTAAAAACTATGAATTCTGACAAAAGGAATTAGAACTGTGAATTCTGACCAAAGATGTAAAAACTATGAATTCTGACAAAAGAAGTAAGAACTGTGAATTCTGACCAAAGGAGTTAGAACTGTGAATTCTGACAAAAAGACGTAAGAACCATGAATTCTGACCACAGCTACAAGGTGGGGACCCCACGTGCCACTGACCCTCTGAGCTCTCATCCCCCAATAACCCAGTGTCTGCTGGACCCCAATATTCCAGCACCTCCCTGAACAAAGAGCTCCAAAATCCACGTGTGCACAGGAAATTCGACCTCACCTCCAGAAAGGTAAAAACAAACCCAAGTGCAGAGATTTTGTGCTGCTGCAGCAGTACCCAACCGTCCCACACAGCACATTTTTCAGCCACACAGAGAGCAACTGAGCACTAATATTTTATGAAGGTGTCACGTTACTCCCCCCAAAGGGAAGTGAGAAGTGCAAGGCAGCCCTGGTGGCTCCAGATTTTAGAGATAATTGCAAAAAACCTGTCACACGGCGCTGACCATCACCGAATACAAACTCATGTACAAATACAGGTGTTAGAACTCTACATCTCTGTGCAGGTTGAATGTATTTCAAATTATGAATGGTGATTCCCAATCCCCATGGCAGGGGTGGCACTGGATGAGATTTAAGGTCCCTTCCAACCCAAATCATTCTGGGATGTGTTACAGAAACACAGGGCAGGGGGAGAAGGGGGTTTTTATGCCATAAACTCAGGTGAATAAGCAAAACGAAACAATTTTGCTGCACTGACTTCTAAAGATTTACCAAGCAGAACCCAAAACGTGACCCAACGATATCTTGTTACATTTTATCCATCTGCACACTTTCCTTTTGTCTGTACTCTTGTCCAATGTCCATAGCATGGTTTGGTTTGTGTCCCATCAAACATTTCCTCAAGCAAAATTATTAATCTAAATTCATCCAAATGCATCTGTCACGACAAACCTTTCTGCAATGTAAGAACACAATTCTTGGTTGAGAAGAAAGTTTTAAAAGTGTTTTCTACTTTCTAAGGCTCTGGAAAAAATACTGGGTTTTTTTCAGAAGAACTAGTCTTTTAAAGCAATTCATCTGCTTTTTAAGGTAGGTAAAACAGCAAAAGTCCAAGCTGCAAAACCCCTTTCAACCTCAGGAAAATTATCATTTAATCCCATGCTGTGTTACCTCTCCTAAAGCAAGAGAATGGGATTCAAAGATTGCACTTTTGGGACTGTTCTCACAGTCCCAATCCATCCCCCACCATGCTTTTTCCATAATTATGACAATGAAAATATACAAACTATAATAAGCATGTCCCAAATGTTGGACCAAAACATAAACATCGCTTTAAAAATATCCTCAGCCCATTTAAGAAGGATGGCTAATCCCAGCTAACAAACCTTTCCCAGATAGACTTAAGTGGGAATTTCCCATAATTTTCATGTTAAAGATGCCATACTCTGATCCCACCTGTCCAGCACCTCATGGACACGTTGGACAACGCTCTGAGGCACAGGAGGGGATTATTGGGATGTGGGACTCAGTGATCCCTTCCAGCTCAGGATATTCCATATATCCAGAAGGATCTGCACACCAGGAAAAGCAGAGTGAGGCTCCGTTTCCATGATCCAAACACGAGCAGGGCTCACGAGGGCTGAGCAGGGAATAACCAGAGACACTCCAGACACCTGACAGCAAACATCCTGCAGCAGAGCAGCACAGATCAGGAATTGGGGTGGATTTCCAGAGCAGCTGGAGCTCCTGGAAGCTCTCACATTCCTCCTGGAGCTTTCACAGGAGCAGCAGCCACGCAGCTGCACATAAGCAGCACATAAGCTCTGGAGCATGGACTGACAACCAAACATCTCCCAGGAAACCTCAACAGCAGCTGCTGACTGCCCAATTCTGCAGCTAAATCAGCGTGGGAAAGATCCTGCATCCTTTGGCATCTGCTTTGCTTTGGGGATGAAGGGCCAGCTCCATTTTAAAACCAAAATCCTGCACTTTTTAATAAAAAAGCCACATGCATACAGAATATAAAAACTAAGGCAAACTTTTTAATAAATCATTCGGCAAAAGAGAGGTTTCAGCTGGTTCTAGTGCTGGTAATCACAGCCCTCAACACGTGTTATTTCTAGGAAAGTGTTTCCCAGTTATCTGAGTGGTGCAATGGTTCTGTTTAAAATATTTAAATTGAATTGCTCAGGGAGCCTAAGGCTGCTCAGCCTTCAGCAAGGGCAGCTTTCACCAGGCTCTGCATGGAAGTTTTGTCCTCAGTTCCCAGATCAGGAAGAACCAACACCTGTAGTGCCCCTATGATGGACCTTTATACTTTACAGGTTGAGGGTGACTGCTGGTTAATCAATTATTGTGCTTCTCTGAAAGCCACTAAAATCATTCAATAAAAGTCATCACAACAAAAATTTCTCTCTTTTTTTTCCTCGGAGCACCAAGGGCTGCAGAGATCCCAAAGACCATTCTGCCTTCACCTGAATTCCTGAAGAAGGAATGAAAGCATCTTGCCTAACCCCCATCAGGGCAGAGCACTTTCCAAAATGAGATGTAACCTGCAGGATTCTCCTTTCAGACCACTGAAACACACACACACACACAAAGATTTTTCAGAGGATGCAGGAGCACAAAGGAACAGAGGATTTGCCCTTGCCCAAATGACCAAACCTGTCAGGTTATAAAAGCACACAGCGATGCAGGCATTGCTTCCTAAATTGCTGAATGTTTCATACAAACAAAAAGGCATTCAGGCACTGCTTCATCCCTGTGCCACAAATGCTGAAATCCTGGAATATTCCTCCAGAGCCACTTTGCAGAGCACTGCTTGTAAACAAGAAGTGAGCTGAGAAGGAGGGAATGGATTGGGGGATGCTATTCTGCCCCAGTGACACATTAATGCAAATCAGGGGGAGGAGAGACTGATTTTTCCTTCCTTGCATCCAACCATTCAGCTGGAAGATGGGAGCCACTCAGCAGCCCGAAAACTGGAATGGTGTTGGTCCAGAAGAACACAGAGTGTAAATATAAACACAGATAAACACAGAATTAAAACATTAGCTCTCCTCAGGATGGAACAGCGCAAAGAAAAGTCACTGCCCGTTTCAGACTGACTCTGTCTGGAGATGAAAAATCAGTGTAAAACCCCCCCAGTCTCCTCTGGCAGCAATTCCCACCCAGCTGGGGCTCAGGAACAAGCAGGGTGTGTAATAAGCTTTCAGTAGCTGCATTCTGAACAAATGAGTTCATTTTCACTTCACCAGGTGGAATTCAGAAATTCTCAAGGCAACCATTTGCTGTTGAGATTTGAGATTAATATGAAACCAATCATTCCATATTAAAAATTCAATATGTTAATAATAATAATGCAGTTTATTTTGCTTCTGTTTATCTCCCCAGATTAAATTTAATCCATGTTTGCACTGGTTGCCTGAGCATCTGAGCAAAAAAAAATATCTAGAATTAGGAAATAAAATGCTGACCACTGTGATTTTAAAATAATCTTGAAAATCTCAAAATAGTCTGTTTCCAGTAGAAAGAGAAAAATGTTGAAACTTACAAAGCATTAAAACATTACAAAAATACAAGCTGGCAATCATAAAAAATTGCCTTCACTTTTTGTCCAGCATTTTATACTTTTGTGAAAATGAATTTTAGAACAGCTTAAGACGTCACAAAATTGAAGTGCTACATTTAGCTCGTAACATGCACAATGGAAAGTCATGCTGGGAAAGCAGGAGCTTCACCATTACCAAGAATGCTTAAGCATAAAACATCTGTAAATATCTTAAAATTTATAAATAAATTATTAGTGGGTGACTCTGATACAGAAAATGTTTACAAACATCAGTGAGCTGTATTAATGTTTTTTTCTATTTAATCTTATGCACAAAAAAAAGGACAAAAATAAGGAGAGATGATACAGAGCAAGAAAATCTATTTCTAAATATATTTTTCTGTTTGAATCACGAGCTCAACATGAGAAGCAGTTCAGGCCAATTCATCCAGGTCTGTATCACTTCCACAGAGGCAAAATGACCAAAATTCCCTTAGGATGGCCCCAAAGAACCCTCTGCACCATTCCAAGGATCAGGATGGATTTTGCTTCATTGAAAGAACATTTCAGAACAGAGAAACAGATTTAAAACGTGCTGAGATCTCCTATTGTTACCCCATGACAGAAAACCATAACTTTGCAAACTCTTGGGTTTGTCAGGGCAAAAACAATCCTCACTGAAACAACGCCAAAAAACATCCCAACACATGACTCAAGATTTGGTTACGTTGGTCATGGGACAAATTTCTGGGTCTGCTCATAGGATTCTCAATTTCTTACGTGGGCTCTGGACCAATTTGCTCCTGATTTAGGAGAAAAACAAACCCAAAACAAATCTCTGTGGCACCCTCAGCAAAGTGGGAACGTTCACACCTCAGCTCCCGTGGTGGAGCTGAAACCCAAATGTTCTCAGCTCACTCCTCACTGACACGTGCCAGTACCACAGGGGTTTTTTTCCAACACCAAACCTGTGCCTACGCTGTTTAAAAAAACCCCAGAAAATTGTCATATTTGACCTTTCTTATTCTATGCTGCCGGGAAGAGAAGAGACAGCAAAGGTGAAACTGTCGCTTCCCACTGGAGCATGAAAAATCAGCATCTGGAAGTTCTGGCTGAAAAAATAAATTGGGTGCTCTCGGGGTGCCAGGTTCTAGCACAGCTGCATTCTTCAGGAAAATAAAAGGGATCTTGGAAAAACTGTTTGTGTGACAAAGTATCCAAAGAAAGATTAAACAGCAAAGTCACCATTGGTACCCCTTTGATCACACCCATGGAAAGCACAGAAATTTTGGGTTCAAGTAACTATTTACCCCCATTTGGGTTTTGGGTAGACTCTGTCAGGAGCTGTAAAAACACTGCCTTTGCAGGCAGAAAAACCACATTTTGCTGGGGGTAAATTACATAATAACATCCTGAACCTCACAAATTTTTTCCATTGCAAACCTAAAACCAGTGAAGATGCTCACTGGAATTTTTGGCAAGAACAGTTGCAGAGAGTTGTTCCAGAGACTAATTTAAAGTTCTTTTTTCCAGTTTTAAAACTGACTTTTTACTATGGGTCTCAGCAAACATTAGAAATTCAAATCCCAAAGGCATCCTCTTGGGAAAAGAGTATATTCAGTTTTCCAGACCACTTTGATTCCAGGGTTGTGGGGGAGTTTGGGCTTGCTTGGTTTGGGTTTTTTTTCAGAACTGGCACAAGATTCTCCTTAAACAACAAAATAGTTGTAAAAGCAATTCCAGTGGCCCACTTAAAATGTTGAAATGTTGACAGCCAGCTACTCCAGAGTTATTCACAGTAGGAAGAATATTCCTGTGGTCTTTATTGCATCCCTCACCTGCATTATGAACAGGTTACAGCATTGTAACCACATGGCCACTGAGGTTTTAGAAATAAGATAATCATTCAGATTATAAAATCAATTTATTCCCTGAAAACTGATGAGAAATAAGGTGTCAATATTTAGTTGATAAATAGGCATCCCAGGAAGCATTACTCTCTTGGAATACTCCTGCATTTCCATGTAAGTTACTGCTGCTCCTTACCTTGAGAGCACAGACCTTCAGAGCTGCTCTTCTCACCACACTGGGATGAGCCAAACTCACTTTTCCAGAATTACCATTCCTGAATAACAGCAGTAATCTGAATTTGTTTCAGAATAAAAACGCCTTGTTCACCCTTAGCTCAAAGTTTTTTGAGAATAGTTATTTTCACTGAAATTTGTTCTCGACAAAATGAAACCATTTTGCATTTATTTGATCTGGTCTAAAATATTTCTGTGGTATTTCTCTTTGCTGGTTGCTTCTGGCCATCTTCTTGATGAGGACCTGCAAACACGTCAGGCACGAGGATCTCACTGCAGAAACGTCGAGGGCTCGGGTGTTGTTGAAGTAGGACAAACGTGATGGTTTTCATCTCTTTTTAATCACTGTAGGTACCAGACCAGTTCTGCTTCTGTATTGTCCAATGGAAATTTTCCATTTTCTCTCTCAAACAAAGAGAGAGCAGCCCATCACATTCTGACTGCAGGAACTGAAATTATTCTGGCTGCTCTGGAAGGGAACGCTGCGAACGCTCAAGGAGAATATTGTCCCTGCTAAGAACAAATCCTGTCGCACACAGGGTGATGGGGAGGTGACAGGGGAGGTCCCTGCAGTGGCACCAGGGCTGACCAGGTGCCCTGGTCACCTGCTCCTCACCCCTCTGCCCACCAGCTTCTTCTGCTGTGGCATCTTCCACCTACCCCATCCACATCTCCAAAGCCGTGGGGACCAGGAGGCTTCTGGCGGATGGGGATGGTGCAATCCCTCCTCCTCCTCCTCCTCCTCCTCAGGAGCAGCTCTCCCAGTGAGTCAGGATGACCCGACAGATTTTCAGGATGACCCGACAGATTTCCAGCAGTCTGGTGTCACCTGGGGCCGTGCCCTGCCTGCAGCCTGAGCCTGGGGCTGACCTCGGGGGCACCGAGGAGCTGCAATCAGCTATTTAAAGCTCATTGCAATATCATGGCAAGCTCAAAGGAACTGCCAAGTCCACCTAATCCCTAATGCTCAAAACGTACTTCCCAAACCCACCGTGTTTATCTCCATCCTACTTCAGCCAAGCTGGCTGGTTTTCTCTTCTCCTCAGAGGAATATTTGCAGTTATTGCTCAGTTAACTCAGAATCTCTTCAGCACCTCTTCATTTTCCCCCATTCACACACCGTTAATGGTCCCTTCACTCCCAACATCAGGAGGAATTCCCAATAAACACTGCAGTAATCTGTTTACTACACCCTGTTTATCCAGTTTAGGCTGTACTAAGCACCCCTAAGAGCTTAGACCTTCTTTATGCAACAGGGCTGGGGCAGCAGCATCCCCGTGCTTACAGACCTGCAGCTGCTCCTCCTCACCCACATCCCTTTTCAGCTTCATCCATATTTTCAGTTAAGAAATTGATTTAAAAATTCCTGTATGTAGGGACTCGTCTTCCAGGTGTTCACCACTGAGAGTTCTCGCAGGAAGAAACAAAAAACATAGATTTTATATCTATTTCTGTAACTTAAACACAGCATTGAGCTTTGATCTTCCTGTGAAAGAGCCTTGCTAACAACAAAATGCAGGCACAATAATAGATCTTGTCTCTAGCTGGAAAAGCCATTCAGGCACCACTGTTTATTATTCCAGGGAAATTGTAGCCACAGACACTTCAAGGAATTGTTGCCACTCCTCAGAGAGGTGGATTTACTGAAAGGATGAGCAAATAGATTTACTACACTTCTCTCTCACTCAGTGTTTTGGTACTTTGCAACATCCACGTGGGGCTCACTGATGGGTGAGGAACCACCCTGAGCTCTGCACTCCAATGCACTGCAGGATCCATTTCTTAAAATAAAGGTATTTGGGGTTTTTTCCTGTCGATAATGCTGCTACCCACCAAAGCAGCAGCTTGCTCTGGCTCCAGGAAGGCCTGGCTCTGGGCTTTCAATATAAAAACGGGGTTTAAAAGGGAGACTTTTTACCAAGTCCTGTAGTAACAGGACAAGGGGCAACGGTTTTAAACTGAAGGAGGGAATGTTTTATTGGATATAAGGAAGGAATTGTTCCCTGTGAGGGTGGGGAGGCCCTGGCACAGGGTGCCCAGAGAAGCTGTGGCTGCCCCTGGATCCCTGGAAGTGTCCAAGGCCAGGCTGGACATTGGGGCTTGGATCCACCTGGGATAGTGGAGGGTGTCCCTGCCCTTGGCACAGGGTGGGAACAGGATGAGTTTTAAGGTCCCTCCCAACCCAAATCATTCTATGGGAACATCTCCTGTAGGAACTCTGTGATGACATTTTAATACAGAGAACAGGAAAAAAAAAAAAAGAAAAGCTGAAGAAACCAAACAAATAAAATAAAATTTGGAAAAATCAAAGTTGAAATCATGGCTAAACCCAGGATGTTACACTTAGAAGCCAAAAGAAATAAAGCACAAGTGTTAAAGTTCTACCCTGGCTGCTGCTCCTCCACCAGGAAATCCTCACCTGAGCAGTCTTTAGAATAAAAAGAGAACAGAAATCCCTCAGGAGAAAACACATCTGAAGACTGAAACCTGTATCAACCCTCATAAATTACTTTGCTTTTGCAAAAATATTCCACCTGTAAATAAGCCCGCAAAGGCAACAGGGAGTGTTTAGGAGGGAGGGAAAGGTCAGTAATTCCAAATCCAATCACGGTGATCTGACAAACAGTTCTATTGCTGAATGCTTTCAAAATATTGGTCTCTAAACAGCTGCAAGCCAGCAGCTTTGGGTGGGCAGACAGGTCACAGCTTTATTTTTTTTCACTCTCTCTCCTGCTGCCACTTTGACCTCTGTCTGCAATCAGAAAAGGACAGAATTTAAACCCAGTCTGGTGGCAGCCCGATAAAATCTGATCTGTTTTGCCCTCTTCTCTACATAAAATCTGCATGGAGTTCTCTGTGTATTTTTACCCTCTTTAATAAAATATCAGACAACAGATCCTAAAAGTTTTTAAATGTTATTATTAATTCCATTACCACCAGGCAATTGAGGCTGAAATTTGGAAGCAGCAATGTCTGACTTGAGGGAGAAGCCCAGAAAAGAAGTTGGAATGGGGAATTTAGCCAGCTAGACAGAAAAGTAATACATCATCTTGTCAGGAGTTAGCTGAAACCTTTCAAACACACACCGCAAAATAGAACCGTGGAGAAAGGGCACAAATGGAAGAACATTCCCGAGGAAATCAATAGGCAGAGGCAGCACATCCATTTCCCACCCCGTGCTGACTTCAGCACGGCTGTTGCACAAAACAAGACATCAGAGAGAGCCAATTTCCCTCCAGTCAGGTTTCTCACACAAATCTGGGAAGACTGAAGATGATTTTAATCCATCAGATTAAATTTTTTCAGACTCCTTCCCAGCCTTTCCCACTCAGCTGCACGAAGAGCTGGCAGGACCCCAGAGATTCGGGATCAATCCAGGCCCAAAGCAAACCTCAGGAATCAGGGATAGAAGCTGACAAACAGGAATGGGTCTGTCCTTAGGGCAAGGTCTCTAAAGAGAAAAGTTTGGAAACCCCTGAAGGAAAGGTGGGATGATTTGATGTCTTCAGCATAGCTGCTGTGAGAGGCACGAGCCGAGGGATGAGACAGCGAGGTGGAGAGGGAGCAGCTGTGTCTGCAGTGCTGATCTCCACAGGAATCCCTTCAATCCATATATTGGGGGGTGGAATTCAGGTTCCTCAAGCCCATCCATCTCCTGCACTCCTCAAGCTGCTGTCCAGTGCCCATTTCTGCTCTGAATGAGCAGTTTTCTGCCCTGATGAGCAGTTTTCTGTAAATTCTGCACAGGGTCCATGATCAGGGCTCAGAAGAGGCTGCAGGAGCTGAGCTGATGGGGAGGGGGTTTGCCCCTGTCACTGTGGTGTGCACTCTCCCTGGAATTGCTGCTCCTGCAGGTGGGACACTCGGTGCAGACAGCGAGTTCTGGAGGGGAGGGACGTGCTGGAGCAAGGATGGGGCATTTTCCTGCTAAACAGAGTCACAGGCTCCCGTTTGCAGAGTCAGGGGAGATGTTAAACGCACAGAAAATCAGTTTTCACTTCAAACCACGCTGCCCGTGGCTGCCCTGCCCCTGACCTCACACCGAGCACAGCAGCACCAGGCTGCTCCAAAGGCAGGATACTCATGGCAAGTTTTTCCATGAGCAGCTGTGGGAGTTAATCCACTGAAGCCAGCACACGGTTACCAGCCCCTAAAGGCTGATTTTCAGTGCTATAGGTCCACCTATTCAGCAGAAGTATTTTGAAAGGCAAATACCCCACAGCAGAAAGGTGTCTGAGGAGTATTACAGTTATTTACCAATGCAGATGGTCCTGCAGGTCATTTACCCCTCAAAACAATTCCCCCAAACTGTCTTGTGTTAACAAGCCTGATTACCAACCTTATTATTCTTAAAGCTTTTCTTTCCCATTTCCATTTTTCACCACGTGACTTAAAACAGAGAGTTTATGCCTACAGAATTGGTGATCCAGCTGGAATACTGAATACCAATACTGAAGTTATAGTTTATCATTCAGATCTGAAAAAAAACATTTCAAACCTTTAGGTCAGACAGAGAAGAGGACTACACCTCACTCACAGTTTGCTGCTGGTGTATTTGCTATTTCAGAGAAAACTGAGTACTTTTTCTGTACCAGCTCAGCAGTGAATGCTCCACAGGTGCACAGGAAAATAATAAAACACTCCTGTGACTACACTGAGCCTTAATTCAAACATTTCACGATGGCAGCTGCACCCTGATTTCAGAGCTCAGCTTCCACTGAGTGAGAGATCCCTACAGGCAAAACCTTAAGAAAGGCCATTGTTGGCAGAAAACATCATATAAGGATAGTATAAAATATTAAGCCAGGCTCTCATTTAAATACAAAATCTTTTCATTTTCCACACTGTTGTTTTACAAGCTCACTCTTCACTTGCTGTAAGGCCAGGTCTGAGCAGAGCTGCACCACACTCGAGTACAGCAATTCTTTAATTCCTGTCAGTTATTCAAACCAAGTCCATTCACTGAGTGACTCCCAGTCAGATCTCCCCTGTCTATTAATAAATACACAGAGTAAATTCAGTACAAAACAGGAGGTACAGGCAAATCTTGCAGTCAGTTATTTCTCTGAATGCCCAAGGTTAATGAAATCAAGCAGACATTTACAGAAATCATATCGTTCAGGGGCTTTAGGAACTCATTACTCACAGTTGTAATCCACTTTCCTAATCCAGTGATTGGTATTGAGCAATAAAACATTTTGGTCATCTGCTGCAAAAATGTTTCTTAAGGGATTATTTTATTTGCTGATACTGTAACAACTAAAGTAATGCACAATTAAATTAAATTATTTGGGGCCTAGCATAACTAGCATCATTTGGGATGTTTCCCATTTTTAACCAGTGAACTCTGGTATCCGTGGTATGAAGATGGATCTGAGAGCACTGAACACTTCTGCATTGACACTGCCAAGCACAGGCTGTCTGTAACAATTCCAGGGGTTTTCTGCAGCACAGTGCTGACATTTCACTGTAGGAGATGTTTGGGTTTTATTATCGATACACTGGAAAAATCCGAGGTTATGTGTTGGAGTGAGAGCTCCTCTGGACCCAGGTCTAGAGGAAAGCCAGAGTACAGGAATTGAAAACAGAACCTTTGACTAAGCTGAGATATATGAAGTCATACCAAAGTGAAATAGAAATATAGATATTTAACTTCTAGTAGAAATATATGCTGAGTGCTTTAAACACTGAAAAGCTGCAGCAGGAGACCTTAAACACAGTTCTTACTGTGGCAAAGTTACCTTTTCACAGAATTTCTTTACTTTAGACAAAACATAGATGGAACTATACTGTTCAAAATTTTTAGATAGCGTTCACATAAACAATAAGAGCTGATAGAAACTATATACACAAATCTGTGTAATACCTATGTAACATTTGTGTAAGACTTATGATTGTTAGAATTAGACAAGGATAGGTTGAAAAAAGAAAAACTAGAATCGTGTGTTAATCTTATTGGCTAATTAACAAATATAATCTATACTCCTGTAAGTCTGGAAAAAAAAGATGTTTTTTGCCTGCTGTTTTGCCTCCTGTTGCGTGGTCTTATCCCCTTTTGAACTTTACCTTCAGAAAACTATGAGACTATGGAATAAAAGACTTTAGCAAGACAGCAGCCTCCTCTGCTCTTTCACCTTCGGCCATAAAGGGAGGGTGTCCTGTGAAATTTGTTTCAACAGTTATGCTCACAAAGAAAGTTTCCTTCTCCATCCCTCGCTCCGAAGCCTTTCCCTTGCAGTCCAACCTGCTCTCCCCAGCACAGGAGGCTTTGTAACCCTGCCCATCCCCACTGCCCCTGACAAATCCCAAATTCATTTTCACGTTACAGCCGAGTTCCTGGAGGGGAGAGAACTCACAAGTATTTAGGTCTGACAACTCCCTGAATATTTGAATCTCTCTCTGGGTCTGGTGAGGAGGAACACAACTCATCAGCACAGATGCTGATGGAAAAGTATCTCAGAGGTTCTTCCAAGCATTTTCAGAAGCTGCTTTGCTTGTAAAACAACTTGTTCAGCCAACGTTTATGTGAAATAACAGCTCTGTCAAAGCAGCACGCTGAGAATAAACCACAGATAAAAACACAAAAGAAACAGAACTACTATTGAAATGTTCTGAATGCTTCTCTCATGAGTGGAAGGACAATAATGGGATTGGTAACAGGCAAACTCTGGATGGAGCTTCAGCAAGTTAATTTAAGTCAAACAGCTCCTTTAGCTTTGGTTTCAATGGAGAAGACTTGTGCTTAGCTGCAGTTTGGAGCACTCTTATCTTGTTTAGATTTTCCAGACTGGTTTACCCATCCCTGATGAATATCTGCCTAATTAGCCTTTACCCCTTCACTGAGGAGATCCCTGATACGAGCCTTGTAAAAAATCTGCAATATCAGAACCCCAAATCAAACACCCTGCATTGCCTGCTCCTTCCCCCACCAGCTTTCAGGGTATTCAGAAGCACCAACTGTTTGCAGCTCATGCTCAAAAGGAATAAACAAAATTAAGAAAAAAAAACAACAAAACAACCCAAAAAACCCCATCACTGCTCCTCAAGACCAAACAAAGGAAGAAAATTGCTGAGCAGCAGCTGTCACCAAGTGGGAACTGAGAGAAGGAACCGCCAAGATCTTTGAAAGTCTCCTTCTTTAAGAAAATCCCTCTCTTCTCTCAAAGCCGGTTTTTCAGCCTTGTAAACTCCAAATAACTGCATGACAATTTATCACTGTATTTTCAGGTACAAGTCCTTCCCTGGGGAGGCTGTCAAAAGGTTTGCATCACAAAAATCTTTGCAAGCTGCCCTGGAAGCCCCTCCTGCCCAAACACAGCCTTGCTGTGCTCAAACGGAGACGGGAAACCGCTGCAGGTGTGAACACAACACCTGGGCCTGAAGTTCTCCTCCCCAGGCCCTAAAATAAGTTCAGGTGGCAGCACTGAAGCCAATTTGGGACAAATTCTGCTGTTTACAACCTCATTCCTGCCTATTTAATAAAATGGCACAACAATGGTAGCTGGTGGATTTACATCACTTCATCAAACAAGTCTTTGCTTAATAATTTGTTCATTTTTAGCTGATTAATGTTTAAATAAACTTCCAATAAACCACTCACACCTCAAGGTTGGTCAGGTAATTCCAAAAGCATTCCTTAAAAAAAAAATCCAAGCCTTTTAGACATATAAATATAGATACACACAGGGTCAAGAAATGTGCTGGGAATGTTAAGAGTGCAAAACTCAGTGCTCATAGTCAGCCAAGCAAAGTTATTCAATATTCTGCAATAAATTACCTGTGCTCAAACCATCATAAGGTATTGCCTGTATTTGTCCATGCTTCCTCCAGCTCATTTTCAAATCATCTGCTTACATAAATAGATATTTCTCTAAAAAAAAATTAAATTAGCTTTATAGAATTCCCAATTCTGTCTCCAACATACATTCTGGGTTTTCCCTCTTCTCTGTCATCTACTGGCCATAGAAAACTTGGATTAACTTGGATTTTGAGCACTGTCACATATTTTAAAATTCCATTTCTAGTTAAATCTTCGTAAGCAAGAGAAAGAGACTTTTCTTAAAGGAAAATAAAGAGAAAAGTAAAACATGAGATGAAATGTGACACAGAGAATGTGTATTACACTTTGCCTGAGCTCCTAAGAACTGAGTTAACTGAAGCAGAACATAAATAAAATCAAGGTCAAAGAAAACGAAAAGGGTTCATCTGCTACCTCTGTAATAAACTATATTCTTAAAGGCTGCAGTCTGAATTTGCATGAAATTAAATGTCTCATCTGGAGGATGGTCCAATAGTCCATTATTATTTGCCTGGCTGGTTTTCCACAGGTATTTTCCATAGCTGAGATGAATGTGGTAGTGATATTTTTTTGTCCAGAAAGTACTGTTGAAAAGAAATAAGTGTAAAAAAGGTATCTGATAGCCAGCTCATTTGTGTTTTAAAAGTAATTTGAATTTTTTTGTCTGTACTAGAAATATATGCTATATATCCAGATATTCCGAAAAGGGTAAAAGCCAAGAGCAAACACACGAAAAGGTTTGGATGGATTTCAAACTCTGTGTGGAGTTTTGGAAGATCTTCACATGCAGAGAAGTGATACCTACAAAAACATATCCAAATTATTTCTCACGGTTCTATTTTACCAAAATAAAAAAAGTTTCAATCAACTGCTTTAATGGGAAAAGTGAACTTAAGGAGTCAAAGTGTTCAACAGCACAGAAACTCCCAAGGATTCCCAGTGCACCTCAGCATGGAGGCTCCATTTATCTCCCAGGTAGCAAACACTTCATTCCCTCTCTCCGTCCCCTGAGTCCCATGGGATTGTGTTTGATCCCATGCTCACATCCAGGTGATGCCTTAGGTTTTAGCTTTTATATTTTCCAATCCTGCATTCCCAGTGTGTAACTCTGCAGTGTCCTGCAGCCTGGGAGCTGCTGCTCTCTCATGCTGAGACAGACAGAACAAAGCCTCGCCAGGCTCCTCTCCAAGGACACCCAGCCCGGCCTAGGCCCAAAATGTGTAACCCAGCATCTTGAGAAGGGGGGCAAGCTGAGGGGAAATTCCATCATTAGCTAAAGTTTAATTGGTGAAATTGGGTTGAGATGCAAATGGAGCAAAGCTATAAAAGTGTGAAGAACTCGTGACTCGGGGTCCATCTTGGGTGCAGCCTTTGGCCTGCCCAGGGTGTGCCTCTGAAGGCCTTTCAAATAAATATCCACCTTTATTCCCTTCCTCCTGTCCAGTCTCTGTTTCGAGGTTGGCCTCTTTAGGCATCACAGGGACTTTTCCGGGTTCCTGGCCCCACAAGATCCAGCCCCTTCCTATTTCCTGATACCTATTTACCGGCAGTATTTATTTAATGTATAAACTGCACGAGTCACCCACACAAACCTCTCAAAACCAGCAGAGTGGGGTTTGTAACAACACCCAAACAGGCCCCAGCCATTCAAAACCAAGTCCCTGCACCAACTTTAAGCATTGTCATGGAAAAGCTGCAATAAAAGGCAGTGGAGTCCCTGAACAGTGAAAGATACGACAACAGAGGTTTTTAGGAAGCACGTGAGATGAATTCCAGCTGTGCTAGTTCTCTTTAGTTTAGAGCTAAACCTAAAATACAGAGTTATTTCCCTCTCTCTTCATCATCCAGTTTCCTTAATATGGGATTTTTTTAATGGATAACCTGCAAATCTTTCAGTCTGAATTATTTTGGCTATTTTTGTCAAGATGCACTCAACACATATATGTCCAATGCCTCATCTAGTGTAGCTCCACTACAGAGATAATTGAGGTTAAATAAAAATAATTTAGGTTAAAACTCTGTAAAACAGATACGGTTGAAAAAACATGGCATAACAAACAGTTAGCAAATGATACATGAAAAGAAAGGGTGAAATGCTTTATATAGATCTAATTAAAAATTCACATAAAAATAAGCAATTCAAATAAATTCAGGTTTGGGATTTTCTTTAACCTCTGATTAATTTACTGGTCATGATCCTAATTACTATGTAGGACATTGCCAAGTGCTGTCAATTATATCTATTCCTTTGTAACATTTTTACTGCTCAAAATCTGAGATAAGATATCTCAGAATGAATGAAGGTTTTGGGGAGGCCACGGGGTTAGTGGGATCTCTTAAGAAAAATATCCTGACTCAGCTTATATTTAGGATTTCCACTTTTACTCAGCTTTGGGAACATTTTCTCCAAAACAGGATAGAAGTGTTTAGGTTGGAAAAGCCCTCAGAGATCACAGAATCCAACAGTTATCACCACCTAACCACGACCCCAAGTGCCACATCCAGATGGTT